>CM053579.1:44147835-44163675 GCA_028646485.1 Cryptoprocta ferox | reverse complement strand
ATGTTAGGGCCCTTTTATCCCTGGCTGCTTTCAGAATTCTTTGTCTTTATATTTTGCCAATTTCACTATGATATGTCGTGGTGAAGGTCGATTTAAGTTATGTCTTAAGGGGGTTCTTTGGGCCTCTTGGATTTCAATGTCCATTTCCTTCCCCATATTCGGGAAGTTTTCAGCTATAATTTGATCCAGCACCCCTTCAGGACTTTTTTCTCTTTCTTCATCTTCAGGAATTCCTCTGATACGGATATTGTTCCGTTTGATTGTATCACTGAGGTCTCGAATTCTCTTTTCGTGTTCCTGTATCAATTTCTCTCTCTTTTTCTCGACTTCCTCCTTTGCTATAACTGTGTCTTCTAATTCACTTATTCTCTTCTCTGCCTCTTCAATCCGTTCAGTGGCCACCGCCATTTTATTATGCACCTCATTTATAGCTTTTTTTTAACTCGACACAGCTATTTTGAAGGTCTCTTGTCTGTGTATCAATAGCCTCTTTGATGTTTTTTTCAAGTCCAGCAATGAATTTTATGACAATTGTTCTAAATTTTTGTTCAGTTATGTTCCTTAAATCTGTTTTGAGCAGTTCTGTGTTTTTGACTTCTTCCTGGAGTTTCTTTAGAGGAGAGTTCTTTTGTTTCGTCATTTTGGCTAGCTTTCTGTCTCTTGTCAGTTTTAAAAGCTCCTTATGCCCTGTGCACCTGTTATTATTGCTCTATTGAAGGAGGCTCATTGACTGTTCAGGGCCTGTCGTTTCAGAAAGTGTTCTTTTAATGGTGTCTCTCGTTTTCTCTTGCTGTGCCTTTGATTGTTTTACTTCCCTGGTCAGTGATATTTGGGACTCTTCACCATGTCCATTTTGGCTTGTTCCTTGAAGTAGCCCTGAAAAGGAATACAGGCTAACATACAGGGAACAAAAGCATGCAAATGCTCAGACAAGTCAAACAAACAAGCAAGCCAAAAGGGGAAGGGAAGTAGAGAAAAGGACAGGAAAGGAAAGAAAAAAGAGACGAGAAGAAGATAAAGAAACAAAAACAAAAACAAAAATAAGGGGGGGACAGAGACAGCAAAAGACTCTGGACAGTCTAAAAGTGTATAACCAGCCAAGAGGAGAGATAAGAATAAGATAATGGAAATATATCTGGATGGCAGGTGAAAAGAAAGGGAAGCAAAGAAAAAAGTGAAAAAAAAAAAAGGCAACTTTCCTGTGCGGATGGGTGTGGTTTGGCGTAAGTAGGTGGGTCTCGGAGGCTGCTCTCTGAGGCCCCGCCTTGATGGTTGCAGGGACAAGAATGGCAGTGCTTCAAGCTCTGCTCGAACCAAGTGTTGCAAGCAGCTCTTCTGAGTCTGATCTCCCTGTGCCGTGGGCCAGCCAAACTGTATTCTCCAAGCTATGTCTCACTTCCAAATCTCAGGCATCTTTGAGGTTGTCTTCTTTCTGGCGTCTGTTTCTTCTTTTCCCCCACTTGCAAATCAGCATATTCTCCCTTAAGTCCTTCTCAGTTCAATAGTTGCGGGTGAGCGCAGACTACAGTGCTCCCTACTTCCCTGCCATCTTGCCCTCCTGTATGATTTTATTAAGATAAAATATTCATAGAAGTGAAATTTCTCATTGAAGACCTATGAATTTTCAAGTCTTTCAATAAGTGTTGCCAAACTATTTTCCGGATAGTTATAAAAATTGTTTTACTTTCTTACTCTCTCTGGTAGAAGTTTTAGTTTGAATCAGTATGAATCGTTATATATTGATTGAAAAAAATATTATTTTTAACTTTTTATTTAAAGTCCAATTAGTTAACATACAGAGTAACATTGGTTCCAGGCATACAATATAGTGACTCATCACTTACATACAACATTCAGTGCTCATCACAAGTGCCCTTCTTAGTGTCCATCACGTATTTAACCTATCTACCACCCACCTCCAGTATGGTAACCATCAGTTTGTTCTCTATAGTTAAGAGCCTGTTTCATTTTCCCTATGTTCATTTGTTTTATTTCTTAAATTCCACATATGAGTGAAATCATATGGTATTTGTCTTTCTCTAACTGACTTGTTTCACGTAGTATAATACAGGATAGTAAAGTATATGTGTGTGTTTCTGTATATATATATGCACACATATCATAGCATTTTTATTTTAACATAAATACATATATAGGGATGCCTGAGTGACTCAGTCGGTTAAACATCTGACTCTTGATTTTGGTTCAGGTCATGATCTCATGGTTCGTGAGTTCGAGACCCTCATTGGTCTCTGGACAATGAGGATCCTGCTTGGAATTGTCTTTCTCCCTCTCTCTCTGCCCCTCCCCTGGTTACTCTCTCTCTCTCTCAAAAAAAAATTTAAAAATGTAAATACATGTGTATTCATTTACCAGTCCTCTGTTTTATGGTCAAGGATTTTTCTTTGGATATGGTCATAACTTACTCGATTTTGCTTTTGTTTAGTAGTATGTTGATAAATGTTTAACAATCATATAGCCCTGGTTGTTTTGTTAGATAATTTTCATGGTTTAAGTATTCCCTCCATGACCATTTTTAAGCTACTAACATGGTACTGAATGAGGAACTGAAAAGAAATGTATAGCAGCACACCAGTATACTATATTTCCATTCTTCAGATAGAATAGCTGTAAATAACCTCAAGAGTATAGATAATTGTAAAATGTGGAATATTTAAGAAGGAAGGAGTCTTCAGTATTTAATAAATTTGTTTTACTTATCTTTAAGAAGTTTGTTTTACAATAGAACTTTTTAGGGGCGCCTGGCTGGCTCAGGCGGTTAAGCATCAAACTTCTGCTCAGGTCATAATGTCATGGTTCATGAGATCGAGCCCCTCATCGCAATCTGTGCTGAAAGTTTGGAGCCCAGAGACTGCTTTGGATTCTGTGTCTCCTCTCTCTCTGTTCCTCCCCTGCTCGTGCTCTGTCTCTCTCTCTCTCTCTCTCTCTGTCTCTCTCTCAAAAATAAATAAATATTTAAAAAATTAAAATAGAACTCTTTAAATTCTAAGTTTGTATCATTTAATTATTAATGACAATCTTAAACAATAGACTCACCAATTCCTGAACACTTGATAACTGGCCCTTGTAAGTCAGCACACACTGGCTCCAGCACACAACTGGTTTTGTTTTTTTCTAAAACTACAGCATAATGAATCCTCTATGATTTCCAGTTTTGGTTTCTTTGAAGTCATGAAATCAACTTAAAAACACTTGTTCTGAAATTTGAGGTGGAGTCTTTCTAGATGTTTATGACTCCTGCTCCCAACCAATCTTTCATGGTTGTTTTGTCCACATCTGATTTGATATATTCGTTTTACTAACTTGTATTTATTGAGATGTACTTTAATGTTTATGGAAATTAATATTTTTTTCTTTTTGCACTTATACTTCACCATCACCATTTTATATAATATACAAAGTAGAGCCAGCATCGGCAAGCTTGTTAATAATTACAAATGGCTCCTGGTAGACATATAATTCAATTGATAGAAGTAGAAGTGCCTAGGCATCCACAACCATGTGAGTCTCTTGGTTATGTGCATTCAACATGCCATGGGCACAGAGATGTATTAAGCAAGTACTGTATTTTGTATTCTGTTTCTTTCAACTGAAGGACAGTTGTTTAGTAAAATGCCTCATAATGAGCTGGGTACCTCAGATTTCTACCCTATTTCTTACAGTGGGGATTTATTTTACTAATTCATCCAAGCTATCTCCACCATGTCTAATCGGAAGGATTTGTGAGATGGCTAATCAGAGTCATAGGGAAGGTATGTCTGAGCCAGTTAGCTCAGAAAACAATCATATCCATGACTCTGTGCTCTAGGGGGTCATTACCACTGGATTCTAGCCAACTGAGCTAATGAGGCTCTTGACATTAATTTTTCTTGACATTTGTTTCTTTTCCTGCTTTGTATTCCACTGAAGAAGTTATCAAGTCAAACAAGGTGAGAACCCAGATGATCCTTACAACTCCCAATTCCCTCATTTCATAGAATTTCTCTCAAACTCTGTTCTGGGTCCATGCTTCTCTTACCATATTGATGTGTGTATCTCAGGAACTTAAAGTTTTAATGCTAAGAGAATTTCCTACAGAAGATTGGCATTTGTGTTATGTAACTGGGCAGTTTCTTTAAATGTGTGGAGAGATAACTGAGGTTTGAGGATGATAGTATAGTTAAGCAACTGGAGAAGAATCTCCAGTGCTACTTATTAGGAACCTTGTAATCATATTAGAAAGGTAAACAAGACTCCACTAAGCGAAAATGTCAAGACATATTTGTGAAACTTTCAAATTTCCCCTGAGACTCAAGGTAGCCAAATGACCAAAAGCAATCTCAAAGGTTAATAACTATTCCTTTGTTTTTAAATAATTGTTACCAGAAATGCCATTTCCTTCCTGTTTTCTAGCTGGAGGCTTCTTCATAACCTTCTGTAAAAGAGGTTTTAGAATTCTTAGAACTTGAAATATTCTCTGTCTCTGGGTTATCCATTTAAGTTATTATTTTTTTCTAATTCTGTTAAGTCAGAGAAATAATTTACATCTTGTCAAAAGATCTTTATAGGTCATAAGCGTTTCAAAGTGTTGACTTTAATGACAAATTTCAACCGTTTCATCTGTTAATGCTATTAAAATTCATTTTGTTTCTGGTATTAGTATTTTAGAATTAACTCAGTAAGTTTTGAACATTTATCCTTTGATTTTTTCCATACACAGTTGCCAATTCCAGTCTTATCTTTATTCATGTCACTGTCTCCACCAGGTAATTTTTCTTATCAATCATTCTTTCAATTTTTGACAGTCAGGATTTTTTCAGTGCGAACCTGAAATAAAGGTAAAGTTTTGGTATGGCTTAAAGGGTTATTCTAACTCCTCTATATTATAAGTCAAGATGGGGCATAAGAAGTGATCAGGGTCCCTGGTGGGTGGTGGTAAATGTTCCCTGCTTATAGCTAAGGAGACTTGCAAAGAGAAATGTTCCTTAGGACTGAAAAACTTGAAAAAAGATAGCAGTTTGCGATGGCCCAATCGTGAGTCTCTCAATACAAATTATATTATCTTATTCTATTCTTGTGGCGTTGAGAGAATCAGAGTCGTGAATCTATCAAGTCACATAGCTATCAAGAAGCAGTGCCAGGACTCAAACCTAATACTTTCAGGTGTCAAATTCATCTTGTTTTCTAATTTACAGTTACTATGGCACTAGTAGATAGTAAATGTTACTTTGTGCTGCTTTGATCTGATTGTTCAATTTTGTAAAAGAGGATTTCCAAGTTTAAAAAAAATAATATTTATTTTTCAGAGAGAGAGAGAGAGAGAGAGGGAGGGAGGGAGGGAGAGAGACAAAGACAGAATGTGAGTGGGGAAGGGGCAGAGAGAGAGGGAGACACAGAATCCGAAGCAGGCCCCAGGCTCCGAGCTATCAGTGCAGAGTCAGATGTGGGGCTCGAACTCATGAACTGTGAGATCATGACCTGAGCTGAAGTCAGAAGCTTAACCATCTGAACCACACAGATGCCCCTCCAAAATTTTTTTATAGTGACTCAGGCATTTTATTTGAGGGGTAGGCAAGATTGGCACCTGGGAATCATAAATCTATTCATTGGCCCTATACACTGAATCCGCAGTGGGAAAGAAAAGAAAAAATTAACACTTGATGTCCAGGAACTGGTCTGATGTTCACAACTATGTATTATGCTGGGTACTTCAAGTTGGGCTGTCACTAAAGACTAGGTCTTTTTCTCTTCTTGGAGATCACAGAATATTAATACCAGACAAGAATACTTTGAGCCTATGATGGAGTGAGAACAAAACAAGGTCACTGTGCAACCAACTGCACACAACACCATAAACCTCCCCCTCTCTCAGCTAAAATGAATGATTGTTACATGTTTATCAATTATAGCTTTAACCTCATCTAGCCTGCCCTCCTTATAGATAAGATTCATTGAGATACGCAGTCATGGAATTGCCCTTGCTTTCTGATAGCTCCCAATCTAGAGGGAATCTCTGCTTTCTGAGACCCTCCCTCAAATTATGCAACCTAATCCCAAATTCTACAATATGTTCTTCCAACACCCTCTTTCTGAGATATTGCCTTTGATGTATGTTCTTCCTCATTGCAACAAGTAGTAAGCCCAACTACAAGTGTGTTCTTGGTGGTCTATGAATGAATTGACACCTGACTCTAATGATAGACAGGGCTTATTTTGTAGCTTACTTCTTGCTTGGACTACCTAGTGAACGATTACCCTGATGGAGATGTATAGAGCCCTCTCTCATCATACCAGTGCTATATGAGATAGAATCCTGAACGTAATGGACCTCTAGTCTTGATATAAACTTCTGGGTATCCTGCTCCACCTGCTCTATGTTCAGTTGTTAGAGACCACTAGGAGTGGGCAGGGCCGCCCCAGCCATGGTTACAGCCCCCACCCTTGACAGTATTGAGGTCCTGACCCCAGACTTCTGTGTACAGCCCCTACTAGCAACAACCCCCTGCCCACCCCTGCCCACTTGCCCAGCTCTAACTTATTTTGGAGTTGTGGGTGAGCGCTGCCTGGGAAGCAGCCATGGTATAACCCTTGCAGTTGGCCTGTAAATAGACCACTCCCACCCAGCACCCCTGTCAGCTGGCCAACCACAGACAACCTGTTCCTAGAACCAGAGTCTATAAAGAGAGAACTAACAACAACAACAAATATAAACTGGGCATCATCAGCTGTAGTTCCACTGTTGGCTCTTTCTAGAGAGGATTGACTCCCAATGGAATGGCAGGGTTAATACAAATAACTCTGGACATGTTTTCAGAAAACATGGCTTCTAGTTTTTTCTCTGTTGGAAAATAGTATTGTGACCACAGTCAAGTTGCTTTGGGCCTCAGGTTTTTAGCTTTAAAATGAGATATTTAGACACTAGAGTTCTTCTAGATCTAACATTGGGTGATTGAAATCCACAATGGAGATGTCATCTCCTCTCTCTAGTAGGTAATATCATGTAACTGAAGAGTTTTGTGGTCTGAGTCACCCTAAATGTTTGATTTCAAAAAGACACCTGAAGTACATAAAGGTATAGTTTGTAATTTTCTTCACAAATATTTTCAGACAGATGGCTAGCATAATGGTTTCTGGTGTAAAAGCAGACATTATTAAAATATAATAAGAAACAGGTAAATATGCAGGAATTTTATTAGCTCTGTCTCCAGAGAATCAGTGCTAATAAGTCAAATTAGTCATTTTTATTTAGGAGATATAAGAATGCATATGGTTACATGTAGTACCAGCTGCCATAAAATTTTGGAGAAAAGCGTTGTTTACAAAGCTTCTAGGGAAAATGTTTCATAAACTTAGTATTTTAAGTGTTGTAGCTTACAAAACCAGTTTGCTTCTTTTCTTCATAAACTATATTCTTGGCCTAAATTCCCTTCAACAACAAAGGTTTAGCAGGAAGGAAAACACACAGCTAGGAGAAAAATAAGTGGACTCCCTTCTAGTGGAGTACCTGTTATATATTGCTTTTTTATGGAGTTGGGATTTTCATTTGAGTCTAAAGTGTGTTGTAATGAAATATATTTAGAGATTTGTTTTCAAGTAAAATTAAGTGTAAGTTTCTATAAAGCTATGTCCCACTGTTTAATCTGCATGCATAGTATGAATTACAATGGTAATCACATTATGTACATACTTTATATGTATAATTTAAAAATCCTTTCTCATATGCAAGGTTTTATCATCTTTTGACCTCTCCTCCCTTATCATTATTGTATGTGTGTGAATATAGAGACTAAAGAGTCTATATTACTCTATATTACATTTACTGTAATTTATTCTTCTTCAGTTTCTCTGTTCCTTTGCATTTTTTCACTTAGGTTTCTAAAAAAAAATTCCTTGTTTATTCATCTTGTAGATTCAGAGTGGGGTTTTTCCTTTTCCTTTTAGTTTTTTATTAAAAGAAGCCAGACCTATAAAAGAAAGGACAGGGTTCAAATAAATCCAAAATTAGAGATTTACAAGTTTATATATAAGAGCCATCATTGCAATTGTGGTTGGCCTCATGCCAAGAAAAAAATGTGTAAGAAATCATAAGGGACTAGATTAAGGAGAATGTTTGGAAATAATCAGAAAAGATAGTGAAGTTTTGAAAAACTAACAGTAGAAATTGAGTAGTTACATATAAATATTTATGAGGATAAATATTTGGAAGGTATTAATTAGAAAATCTATTGATTTTGCCTGTATAAAGTGCAAACTTAGTGTCTGGGTTGTTAAAGCCACTTGAATGTCTTTGTTCTTTAAGATAAGTTTGGTTATGAAATTGTAGAAGGCTTTTAAACATACATTACGTAGGGGCCTTATGTCCTTAGTTCCTTTAAAACAAAATTACATTTTGTTTCTCATCTTATTCATTATGCTAAGACTAAAGTACATTTTATCACATTTTGCATATTATATTGTATATAAGTCTATCAGATTATGCATTTTTAAAATAGTTGACCTTTGCCATTATTTCAATGGATTAAGAGCAGTGGTTCTCAAAATTTAAGGATAAAGATTTTTTATGTATCAAAATAGTTCTTAGGACTATCCCCTCCTTCACTGTTGCCTCCAAGAAAATAGCTATCATTTTCTATTTTTCTCTTATACTGCCACATTGCTTATATTAATTATTATTATAATTATTTTGACTTTCATTAATAACCATAAAAACTGCATATAATATAAAATAGTAGCACATCTTATTCAGTTAGCATATTAGTGCACACATGGATTGACAAGCTCTTTGTAAGAATTGATTAGTATCCATGAGACTTAGATTTAGAACCACTACTTTAATGTTTGACACTCTCAGTTGTCAACTCCTTGCTTTTGCTGATTTAATTCCCAAAGTGGATTATGGGACTTCCTCTCTAAATCTGACCCTATAATTTTAGGTGGGCTGTTACTAAAATGACAGTAGTATGGAATAGCAGTATTGGCCACCCTCCTTCTGTTTTTACCTTGAAGTTTGTTATGAGAAGTGGATATGTGAAGGCTGGCCCAGATAGTTACTAATTAATGGGAAATGGTGAGGGTTGTGTACTGTGTGGTCTGTGTGTTTTGAGCTGAATAGGGGCATTTCCTGCCTAAGAGAAAATGAGTTGAAAAGAACAGGGTTGGAGGACCAAGAAAATACTCTGTGGAGAATAAGTTAGAGTTTACACATTGAGAAAAACACAAACAAATATCAATTTCAAAGGTAGAATCAGTGTCAGGATTGCTGAGCCAAATGTTCAAAATTCGAATTTGGAAAAGACTGGAGTAAAAACAGGAACAAGTATGATACCACTTTTTATTCATCTACTTTTGAAATTGATCCAGATTTGGATTTTTATTTGTAATAAATCATAAAGGGCTAATTGGCTTACCATTCAATGTTTTTCATTTGGTCTCCCAAAGTATATTTAGCTTTAATTAGAAGCTGGAAATTTAGTTTGTTTTCCTTTTAATAACTTAAAGTCATAATAATTGTTTGATTATATTATAGGAGCAAGATAATAGGTGTTTGGACTGGAAAATTCATCTCCTGATTCATAATCCTCAAACTTACATTTAATATAGGTTTTCTAATATAAATTAAATAGTTGACCTCTTCTTAAGCCCTTTCTTCTGGGTTTTCCTTCTCACAGAAAAACAATCTGTTTTCTGACTACAGGCTGTCCAAACAACTGCATCAGAATCAGAAGATTCTATGTAAATTAGTGATCACTATTCTGATCCTTCTTTCCTGGTGTAAAACCTAAGGAGGGCTCAGATGAGCTCCAAAGGGCTGGAGCAGGAGTTAGGAACATTTTTTTGTTGTTGTTGTAATATGTTGTACCAGTGGTTGAATACCAAATATCCAGGGGCAAACCTAGAGAAGTGAGTACAAATGGGGCAGTAGAGCAAGAGGGGCAGTAGAGCAAGAAGGCCTATGTTAAGTAAAGTTAAATAGATTTCTTTACTGCATAACTTATCACAGTATTTCATATGACAATGTGAAATGTGACTCTTCTAGATAAGGATAGGTTATGCCCTCTTTTCCAAACTTATTTGATCATTGATTCTGAATATCTGTAAGTGTATGTGGTGGGATAATATCTTGCCAGACCTGAGTGCTCCATGTAACATGGTTTGGAGAATACTGCCTTAATAGAAATGAAATTTAAATCAACTTCAGCTACCATGCATTCATATTATTTTTGAATGTAGAGTAGTGGATTTGCTTTAGAATGAACAAAGCAAAAATAATGTAGTTTAACTTGTTAAGATCTGTGAAATGATAGGGCACATCACTATGATGTACTAAAACTGAGATGATTGGAATTGCACCATTTCAAAAAATTTCAGATAATAGGGTCCTGGGATGGGGGCCACAATAGGAGAGACACATTTTGGCCACTCTGGTTATCAAGGTATGCTCTATAGCAGTGTAAATAGGAATCCAAATCTAATTTCAAACAAAACCCAAGTAATAGCAGTGAATTTCAATACTATTCACTTCTTAAATTTAAATTAATTCTTTTCCTTTGAGGTGTCACAAAGCATTGCTTTAAATTCCAAAATATTCTTTTCGTGCTCAAATCTCTCCCAGTGATTGCATTTTTCTAACACAAAGAAAACATATGTGTTTACATTAAAATGCACTGGTTACAGTGCACTTGGGTGGCTCAATTAGTTAAGGGACTGACTTTTGGTTTCGGTTCAGGTCATGATTTCACGGTTTATGGGTTCAAGCCCCACATCCAGCTTCACACTGATGGCACAGAGCCTGCTTGGGATTCTCTCTCTCCTTCTCTCTCTGCATCTTTGCTGCTTGCACTGTCTCTGTTCTCTCAAAATAAATAAGTAAACTTAAAATAAAATGCACTGCTTACAAGTCCTATTTACATAACTCAGATCAATGGGTCTGGGGGTACTTTCCCCTATGAGAATTTACAGATGTCACAGTCTTCTTCACTTCTCTCTTATCACCTTTTAAGAACAAAATTCCTCTTAATTTAGAGATTAACTTGTGAGATGGTATGTTTGGTTTTCTGAATTAATGTCAGTCTGCCTTAGCATGCTGAGACATCTGTTCAGAACACAGGTCACTCTCTCATCTAATAAATTTATGCTGTTAAATCTGGCTTCAACTTTTCCTTTCTAAGGAAGTTATAGTTGGCTGTAGGCAAGCTTACCAGTTGAGAATATCATCTCATTAAGCTTATCTTCACATTTTTCTTTAATATTTTGCAGGATGTAAGAAGAGATAGCAGATACAAATAGCTCAATATTAATGAACTTCCTTGAACAAGTTCTGTATCTGGGGACCTGTGGCCAGCCTCACAAGAAGGAAGATATGTTAGAAAACCAGTTTAATTTGAGACGTGTTGCTAAGGGCCTCTACTCCTTTCAATACTTGGCATAGTGCTAGGATTTCTTCTGTTGGGGAATTTATTTCCTTGGAACTTGAAGATTTCAGTTACTCAAAAATTTTTTTTACTAAAGTACAAATACCCCAAGAAGAAAAACTATGATAAGGTTTCTTAACCATCTGATAATTCAGTGGATTTGAGTTGACTTTTAGAGCAAGAATGCACCCAGGTATTGTGGGACCTGAAATTTACAGTTTAGAAGAGAACGCTTTAAGAAAAAGAATAGACATTAACAAATAAAAAATTAGGCAAAGGGTGTTGGAAAGGATTCAGGCAAGTTAGAGTTCCTAAACTTCATTAACTTCATGGTACATCCATCTTGGGTGTAGAGTAGTGATTAGGGTGCATTAGAAGCATGTGTGTCCTTACAAATGTAGATTCTCAAGGCCAACCCTTTGTGATTCAATTTCAGTAGATCTGAGTTGGAGACCTGGAAGTCCAGGAGAGTCTGAGTTATATATTTACATATCACATTTTGAGAAACATTGTCCAGAAAATTAGAACACAGAGTAGGCTCTTGAGGGAAGTAGTAAGACCTTGTCATTTAGAGAAATGAGAAAATAGGAGGAGGCCAAAGATAACTCTTAAATAAAAGCAATGGTACTCATAGCTAAATGGCTCCAAAGTCATATCCACAATCACCTTTACACTATATGGCTCCCTCAGTCTTGTTCTCCTCTGTACTCAATATACAAATTCTCTCACATGTCCACAAAATGAATGTAAGCCACAAACATCTTAATTTAGTGAATTTACTAACTGTATCTATTTATTTAGCATACTTAAGACAAAGCAATATGAAATACAAGCTTTTCTCATAAAGAAGCATTTTTATTATTGAAATGAGGACTCATATGCTGTAATACATATCTACCCTTCTTGGAAAATTTCATGAAGGTTAGGTGAGATCTCTGATATTACTCTCTGCAAGGGGAGTGCTATGCTTATATATAAAGAGGAAATGATGAATGATTTGACAGGAAGAGGGACAAAAAGGCAATGTCTCTGACTTGTGACTCAAAATGGACTCTCCCATACTTGGAAAACTGTATCAACAGGGCTATCAGGAAGCTTTCACTAACATTTGGGGATAGCAGGAGTTTCATAGTTATTTGCCACTTGATCGTAACTATTAAAAATTAGGCGCATATATAGATTGGCATGTTGAAATAATATAATAAAATGTATATTATAGAATATAAGTGGTGGCTATATGGGCAATAAAAAAATTACAGCATGCCTTCCAAACACTAAATTCTTCATATACATTATCTTATTTATATGATATAGGTGTTAATAGTCTCATCTTACAGATGTGGAAGTTTAACCTCAGAAAAACTTGCCTAAATACACACTACTAATAAATAGTTGACTACTATGTGAACTCAAGTTTGTCTGACTCCCAAAGTTTACCACAGGTGAAAATACTCGCTCCTTCTGGGCAATCTTGTACACCTAGGTACTGAACTTTTCTCAATTGGAAAATAATCAGGCTTAATTAAAGAAATATTTCTGTTTAGCTGGTGTCATAGTAGTGAGAGCCATTTTTGATAAGAAACAGTGTAGTTACTGGACACTATCATCATATGCTTATACACACATCTTATACACATATCTGAACTGCATGCTGCATGTCAAAGAGTCATTGTATTAGAGTTCTTCATAGAAATGAAACCAACAGGATGTGTGTGTGTGTGTGTGTGTGTGTGTGTGTGTAAAGGGATTTGTTATAAGGAATTCAATCATATGATTATGGAAGTTGGCAAATCCAAATCTACAGTGTAAACTGGCAGACTGGAGATCCAGGAGATCCAATGGTGTATATGAAGTCCAAAGGCAGTCTTGGAGAATTCCACAGGGACTGGTCTTCTTATTCTATTTAAGGTCTTCAACTAATTGGATGAGGCCACTCTGATTATGGAAGACAATCTGCTTTACTTTCAATTCAATAATTTAAATGTTAATCTCATCCAAAAACACCCTCCAAACTGACACATACAATTAAATATCACAGCCACGTAAGTCATGGTCTCCCTTTTTCCACTGTGGAGGACTAGCTTTGGAGTCAGGTGCCTAGAATAGGGAAACTTTCTATATTTGTCAGAGACCATCTGATCCTGTTTGGGGATATTCAGAAACCACCCAGCAGAAGTAGGTCCTAAACTCCTGAGTGATTTCTGTCCATGAGGTTACTATAATAAGCATTGGCATGCTTCCCATCAGTCGCAGTATGGAGATATCCATAAGACTTTTTCTGAATTCCTGTTTCTCCCTTAAGCCAAGGGCAAGATGGCAGAGAAGTAGAGAGCTCTGTAAATTTCACATGCACTCAACTATCAAACTAAGAAGGACTGAAGCCACAATACTCTGATCTGCAAGAGTGGGAGGAAAACACACAGAGTCCACAAAGAAGACAGCCTCATAGGTGCCTGAGTGAGTGCAAACTGGGGAAATAAACATGTGCTGGGACCCGGAAGCTCGGAGGGGAGGGTGCCCCTCCCCAGCACAGAGCCACGGAGAGACGAGGGGAAGAGAAAGAGGGGCTGAAAATGCTCATAGAGCTGTCTCTAGAGAAGAGAAAAACCTTGGCCCAGGATGGAGAGGGATCCTACCATCCCATCTATAACCACAGGGCACAGGGAGAGAGATCCATCCCCTTTAGCTGGCACTATTTCCTTGGGATAGGTGCGCCAATTCCAGGCAGAGCCAGGAGAAACTGCTCCCCGACTCCTCTTATTTGATACTGGCTAGGAAGCCACCAGCCTGCAGGAGTACATCTCATCTACAGCAGTAGCATTAAAGTGTGTGGACTAGGATTTGAAAACGAGGTGGGGCTTGGAAAATACAACTTGGCCTGCCCTCGACACAGGGAGATCAGACCCAAAAGAGTGGCTTGCAACACTTGATTTGAGAAGGGGTTGGGGCGCCGCCATTCTTCTCCCCACAACCACCAAGGCGGGGCCTGGGGCGCAGCAAGTGGGACCTGCAGTGGAGGTGAGACTGACCTACACCAAACCAAACCCATCACATCCACACTGGAGAGCTGCACCTTTTTTTTCTTTTTCTTTTCTCCTCCTCCCACTTCCCTGTCCCAAGCCCGGGAAACACCAACATTGATGCATTGCCATGATTAGATCCATTCTTTCTAATCAGATTTATTTTCCCTTATCTCATTCTTATCTCTCCCCTCCTTTGGTTTTAAGCTTCTAGACTGTCCTCTGTCTTTTGTTATTTTTGTCACCCACTTTTCTTCTTTTCTTTTCTTTTCTTTTCTTTTCTTTTTTCTTTTCTTTTCTTTTCTTTTCTATTCTTTTCTATTCTTTTTTTTTTCTTTCCCGTTTTGGTTTACTTGTTTGTTTGATTTGTCTGTGCATTTGTGTGCTTTTGTTTCTTGTGTGTTTGTCTGTCTGTATTCCTTTTCATGGCTACCTCAAGAAACAAGCCAAAGTACACATGGTGGAGAGTCCCAAATATAACTGAGTAGGGAAATAAAATAACCAAAGGCACAAAAGAAAAACTGAGAGACACCATTAAAAGAACACTTCCTGAACTGACAGACCCTAGACAATCAATGAACCTCTTTTAATATAACAATATTAACAGGTGCAGAGTGCATAAGTAGCTTTTAAAACTGACAAGAGACAGAAAGCTAGTCAAAATGACAAAACGGAAGAACTCTCCTCTAAAGAGATTCCAGGAAGAAGTCACAGTCACAGAACTACTTAAAACAGATATAAGCAACATAACGGAGCACGAATTTAGAACAATTGTCATAAATTTAATCACTGGACTTGAAAAAAGCATTTTAGTCATCAGAGAAGCTATTGATACAAAGACTAGGGACCTTCGAAATAGTTGTGATGAGGTAAAAAATGCTATAAATAAGGTGCATAATAAAATGGAGGCGGCCACTGCATGGATTTAAGAGGCAGAGAGGAGAATAGGTGAATTAGAAGACACAGTTATAGAAAAAGAGGAAACCGAGAAAAAGAGAATCAAATTGATCCAGGAGCACAAAAGGAGAATTCGAGGCCTGAGAGATACAATCAAACTGAAGAATATCCATATCATAGGAATTCCTGAAGAAGAAGAAGAAAGAAAAAAGGTCCTGAAGGGGTGTTTGATCAAATTATAGCCGACAACTTCCACAATTTGGGGAAGGAAATAGACATTGAAATCCAAGAGGCACAGAGAACTCCTCTTAGACGTAACTTGAATCGACCTTCATCATGACATATTATAGTGACACTGGCGACAGAGGAGAGGGACAAGATGGTGGAAGAGCAGGGAGCTCTGTAATCCGAGCACGCCCGTATGGATTGAACTGAGAAGGACTGAAGGGATAAAACTTGGATTTGCAAGTGGGGGAAAGAAGAAACAGACGCCAGAAAGAAGACAACCTCAA
>CM053579.1:44124032-44147335 GCA_028646485.1 Cryptoprocta ferox | reverse complement strand
CTGATTCAGGAATTCAGCAAAGTCGCAGGGTACAAAATCAATGTAAAGAAATTGGTTGCATTTTTATACACCAATAAGGAAGCAACAGAAAGAGAAATCAAGAAACTGATCCCATTCACAATTGCACGAAAAACCATAAAATACCTAGGAATAAACCTATCCAAAAATTATAAGACCTGTACGACGAAAACTATGGACAGCTTATGAAAGAAATTGAAGAAGACACAAAGAAATGGAAAAGCATTCCATGCTCATGGATCGGAAGAATAAACATTGTTAAAATGTCATTATTAACCAAAGCAATCTACACATTCAATGCAATCCCAATTAAAATTGCACCAGCATTCTTCTCAAAGCTGGAACAAACTATTCTAAAATTCGTATGGAACCACAAAAAAACCTGAATAGCCAAGGTAATACTGAAGAAGAAAACCAAAACGGGAGGCATTATAATCCCAGACTTTAGACTCTATTACAAAGCTGTCATCACCAATATAGTAAGGTACTGGCAGAAAAACAGACCCTAGACCAATGGAATAGATTAGAGAGCCCAGAACTGGACCCACAAATGTACGGCCAATTAATCTTTGACAAAGGAGGAAAGAGTATCCAATGGCAAAAGATAGCCTCTTTAATAGGTGGTGCTGGGAGAACTGGACAGCAACTTGCAGAAGAATGAAACTGGACCACTCTCTTACACCATACACAAAAATAAACTAAAAATGGATGAAGGACCTGAACGTGAGACAGGAAACCATCAAAACCCTACAGGAGAAAGCAGGAAACAACCTCCTTGACCTCAACCGCAGCAATTTCCTACGCGACACATCCCCAAAGTTAAGGGAATCAAGAACCAAAATAAACTATTGGGACCACATCAAGATAAAAAGCTTCTGCACTTTAAAGGGAACAATCAAAAAAACTAATAGGCAACTGACGGAATGGGAAAACATAGTGGCAAATGACATATCGGATAAAGGGCTAGTATCCAAAATCCAGAAAGGACTCACCCAACTCCACACCCAAAAAACAAACAATCCAGTGAAGAAATGGGGAGAAGACATGAAGAGACACTTCTCTAAACAGGACATCCAGATGGCCAACAAACACATGAAACGATGCTCAGCATCACTCATCATCAGGGAAATACAAATCAAAACCACACTGAGATACCATCTCATGCCAGTCAGAGTGGCTAAAATGAACAACTCAAGAGTCTACAGATGCTGACGAGTATGTGGAGAAACGGGCACCTTCCTACATTGTTGGTGGAAATGTAAACTGGTACAGCCACTCTGGAAAACAATGTGGAGGTTCCTCAAAAAACTATCAGTAGAACTCACCTATGTCCCCGCAATGGCGCTGCTGGGGATTTACCCAAGGGATACAGAAATGCTGATGCATAGGGGAACACGTACCCCAATGTTCTGTTCGTAGCGGCACTTTCAACAATAGCCAAATCATGGAAAGAGCCTAAATGTCCATCAACTGATGAATGGATTAGGAAGATGTGGTTTATCTATACAATGGAATACTACATGGTAATGAGAAAAAATGAAATCTGGCCATTCGTAGCAAAGTGGATGGACCTCAAGGGTGTCATGCTAAGCGAAATAAGTGAGGAGGAAAATGACAGAAACCATATGTTTTCACTCATAGGTCTAACAGGAGAAACCAAACAGAGGACCATGGGGAGGGCAAGGAGGAAAAAGAGGGAGAGGGAGGGAGACAAAGCAGGAGAGACTCCGGAATACTGAAAACAAACTGAGGGCGGAAGGGAGAGGAGGAAAGGGGAAGGGGGGTGATGGTCATGGTGGAGGTCACTTGTGGGGAAGAGCACTGGTTGTTATATGGAAACCAACCTGACAATAAACTATAAAGTTAATAAAAAAAAAGAAAATCACAAATTATATAGTCAAAAATGTACCAAAATGTTCATCTCAGAGTTTTTTTAAAATAATGACAAACACATGTAGAAATAAACAACCTAAATGTGAAGCAATAGGGAAATTAAGAAATCATAACATGTCTATATAATAAAATAAAATATAACAAGTTAAATCATGTTTTCAAAGAATGTTTAATGAGTAGGAAGAAATCCACCAAATATTAATAGTAGTAATCACTGAGTGATGGAACTTCAGTTGATTTGATGTTTTATACAAGTATTCCACATGCATTATTGAAATGTTAGAAAATAGAGATAAAGAAAAATAAAACAATGATCATCCATAAATCCATAAAACAAAAATAACTATTTTAAATCTTTTGTTGCTTTTTCTTGCAGATTTTTTTTACCTCCTATGCACACATATACACATCCACATACACGTTTTAAACCCAAAATGGTATTATGGGTGCATATTATTTTGTAACTATTTTTTCATTGTAAATCTTAAGATATTTCTGGATAATTTTAACCTTATTTTCTTATTTACAATTTTCTGTATTTTCCAATTTAAAAATAATGAGCAGAGAGTAGCTTATCTCCAGAGATAATCTCCAAGGAACTATGCCTGTGAATCTTGGCTGACTTGGAGAGTATCTTTAACCAAATAATAAACGGGTAGTGACAGTGTGTGAGCTACACAACATAAGACTTAAGAAGACCCAGAAGCTTCCATTTTTGTGTTTTTGGGACTCCTGAATCACTGTGTAATATGTCCAGCCACCCTCATGGAGAAACTAAGTGGAGAGTTGGTATGGAGAGAGAGAAACACAAGATTACATGGAGAGAAGAATCTGAGGTTTCTCAGTGTCCTAACTGAGCCCTGCCTTCCAGCTATACTCACCAAGGCATGTGAGTAAAGCCATCCTGGAATCACTAACCCAATCAAGCCCTGTGGTTACTGCAGCCCCAGTACATAGAACAGAAGAACCATTCATTGGAGGCCAAGTCGTCCATAAAAAGATGATAAATAATAAAATGTTGTCATTTAAGACACTAGTTTTGACAGTTTGTGAAGCCGTAATAAATAACCAAAACAGAATATGTATTATTCGTATAATATGAAAAAACCTTATTTTTAAAGGCATCATAACACACTTATACGTGCACTTTTGCATACTTACACAACCTATTTCTTGTTTGAATGCCTAATTTTTGCTCTCCAGTACATACACTGAATGACGTTCACCTAATTTCACAGCTCGGATTCAGTCTGTGTAGAGAAAAGATAAATTGCTGACATTGCAAAGTATTTATTGAATGTCAATCTAAAAAGCACACAGACCAATGTGAATATTTCTTTTCACATAAGTAAACTGAGACCCACAGAGAATAAGTGACTAGTCCAAGGTTACCAAAGACAAATTAGTAGTTAGTAGCTGAGTTAGCACTCATTCCCATTCCAATACCCCTTCCTTTCTACTACATTGTCTTTCTAAAAAATATACCACCTTGTTTCAGACAACAGTGGAATTGAAAATACTTATCTACCAGAAGATAGATGCAGTCCTGCTTGACTAAAAATGAGAAGAATCTTACAGAATAGTAGGGTCTTCAGGGTCTTCAGGGATTTCTAGTTAGATAGATTTGTGCAGGTTAGAGAAGTTCAGAAATGTTTCGAGAATCTATGGATAAGCAATAAAAATATCATTGCTTGAAGCAGAGGCCACTTGACAGAGAATCTACTTGCTTATCCACCGAACACTAGTCATTTAAATTTATGAGCCAGCCATTCCCATATGAACACAGTTGGAAGTGGCATTAGAAAGCTGAAAACTTAGGAGTGGCAAGAAAAGACGGTGGTAAGAGAGAAAAGAAAAAATTAGAAAGCTGAAATAAGAAAAACATAGGTATAATCCCTACTTCTTGTTCCGTGAACCATGAAACACCAAAAGAAAAAAAAAATCCTAAGGAAAGGGAGTCTGATTCACTGGCAGGTAACCCATGAACCGTGGCATACCAAGATAGCTCTTTCATCTTAACAGCCTCTTCATAGTAACCTAGTAAAGCACTATAAAGCTGGAAGTTACCTAATTTTAACTTTCTTTCTTCTTTTCTTCCTATGGGCAATATCTGATATTAATGTGTTAAACAAGCAATACACCCTTTACATTACACAACTAGAGAAAAAAGGCACTCCTATTTTATCAGTTTTTCTATACCAAGAAACCTAGTAATTTCATATGTAGGTTTAGGAAGGTCGAAAGATGTACTGGTTGGTAAAAAATGCTTTTTCTCTGTCTTCAAAATAAAATTGTCACCACAAGCACTGACATATATATAGGTATGAACACAGGGCTAAGATCAGCTTTGTCAAAGGCAGAGCATTTACAAACTGTTTAGAACTGGAAAGAGCTCTCTGGCTCCTGAAAGCTGTCAAAGATGAATACCAACCTTGATACACAAGTGCACACCTCACTGATGCCAAGGTACTGACTCCATCATGGGTAGCTTTCTTTGCCACAGTAATTGCTACCAATAACATATAGCCTGCACTGTTTCAAAAATAAACTGGGAAAAATAGGACATTCTTTAGGATAGTGAAATTCAAGTTATTAGCCTTAATTTTCTCAGTACAATGAGTCTATTAAGTTACCTCACACTCCCAAATAAAATCATGTAAAACAAATGCCATGCCGTTATCAGATTCTAAGCGACCTTTAGTGGATTTCCGATAATCAAGGGACAGGTGCATCCTGTAGTTTTCCCACAGTTCCTGACTTTTTCTTGTGGGCTAAATTTGCATGTGAGTTCTAGCATGAGGTCATTAGATGGTACTTATATTCGTCCCATGTTTTTTCAGGCTTGTCAGAACAAAGCTCTTTCTAATTTCATCTATTTGTGCATGGTTCCTTTTGGAAGGAAGTTGCATTTAATCAAAGAGCTCAATATTTTGGCCACAATGAAATGATTTATTGTACAAATAGTTAAACTCAGTGACATCTTCTAGCTTTCTTCCAGGGGAGAAAAACAGTAGCTTTAACAACGTGTGCTGTCCCTCCCTTTCAGAAAAGTACTCTGTATTATTACTTTTACAGGTTGTTTATCTCAATAAAGATTCTTGAGCTTCTCACTTTTTTCCATAAAACCAGGGCAAGTTTTCTAAGCGCTTTCTGTGTAACATCAGAAAAATCCACAAATGTTTTGTATATGTCAAATCCTCTTACACACATATATTAGCATACAAAAAATAGGTTTCTCTTCAAGATAAGAGGCACTTCCCACATCAAAAAAGTATTCAAGGCTCAAAATCTGTTGTATGAACACACTTTAGTGAAAATACAAATTTAAAAATTCACATTCCCTATGGATACTGTGAGAGGAGCAGTTATGGAAAGATATACTGTCATTCTCATTTTCTAGAGGGGCCATTGAAAGTAATAAAATATTTGCATTCCCTATGCCATCTCTAGTTCACTCAGTTTCTCTTTCAGAAGAATAAGTATTTCTTCCCCTTTAGCCCAGTGTAGGAGTTTAATCAAAAGCACAGAATTTAGAGTTAGAAGAGCCACTGGAGCCTCTAAGTATAGGTAAAACTTTATAAGCCCTTTCCTTAAATTCTCTATAAAAGCCAACTTGTTATTTTCATTATTTCCTTGAAAAATTACATGTTTTACACCAAAATAAAAAACTTTTGTATATCAAAGGAAACCATTAACAAAACAAATAAGTAACCTTTTGAATAGGAGAAGCCATTTGCAAATGATATATCTGACAAGTGGTTAAAAATGGGCAGAGGACTTGAATAGATATTTTTCCAAAAAAGACATACAAATGGCCAACAGGCATGACAAGATGTTCAACATCACTAATTATCAGGAAAATGCAAATGAAAACCATAATGAGATATCGCCTTACATCTATCAGAATGGCTAGAATCAAAAATGGAAGAATTACTAAGCGTTGGTGAGGATGTGGAGAAAAAGGAACCCTGGCACACTGTTGGTGGGAATACAAATTGATGCATCCACTGTGGAAAACAGTATAGAATTTCCTCAAAAAATTAAAAATAAATCTACCATATGATGCAGTAATACCACTGTTGGGTGGAATTTTCCAAATAAAATGAAAACACTAATTCAAAAAGATATATGCACCCCTATGATTTTTGCAGCATTATTTGCAATATTCAAAATATGGAAGCAGCCCATGTCCATCGATACATGAAAGGATAAAGAAGAGGTGGTATATATATACATTGTGGCCATAAATATTATTCAGCCATAAAAAAGAATGAGATCTTGCCATTTGCAACAACATGGATAGATGTAAAGGGTATAACAATAAGTGAAATACGTCAGTCAGAGAAAGGCAAATACCATATGATTTCACTCATATGTGGAACTTAAGAAACAAAACAATGAACAAAGTCAAATGAACAAATGAACAAAATCAAAAAGAAAAAAAAGCACAGACTCAAAGAGAACAAACTGGTGGTTGCAAATGGGTCAAATAGATAGTGCGCACTTATAATTTTTAAATAATGGGAAAGAAATTTTTAATAAAAAAAGAAAAATTACATGATGTACTGAGGGACCTACATTGACAATCCAAAAAGTGCAAAAATGATGTTTACACATAGAAGCAGTATCACAAGAAATAAAATAATATAAATATCTTTACAGTGTACTTTAGTGCTGACATAGAGGGCTGCATTTATGAGAAACGGCAATGATACATGAACTAGGTTCACAAAAATGAGTTTATCATAAAAGGCTTCAGGGTTTCTGTATGCACAACATATTAAAGAATTTAAAAAAAAAAAACCTAAAAAGAACTTGTAAAGCTTAAATTCCAAACCTGAAAAGTACCAGATCTAGATTTTCAGAGAAACAAGGAGAAAGAGCATTTCTCGGACTTTTTAGAGCCATTTTCAACCAGGAGGTTATGACAAATCATTGTAACACATATAAATTTTGAGGTATGCTACAAATGTTTTCAATAATATTTTTAAAAGGAAAGTCTGTAAGTGACTTATTTATTGAGACAGTTCATAGTTATTCTCATTCACTTGCATTACATATGCTTCCTTGAGTGGAAGAGAAAAGTTGGGTGAGATTACAATTTAGTCTCAGAGATTATCCCCTTGTACACATGAATTCATTTATTCACTCACTTAACAAATGCTTTTTAAGTTTCTATAATGTTCCAGGCATTATGCCAGGTGCTATAAATACAAAGATAACTAAAACAAGGTCCTCACCCTTTGCAGAACCCATAGGTCTACTGTGGAAGGCAGATATGTAAAAGATTAAGTACAATCAAAAGGGATGAATGCTAATACAAGTAAATGCAAAGTGATGAGGAAATTCTGAAAAGAAAATAACTTTATCTTATGACTCAAGGAGGACTCCGTATAATTAAGTTAGTAGTGCTAGGTCTAACAGGATATTGGAAGTTTATTCAGAGAAAGAGGGAAGGACTTTATAATTTACTCTCCAGGAAGTTGGAAGATATTAGAGTTGGTTTTGTTGTTGTTGTTGTTGTTGTTGATGCTTGTGACTTTTATATTTTTATATTGATTGATTGATTGATTGTTGAGAGAGAGAGAGAGTGGGGAAGGACAGAGAGATAAGGAGACAGAGAACCCAAAGGAGTCTCAGAACTGTGAGTGCAGAGCTGGACATAGGGCTCCAACCCACAAACTGTGAAAGCATGACATGAGCCAAAACCAAGAGTTGGGCACATAACTGACTGAATCACCCAGGCGCCCTGTTTGTGACTTTTTCAAAAGTAGAGGAGAGGCGCCTGGGTGGCTCAATTCATTAACCGTCTGATTCTTGATTTCAGCTCAGGACCACGGTTCCTGGGATATTAGCCCCACGTTGATTTCCCTGTTCTCTAAATGAGTGAGTGAGTAAGTAAGTAAGTAAGTAAGTAGGTAACTAAGTAAATAAATAAACTTTAAAAAAAAGTAGGGGAGCATCATGCTAGATTTGTTTTTCAGAAGCTAATGTTGATGATATTATGGAGGATGTCTGTGAGGAACACAACCGGAAGTAGGAATTCCAGTTCGGAGCTTATCTTCAGAGTCAAGGTGGTGGGTTAGAGTTAAGATGGTGGAAAGTAGGGAGATCCTGGGTTTTCCTTCCCCTCAAACACAGCTGTATTGAGGTCGGATTATTTGAAACACCCAGGAGATCTATCTGCAGAGTACAGAAAGAGCTCCTCAGTGGGGAGGAGACAGCTAGGTGGTTGTGAGATGCATGGATGTGATTTGGTGGAGAGAAAAATGGCAGTGCCACGGAGGGAAAAGAACCCTTTTGGTGAGAGACTAAAGGGAGAAAAAGAGAGAGAGGTTGAGAAAGTGCAGCACTGAGTTAGCACAAGAGGAAAATCTCTCTGGACCAGGGACTGGGGAGCGAGAAGTACTGAGTGTCACAGTTCTATTTTGCAAACAACTTTTGGAGCTCAAACTCTGAAGTATCAGAAGTGTGTAACTTTCTCCAGAGCAGAGCTGTGGCACATGCTCCTGGGGAGGAAAGAGCTGGCCCCAGAGTACATAGCACAGTGCAGGAATTTCCAGGGTGCACTGGGAGAGAATAGTCCCCTTCCTGGAGAACTTCTGGAAGAGGACTTGTTGCCTCCCAAGGACAAACGACCTTGCAGGTGCCAGCCAAAGTCCTTTCATCACCAGGGTGGAGAGGTTTTACTCTGCGACAAGGGGAGCAGATCCACTCTGTGTCAGGTACTTTCAAACTTTGGGTTTTGAATCAAAGCAGTGCTCCAAAAAAAAAATGCAGCAGAGTTGTAACACAGGGCATTATTCTGTGAGGACTGCCTGAACAACAGGGTTTGAGATCCCTGATCTGGGGACGAGATTTGGGATAGCACCATTTTCTTTACAACACCAATACAGTGGTACCTCAGAAAGCAACACAGCGACCCGCAGTGGAAGCAAGACTTGCTTACGCCAAACCCTGCACCTCCTTGCTTGGCAACTGCTTATTTAGTGGGGCAAGACTAAATCTGAGCCAATGCAGCCAGCCTCTCCTCCATACCAGCACAGCCAGCAGCCCCCATGCACCAAAAGATAATTCTTTTTTTCCCCTCATTATTCTTTTTTTTTTCTTTTAGAATCAGGCTCAGAGTTTCTTATTTGTTTTTTTTTTTTTTTTTCCTCTCTTTTATTTTTTGGATCAGATTTTTTATTCTTTTCTTTTTCTTTTTTCTTTTTTCCCCTTTCTTTCTCTTTGGAATAAGCTGTATACTTTTTTGGTTCTCTGTTTGTTATTTCTGTTCCCTTTCATTTCTCTCTTTTTGGAATCATGCTCCCCCCACCTTTTTTCCCCAGTGTTACTTCAACAAACAAATCAAAGCACATATAATTATAGGTCCAAACACTCCACCACTGCAAGCTAGGAGGAGCTCTGCAAAGGACTGACCAGCGAGAAAGAACAGCCAAAACACAACAGCAGAGTGCACACAGCATACACCAGAAACACTTTCTGCAGTGCCAGGCCCTGGACAGTCTATGACCCTTTTTTTAATATAATAGTACTTTCCGGTGCAGGAAAAATAACAAGCTTTTAAGACATGGAAAAGACAGAAATTAACCAAAATGACAGGATGGAGGAATTCTCCCCAAAAGAGAAAGGTCAGGAAGAAATCATAGTCAGTAACTTGCTTAAAACAGATAATAAGCAATGTCTCTGAACAACAATTTAGAACAACAGTCATAACACTACTGGGGGATTGAAAAAAACATAGAAGATACCAGGGAAACCCTTGCTGAAGAGATCAAAGACCTAAGAACTAGGCAGAATGAATTAAAAAGTACTATAACTAAGATGCAAAATAATCTGGATACAGTGGCAGTGGGGATGGAAGAAGCAGAGGAGAGAATAGGTGAAATAGAAGGTAAAATAATAGAAAATAATGAAACTGAAAAAAGGGGGAAAGGAAATTATAGATCATGAGGGGAGACTTAAAGAACTAAGTTATCCCATGAAATGAAGAACCTATAAGAGAAAGAGAAAAAAATTATAGCTGAGAACTTCCCTAATGTGGGGAAGGAAACAGTTATTCAAGTCCAAAAAGCACAAGGAACGCACTTCAAAATCAACAAAACAGAAGCACAAAGAACTCCATTCAAAATCAACAAAATAGGGGCACCTGGGTGGCTCAGTCAGATAAGGATCTGACTCTTGATTTTGGCTCAGATTATGATCTCCTGGTTTGTGAGTTCAAACTCCATGTCAGGCTCTACAGTGACAGTGTGGAGCCTCCTTGGTATTCTCTCTCTCTCTCTCTCTCTCTCTCTCTCAGTCTCTCAAAATATAAACACATACACTTTCAAGAAAATCAACAAAACCAGGTTAACACCAGGACATATCATAGTAAAACTTGCAATATACAAAGATAAAGAGAGAATTCTGAAAGCAGCTAGGTACAAAAGGTCCTTAACCTACAAGGGTAGACACATAAGGTTAGTAGCAGATTTGTGCACAGAAACTTGGTAGGACAATAGGGACCAGTAGAAAATAATCAGTGTGTTGAACCAAAAAAAATATGCAGCCAAGAATCCTTTATCCAGCAAGGTTGTAATCCAGAATAGAAAAAGAGATAAAGACTTGCCCAGACAAACTAAAACTAAAGGATTTCGTGACCACTATACCAGCCTTGCAAGAAATTCTCACAGAGAATATCTGAGTGGAGACGAAAAAAAAGGAGACCAAAGCAAATAAGAGTACAAAGTACCAGAGAACATCACCAGAAACACCAACTCTACAAATAAATAATGACACTAAATTCATATCTTTCAATAATCACTCTAAATGTAAATGGATTAAATGCTCCAATCAACAGACAAGGGAATTGGAATGGGTAAGATATGCTGACTGCAAGAGATTAATTTTAGACCTAAAGACACCTGCAGATTGAAAGTGAGGTGATGGAGAACCATCAATCATGTTAATGGAGACCAAGTGAAAGTATGTATGTATGTATGTATGTATGGCTACATACTTATATCAGACAAGCTAGACTTTAAAACAAAGACTGTAAAAAGGGATGAAGAAGGGCATTATATCATAATTAAGGGGTCTATCCATCAAGAAGATCTAACTATTATAAATATTTATGGTTCCAACTTGGCAACCCAAATATGTAAATCAATTAATAACAAACATAAAGAAACTCATTGATAATAGTACAATAATAGTAGAGGACTTTAACACCCCACTTACAGCCATGGACAGATAATCTAAACAGAAAATCAACAAAGCAACAATGGCTTTGAATGATACATGGGACTGGATGGACTTAACAGGTATATTCAGAATATTTCATTCAAAAGCAGCAGAATACACATTCTTCTCCAGTGCACATTGAATAGTCTCCAGAATATATCATGTACTGGGTCACAAATCAGTCCTCAATAAGTACAAAAAGATTGAGATGATAAGATGCAGTTTCTGATCACAACGCTATGAAACTTGAAATCAGCCACAAGAAAAAATTTGGAAAGCCCTCAAATACATGTAGGTTAAAGTACATCCTACAAATGAATGAATGAGTTAATCAGGAAAGTAAAGAAGAAATTTTTAAAAAACATGGAAGTAAATAAAAATGAAAACACAACAATCCAAACACTTTGGGGTGCAGCAAAGGCACTCCTAAGAGGAAAGAACATAGCAATTCAGGTCTATCTCAGAACAAGAAAGGTCCCATATACATAACCTAAACGTACACCTACAGGATCTAGAAAAGGAGCACCAAATAAAGCCAAAGACAGCAGAAAAGGAGAAACAAAAGATTAGAAATAAATGATATAGAAACAAACAAACAAAAAAACACAAGAACAGATCAATAAAACTAAAAGCTAGTTTTTTGGGGGGAGCGCCTGGGTGGCTCAGTCGGTTAAGCATCCAACTTTGGCTCAGGTCATGGTCCTGCAGTTCTTGAGTTTGAGCCCCTTGTCAGTCTCTGTCCTGACAGCTCAGAGCCTGGAGCCTGCTTTGGATTCTGTGTCTCCTGCTCTTTCTGCCCCTCTCCTGCTCATGCTCTGTCTCTCTCTCTTTCTCAAAAATAAACATTAAAAATTTTATAAAAAACACTAAAAGCTGTTTTTTTGAAAGAATAAACAAAAGTCATAAACCCCTAACCAGACTTATCAAAAAGAAAAGAGAAAGGACCCAGATAGATAAAGTCTCAAATGAAAGAAGAGAGATCACGACGGACACCACAGAAATTCAAATAATTATAAGAGAATACTACAAAAAAATTATATACCAACAAACTAGGAAATCTGGAAGAAATGGACAAATGCCTAGAAACTACCAAAACTCAAACACGAAGAAATAGAAAATTTGAACGGATCAAAAACCAGCAATGAAATTAAATCAGTAATCAAAAATCTCCCAATAGACAAAAATCCTGGGCTAGATGACTTCCCAGAGGAATTGTACCAGACATTTAGAGAAGAGTTAATACCTATTTTACTCAAACTGTTCTAAAACATAGAAATGGAAGGAAAGTTTCAAAACTTATTCTAGGAAAACAGCATTACCTTGATTCCAAAACCAGAGAAAAAAAAACACTAAAAAGGAGAATTACAGGCCCATACCCCTGATGAACCCAGATACAAAAATTTTCAACAAGATATTAGGAAATCAAATTAACAGTACATTAAAAGAAGTTTTCACCATGATCAAAAGGGATTTATTCCTGGGATGCCTAGGTGGTTCATTTTTGCAAATCAATCAATGTGATACACCACATTAAAAAAAAAGAAAGGATAAGAACCTTACTATAATACTTTCAATAGATGCAGAAAAAGCACTTGACAAAATACAGCATCCTTTATAGATAAAAACCATCAAGAAAGTAGGGATAGAAAGAACATACGTCAACCTCATAAAAGCCATATATGAAAAGGCCACAGCTAATATCGCCTTAATGGGGAAAAACTGAGAGCTTGCCCCCGAAGGTCAGGAACATGACAGGAATGTCCACTCTCACCACTGATGTTCAACATAGTACTGGAAGTCCTAACCTCAGCAATCAGACAACAAAAAGAAATAAAATGCATACTAATTGGCAAAGAAATAGTCAAACTTTCACTCTTCGCAGATGACATGATACTATACATGGAATACCCGAAAGACTCCAGCCAAACCTGCTAGAAATGATACTGGAATTCAGCAAAGTTGCAGGACATAAAAATCAACATACAGAAATCAGTTGCATTTCGATACACCAGTAATGAAGCAGTAGAAAGAGAAATCAAGTAATCGATCCCTTTTACAACTGCACCAAAAAACATAAGATACCTAGAAATAAACCTAACAGAAGAGGTAAAAGATCCGTTCACTAAAAAGTATAGAAAGTTTATGAAAGTAATTGAAGGAGACACAAAGAAATGGAAAAATATTCCATGCTTATGGATTGAAAGGATAAATATTGTTAAAGTGTTGATACTACCCAAAGCAAGCTACACATTCAATACAATCCCTATCAAAATAACACAAGCTTTCTTCACAGAGCTAAAAAAAAAATCCAATCCTAAAATTTGTATGGAATCAGAAAATACCCTTAATAACCAAAGTTATGCTGGAAAAGAAAACCAAAGCTGGAAGCACCACAATTCCAGACTTTATGCTGTGTTACAAAGCTGTAGGCATCAAAACAGTATGGTACTGGCACAAAAACAGACACATAGATCAATGGAACAGAATAGAGATCCCAGAAATGAGCCCACAAACGTATAGCCAACTAATCTTCGACCAAGCAGGAAAGAATATCCAATGGAAAAAAGACAATCTCTTTAGCAAATGGTGCTGGGAAAACTGGACAGCATGTAGAAGAGTGAAGGTGGACCACTTTCTAACAACATACACAAAAATAAATTCAAAATGATGAAAGATCTAAATATGAGACAGAAAGCCATCAAAATCCTACAGGAAAAAACAGGCAGCAACCTCTTTGACTTTGGCCACAACAACTTCTTATTAGACATGTCTCCAGAAGCAAGGGAAATAAAAACAAAAATGAACTAATAGGACTTCATCAAGATAAAAACTTCTGCACAGTTAAGGAAACAATCAACAAAACTAAAAGGAAACTGATGGAATTGGAGAAGGTATTTGCAAATGACATATCGAATAAAGGGTTAGTATCCAAAATCTATAAAGTACTTATGAAACTCAACACCCAAAAAACAAGTAATCCAGTGAAGAAATGGTCAGAAGACATGAATAGACACTTTTCCAAAGAAGACATCCAGATGACTAAGAGACACATGAAAAGATGCTCAACATCATTCATCATCAGAGAAATACAAATCAAAACCACAATGAGACACCACCTCACACCTGTAAGAATGGCTACAATTAACAACTCAGGAAACAACAGATGATGGTGAGGATGAAGAGAAAGGGAAATCCTTTCGCATTTTGATGGGAATGCAAACTGGTGCAGCCACTCTGGAAAACAATATGGGGGTTCCTCAAAAAATTAAAAACAAAACTGCCCTATGACCAAGAAGTTACACTACTAGGTATTTATCCAAAGGATACAAAAATACTGATTCAAAGGGGCACATGCACCCCAATGTTTATAGAAGCGCTATCAACAATAGCAAAATTGTGCAAAGAGCCCAGATATCCACTGACTGATAAATGGGTAAAGAAGAGTTGGTATACATATTCAATGGAATACTACTCAGCAATTAAAAAGAATGAAATTTTTTCATTTGCAACAATGTGGATAGATTAAAATATATTATGCTAATTGAAATAAGTCCCTCAGAAATACAAATATCATATGATTCTATTCATATGTGGAATTTAAGAAACACAACAGATGAACATAGGGGAAGGGAAGGAAAATAAGATAAAAACAGAGAGGGAGGAAAACCATAAGAAACTCTTAAATAAAGAGAACAAACTGAGGGTTGCTGGAGGGGAGGTCGATTAGGGGATGAGCTAAATGGGTGATTGGTATTAAGCAAGGCACTTAGATATAAGCGATGAATCACTGGTTTCTACTTCTAAAACCAATAGTACACTGTATGTTAATAACTTGACTTTAAATACATAATTTTTTTAAAAAGAAAGAAAAAAGTCAAGGCAAGAGGTGCTGAGAACCTAAACTAAGCCTTGCCTGTACAGATGAAAAGGATGAAACCAAATCAAGTGAGATTTAAGCAACAGGATAATAAATAAGAATAGAGTGGTGGAATCAGAGGCAGGAATCCATTAAGCCAAAAGGCATAAAGGATATCCTCTGAAGATCAAGAAATGGGATTTAAAAGATACTACCCACCTCGAATATAGATAATTGTTATTTCTGCCATAATTCTCCTAGATAGTTATAAATATGTTAATGTTAGAGAAGGTGCAAGAAAGGAAAGTACCCTGTCTTTTCACTATGATCCTGTGTGCCAGTTATTAAGTTGCAGAGTTTATAAATTATTGTCTCTTACACTAACCTTCTATGTTCTACTTTGTGATGGTGCCTTGCAATGCAGTGGCTGTAACTCAGCAAACCACATTTCCTGTGTGTCATTTGCCTCTGGTTCCTTGTTAGGTGCTGAGACTACAGGGTGCTAGAGAGAGAATTCAAGGCTGGAGGGAGGAGAGAAGGTAGTATTCCTTCCTGTTTGCTTTCTGGTCCCTTAGGCAAAACATTCAAGTAATGACCCTTCACCAAGGTGGAGGCTTTGGTTCCAGTCTCCACCTTTTTGTTCTGGTACTCTGAGATCCAGTCTTATTGTGTTCCTCAAGAGATACCAGCATCAGCTCTCTGACACCCTCTCCTTGAGAATTGGGGTTCCAGCTTTCCACGAACCCTGCTCTGAGTTACTGAGGTCTGATAACCCCAATCTCTTCCTTCTGTTTCCCGAACCCTAAGAGTGGTAACTAGTTCCTGGGATAGGGAATAGTTGGGAAAGAACATGTTCGGAGGGCTAAACTCCAACACTCTGTTTTGGACACGATAGTTTCAATGCCTTTGAGATTAATATAGTGCTTACAATGCTCCAAAGCTCCAAGCTTGTCTTATCTCATATTTAATCAATTGACCTCAGAATACAAATATGTGTGTGTGTGTATGTATGTCATGAAATCATGAATAAGAAACTACTCACTTTGTAATGAGTTTTTTCTTTAGAGACCGCATAAAAATGAACAAGGAAAGAAATTTGATTTGTGCTGGTATTTGTACTGCTTTTGATTGGTTATGTGACCTTCAACAAGTCATTTCTTCCTTCTCTCTGAATTAGTTTTTATTTTTTTAAAACAATGATGCTCATTATACTTTTATGGTTGCACTAAACAGTCATTATTGCTATTTGTGGTAGGAAATAGAGGGATAGGGGTGAGGATGGGAACTGCCAATAGAGATATAAGAGTGGGAAGAACAGGGTATGACTAATTCTAAAACTCCAAGTTGGTATTTTGTAGAAATGGGGACTCTGTTGAAATTCTAAGTCACTTTTTGCTTTAGAAGTAGGACAATGCAGCAGCTAAAAACACTGACTTAGATGTCAAACAAACAAACTTGTTTTATTTTTTCACCACTATGTTTAAATCCTGTCAGGCTCTGTGCTGATACTGTGGAGCCTGGTTGAGATTCTCTCTCTCCCTGTCTCTTTCTGCCCTTCCCCTGTGCTCTCTCTCTCTCTCTCTCTCTCTCTCTCTCTCTCTCAGAATAAATAAACTAAAAAATAATTTTTAACCTTGTGTGTACCACCTCTTGGCTCTATGGTGATCAGTAAATCATTCAAGCTTTCCAATTCTCAGCTTCACCATCCATCATTAAAATTAGTATACCTCTTTTGTCTATGGTCTAAGGTTGCTGGATATGAAACAGCAGGAAGAACAACTGCATGCAGCATTAGAAACTTTATTTGTTCATTGAAACCATTTTAAAAAGCTATACAAATATGGCCCTATGTGGAAAGATGTTTCAGTCCTTATCAGAACAAGGACCCACAGACAGATACTATTATATTTAGGTATTTTATATTCTAGTAATGAGAAGTATATCAGAACCCTTCTATTCATTGGTAGCTTTATTTGGACAAACCAAAAATTTCCTGGATTTCATAAAATTACATTTACTAAAAGTATATATACTGGTGAACACTGAGTTAATATATTTGCTTTCCTCACAGTTGTATTAAGAAGAAAGCACTTAAGGATTTTCTTTTTTTAGTTGCTGGGATAAATTGTACAAATGTCAAGGGAAAAAAGAGGATGGTACATCAGCATGTATACTGAGTATAAGAAACTATATTCATAGACACATGAGTGATGGTTTTTCCATTACAGAATTCATTTGCATAGAATACTGTGGCATACAGACTAATTTTCCCCTTGAAGATACTGTATATCTTAGCATTTCTAGTCAGTGAAAATGGATGGAAAAAAATTAAGAGCAAGACCATCTTTCTGACATAAAGAAGACAATTGTTTAAATTCCTGCACTTACTTTCTAAATATTATTCTGCTGTGCTAGCTTATCTCTTGGCCTTAAAATAGAGTTTTGCGAGCACCATTTACATCCTTATGTCAGTCCTTTACTACAAAACAAGTGAAAATTAAACAGACAATCCTTGGGTTCAACAATTTTAGGAAAGATTTCTAAGACCAAACTCAGGATGATAGTTCATCTCCTTAGGTGAACATACATTAGGATAGATTAACAGGTTCTCCACCTACGTGCCCGCACTCATATGCAAAGTTCTCCTTATAATTGAAGCATATTTAAATAATGCAGGTGATTCAAGGTCCTGAAGGTGCCCCGATATAATTAGGCTCCTTTGCCAATTGCATGAGGTTTTTCAGATCACACAGATTATTATTTAAATGTCTAGTTCATCAAATGTAATATGATATATAAGGAAAGGAGTGGGAGGGAAAAGGTGGTAGAGAGAGTATTTGAAAAAAAATTTTCAAAGATATCTCCTTTGAATGACTAATGTGATGTTCCAAGGTTGAATTTTGCAATTTCTTCAATGCTTTGCTCTAACAACATATTTACAACCAGTACTCAAAATGAAAAGTTGAACATATGGAGGATATGAGAGAGCAACAAATCTTTATTTCAAAACTTTTATGCAGCCTTTTAAGAATGCGCCTTAAAGTTATATGCTAGCTCTTGCATATTCTAGGTGGAATAATAAGTAGGTTTTCATGTTCATTGCTAAAAAAGTAAAAAATATCCATGATTTTAGGCATCCATTAGAAAACCTGTTATGAGACATTTAACTATAACAAGTTTGGTTACAGGCTTTTGCTTTTCCAGTGTCTATACTGGCTGATTTAATAACATTTCTTTGTGTTTTTAAAGAAAACATAATCATAGTAAACAATATTTTTTCTTGAATTAAAGACACTAATACTTCTCTTTTTTATAAGCATTTATAGTTGTCAAAATGCTCTCACTTACATTTCACGTATATGTAAGCCTCCTAATATTCCCTGTGTCATATGTGAAAAAAGGATTCTTCTTTTACAGATGACCTGTATATCAGAGAAACTAAGAATGACTTACCAAGGTCAAGCAGTCTCTGTATTTAGTATTATTTGATTACAACAAAGCCCTACTCAAATTGACTTAGGTAATAAACAAGTTTTTCATTGACTCATATAACTGAAAGTCTGCAAGGGTAGGGGATGAAGGAATAAGGGATCTTTACCTATGGCTGGATCCAGAAGTTGAATGATATCATTATGTCTCTCTCATCTTATTCACTCAGCTCTGCTATTCTCTGAATTGGCTTTTTTCTTGGACAGGCTTGATCCTGGTTGTAGAGAGATGACAGCCAGTAGCTTCAGTATTACATCCCATCTTCTCAATACAGTGTTTTATTTCCCCAGTTGTGTCTCATCAGCCTGGCTTTAGACAGAGGTGTGAAATATGCTAATTGGGCAGGCCAGGTCCTAGTCCTCCCCTCAGAACTGTAGGGGAACCTGGGGAAAGCATTCATAGCCCTACCTCAAACCCCATAGATTAGTAACAGGAAAGAAGTAATTCTCCAAAAGGAAAATCAGTCTGAAATTACCAAAAGAAGAGGGAATAGATATTGGGGAGGCAACATAATTACACATAGATATTAAGTAAGATTCAAAGCATTCCCTTTTTACACTCTATTATGCTATTTCCATATATCATATGACAATATACTGTTTTGCTCAGTACACTTATAACTCAAAAATGATCATAAGATCTATTAATGCTATAATAGGAAATCACTGCACTGGATATAAATAGTGATAATAAAAATTACTAGGGGGCACCTGGGTGGCTCAGTCCATTAAGCGTCCAACTTCAGCTCAGGTAGTGATCCCATGGTTCATGAGTTTGAGCCCTGCATTGGGCTGTCTGCTGTCAGCACAGAGCCCACTTGAGGTCCTCCATCTCCCTTTCTCTCTGCCTCTCCCCCACTCTCTTTCTCTCTGCCTCTCAAAATAAATAAACATTAGAAAAACTTTAAAAAATTACTAGCATGTATAAATTAATATTAAGGATTCAATAAGTCCATGTTTCACAGAGATCACCAAGACAGAAGCTGAGATATCTTCTATAAGAAATACTTTTCCCTGATGCCACCCCCAACTATATCGACTCCTTACCCCATTCTAGTTCTACATTGATCTGTATCAAAAACTGTTTATGCTAGCTTCTGAAGGGGATAAAAATGAGCAGTATCTAGATTTTGTCATCAAGTAATTTGAAATTTAGTGGAGGTTAGAAGATGAGATTGGGAATTAGGCGAGCTTACAAATAATTTCAATGTAAGTTACCTTATAAATTTGTATAAGCTCCCAAGTACTACAGAAATTAATAGACTAGAGAAAATCTCCCTTTTGGGAGGGGCAGGAAAGACTTCATAAAGGAGGTGCTGCCATTGAAATATGTTTTTAAAGGGGGGTAAGATTTTAATACAGACCAGAGTGGAGTGGAGTTAATATCATGAACAGAGGGATGGGGACTAGGAAGCACATAGCATGATTAGGAACAGTTGCCAGTCTAACTGGCAAAAGTATGAGATATGTATATGGTATAATTGGAAGCAAGCCTGGAAATGTTTGGAACTGTGCTGCTAATTCCCTTGAGTGCTAGGCCACTGAATCTATCTTAACTGTGTTGGTTGAGCAGAGGGGTAACATAATTGTATTTTTACTTTAGAAAGATAAATCTGGAAATGATTCCAGAATGAAATGTCCTGGCTTTCATTCCAAATTAGACTGAAATATCTAATTTTACTTTTAGTTTGGGAAGATATGTTCCAAAGCAAAAGACTCCTAAACTTTCATACTCCTAAAATAGAGTCCCTTTCTCACTTTGATACTTTGATTTCAAAATCACAACAAATTCTTGAATAACATTTTGTTCATTTTCTACCATATTTCCTACAGTGGGAAGATTTTTCCAATTTGGTATAAAGTCATCATCCAAACCCTGACTTAGAATATGCCCATTTCCAGTTTATTGCAAAAGCTGCATTTAAATCCTAGGCAAGCATTAAGGCCCAGATAATGATTCAGCTTTTCTATGAAACAATTCCACATCAGCTCGATCAATAGGAATACTTCCTTCTTCTTAAATCCCAAACCATTTATTAGCAGTATCACTCTTTTGGAAATTACTATATTCCATGCGTGTTATTTGATTCTTCTCAGTTGTAAATTCCTTGAAAATAGAGATATGAAACAACCAGCCTATGTTAATTGAGCACCTACATGTACAAGATGTCATTAAATACTATGGGATATATGCCTATATATCTATATCTATATCTATATATACATGGGTAACCTGAGATTCCTCCCTTAAAGAGATTTTATTCAGCCTATATATGACGTGAATGTGTGTTGTTAATTTTGATTGAAAAATCAGTGCAAACTGCCATGAACTTCCCAAACTTTCTGCGACTTCACTTCAACATTTCTCTGCTGCTATATTTACTATCTCACCCTTTTCTCCAGCCTCAGAGGACAGAAAGACTTCTTTCTTTAAAATTTAACAATAGCACTTGTGATCTTGGCCCATTTCTTTCTCTTTCAATATTCTTTACATTCTTGGTTGAAAGCTTTCAAAAATGATTTTCTACCCCCAAATATGTAGGCTTTTTCTCAGACTTTATTTCTTCCTATTATCTTTTCAACATTTGACAATGTTGACCAGACTTTCTTTTGTGAAGCATTCTTACATGTACTTCCATAACACCTTTCCTATTTACCTAAACATTCCTTTTGCTCTTTGCTGGATCGTCTCTCTTACCTCACATTCTAATGATGAGCATTCCCTAAGACTGAGCCCTTACTTTCTTATTTCTATGTTTATACTTTATATTCTGAGAATGAATCTGTTTTCAAAACTTTAACTATCTGTATTATATAGTCCAAAGGAAACTAAAAGGCAAATTAGACCATTTTATTGCCCTCAGTTAAAAACCTTTCTATTATAAGAAAAATAAAATTTATACTTCTTTATCTGGCTTTCAAGGCCTTGCATGATCTTATTTCTTCCTTTATATCCAGCATTGTACTGTACCAGTGCCCCTTGCTCAGTAATTCTAGACACACTGGCCTTCTTTTTATTCCTATAGCACACCCAGATCTGTCCTACATCCAATCTTACTTTTCCTCTCTTCCTAGATTGCTTTTTTCCCCCACTTTTCCCAGCTGCTCCCATCTCATTGATCAGTTCTCATGCCTAAATAGCACTTCCTTAGAGGCTTTCTTTGACCACCACATCTAAAGTAGGTAACCCTCCATAGCAGTTATGATTTGTAATTATATGCAGACATTTCCTTGTTTGTCTCTTCTTCTTGACTATAAGCAGCTTAAGGTCAAATATGATGTCTGTCTTTTGTCCAGTCTAGCTTCAATGCCTGGCAGACAATAGGTGCTCATAAATGTTTGATGAACAAATATTTGATGAACAAATAATGAGAATGACTCTGAAATTTGAAATCCTACCCTGATTTTTTCCAGAGTTTCCATCTCATATTTCAAGTTCCCTATTGGTCAATTACATATAGATGTCCCTTCTCTAACTTGTTATATATCCAAAATTATCTTACCTCAAAAAACTGCTCTCTTCTCAAGATAACCTTATGTGTCAGAGTTATAATAACCTCATCTAGGCTTGAAATCTACAAATTGTCATTAACTCTCCTCCATTGCCCACATGCCTCCCACCCAAAAACCTTTAATCCTTCTTCTGGGATATTACTTAAAGATATCCTCTTCCTCATATCCCATAGTTGCCACCATGGTCTAGAATGTTATTACTTGTAGTCTAGTTCACTAAGTGATCTCCAATTTTTTTTCCTATAGCCCACCCAGCATTTTAATAAATAAGCACTCATCTTCAGTATATATACATATATAATATATGTATATTACATACATGTAATCCAAAAATAATATATTGCTACTCCCCATTCTACTCCCTCTACTTTTGCAATCCTGATATACTTTATAGTTCCTTAAATATATGAAGAAAGTTACAACTCTGCATCTTTACAAGATTTCTCTCTCCCTTAAAATTCTCATTTCGCCTACCCATTCCAAAGGCTTCTGTTTAAAATATCAATTTTCTCAGGCGGGCAAGATGGTGGAGAAGCAGGGAGCTCTGTACTCCGTGCATGCCCGCATGGATTGAACTGAGAAGGAATGAAGTGATAAAACTCGGATTTGCAAGTGGGAGAAAGAAGAAACAGACGCCAGAAAGAAGACAACCTCAAAGATGCCTGAGTGAGTGACTGTGACCTGGGAAATTAGGGGACGGGCGGGTCCCTGTGGTGCAGGGGAAGGAGCCCCAGCCCAAGACAGAGAGACCGCGCATGCCTCGGAGACACCAGGGGAAGAGAAAGACAGAAAAACACCTAGAACCATCTCCAAGGGAGGAAAAGCTCCCCCGTCTCCCCATATATAACTGCCGGGCGCCGGAATAGAAATCCGTCCCATCTGGCCGGTGACTTCTTCCTTGGGCACAGCGGCAGCGGCATCCATTCCAAGCATCACCTCGAAAGACAGCTGCACAGGTAAAGGCGGTGGAGGCGCGAAAAGCGGTGGCGGCGGCGCCACGAAAGGTGCCTTGCAAAGCGCTGGCGGCGGCGGCTCAGCGAAAAGGGTAGCGCAAGCCGGCCGAGAGGCCGGCCGCCAGCGGGAACGTATCTCATCCCCGGTGACGGTATTGAACAGCATGGACTAGGATTTGGAAGTGAGGCGGAGCTTGGAGAATACAGTTTGGCTCGCGGGCGGCACAGGGAGATCGGACTCAGAAGGGTGGTTGCAACGCTTGGTTCCGGCAAAACTTTGAGGTGGCACCATACTTCTCCCCGCAACCACCAAGGCGGGGCCTCGGAGAGAGCAGCCCCCGAGACCTGACGGAC
>CM053579.1:44089462-44123532 GCA_028646485.1 Cryptoprocta ferox | reverse complement strand
AGAACTGGACCCACAAATGTACGGCCAATTAATCTTTGACAAAGGAGGAAAGACTATCCAATGGCAAAAAGATAGCCTCTTTAATAGGTGGTGCTGGGACAACTGGACGGCAACATGCAGAAGAATGAAACTAGTGAGGGGATCAAGAAACATCTATCATGCAAATGGATGTCAAAAGAAAGCCTGAGTAGCAACACTTATATGAGACAAAATAGACTTTAAAACAAAGACTGTAACAATAGACAAAGAAGGACACTATATAATAATAATAAAGGGGAAGTGGACTATCCAAGAAGAAGATATAACAATTATAAATGCTCGTGCACCAAACATAAAGCACCCAAATGTATAAAACAGTTAATACTAAACATAAAATAACTAATCAATAATATTACAATAATAGTAGAGGACTTTAACACCCCCAGTTACATCAAGGGACCAATCTAAACAGAAAATCAACAAAGAAACAATGGCTTTGAATGACACACTGGACCAGATGGATTTGCCAGATACATTCAGCACATAACATCCTAAAACAACAGAATACACATTCTTTTCAAGTGCACATGAAACATTCTCCAGAATAGGTCACATATTAGGCCAAAAATCAAGCCTCAACAAAGTCAAGAAGATTGAAGTCATACCATGAATTTTTTTTCCTGATCACATACTATGAAACTTGAATTCAACCACAGGAAAAACTCTGGAAAAACCACAGGAAAAATCCTCCATGGATTTTTTTAATCCATGGAGGTTACAAAAATACTACTAAACGTGAATGGGTCAACCAGGAAATAAAAGGAAAGATAAAAAGCACATGGAAACAAATGAAAATGAAAAAAAAATACAAAACCTTTGGGATGCAGCAAAAGTGGTTGTAAGAGGGAAGTCTATAGCAATACAGGCTTATCTCCAGAAGCAAGAAAAATATCAAATAAACAACCTAAACTTTTACCTAAAGGAGCTAGAAAAAAGAACAAACAAAACCTAAAACCAGAATAATGCAGTAAATAATGAAGATTAGAGCAGAAATAAATAATATAGAAACTAAAGAGACAATAGAACAGATCAATGAAACTAGGAGATGGTTCTTTGAAAAACTCAATAAAATTGATAAACCTTCAGCCAGACTTATCAATAAAAAAAGAGAAAAGACTCAACTAAAAAAATCACAAATCAGAGAGGAGAAATAACAACCAACACAACAGAAATACAATTATAAGAGATTATGAAAAACTATATGCCAAGACGGAAGAAATGGATTAGTTCCTAGAAGCATATAAACTATCAAAACTTAAACAGGAAGAAATAGAAAATTTGAACAGATAATTACTAGCAAGGAAATTGAATCAGTAGTGAAAAAACACCCGACAAATGAAAGTCCAGAACCAGATGACTTCACAGGTAAATTCTACCAAAACATTTAAAAAGAGGTAATACTTATTCTCAAACTATTCCCAAATATAGAAAATGAAGGAAAACTTCCAAATTCATTCCATGAGGCCAGCATTATCCTGATTCCAAAACCAGATAAAGACTCCACTGAAAAACAAAAACAGTACAGGCCAGTATCTCTGATGAACATAGATGTAAAAATTCTCAACAAAATACTAGCAAAACAATACATTTTAAAAAATCATTCGCCAGTGTCAAGTGGGATTTATTTCTGGGTTGCATAGGTGGTTTAATATTTGCAGATCAATTAATATGCTACATCACATCAATAAGAGAAAGTATAAGAAACATGAACGTTTCAATAAATACAGAAAAAGCATTTGATAAAATACAACATCCATTCATGATAAAAACTCTCAACAAAGTAGATTTAAAGGGAGTATACCTCAACATAAAAAAGGCCTTATATGAAAAACCCACAGAAAACCCCACAGGAACATCATACTCAATGTGGAAAAACTGAGAGCTTTTCCCTTGAGGTCAGGAGCAAGACAACAATGCCCACTCTCACCACTTCTATTTAATATAGTACTGGATGTCCTAGTCACAGAAATCAGAAAACAAAAAGAACTAAAAGATATCTAAATCAGCAAAAGAAGTAAAACTTTCACTATTTGCAGATAACATGACACTATTACAGAAAACCTGAAAGACTGCATAAAAATCTGCTAGCACTGATAAATGAATTCAGTAATATTGCAGGATACAAAATCAATGTACAGAAATACATTGCATTTTTATACACCAATAATAAAGCTGCAGAAAGAGAAAATAAGAAAACAATCTCCTTTACTATTGCACCAAAAATAATAAAATACCTAGGATTAAAACTAAACAAAGAGGTGAAAGATCTATACTCCGAAAACTATAAAACACTGATGAATGTAATTGAAGAGAACACAAATAAATGGAAAGATATTCTACGCTCATGGATTGAAATTACAAATGCTGTTAAAGTGTTTATACTACCCTAAACAATGTACACATTTAATGCAGTTCCTATCAAAATACCAACCGTATTTTTTACAGAGCTAGAAAAAATAATTCTAAAATGTGTATGGAACTGCAAAAGACCCTGAAGAGTCAAAGCAATCTTGAAAAAGCAAAGCAAAGCTGGAGGCATCATAATTCTGGACTTGATGTTATATTACAAAGGTGTAGTGATCGGAGGAGTTAAGATGACAGAGAAGTAAGAGGATTGGGACTTTCCTCATCCCTCAAACAGAGCTATATTGAGGTCAAATCACTTGCAGCATCCAGAAAATCGATCTGCAGAGTGGTAGAAAGATCCCCAGTAGGAGGGAGATAGCTTGGCAAAATGGAGGTCCATGTATGCAAATTGGGGGAGAAAAAAACAGCACAGCCATGGAGGGGAGGGATCCCTTTCTGTGGAGAGACAAAAGAGAGAAAGAAAGAGAGGTTGTGAAAGTGTGGCATCAAGTTAACACAGAGGAAAACCTCTCTGGACCATGGACAGGAAATGAGAAGAACAGAGAGTGCCAGTTCTTTTTTGCTAACAACGTTTGGAGCTGAAACTCGGAGGTTTCAGAAGTGCACAACTTTCTCCAGATTAGAGCTGTGGCACACACTCCTGGGAAGGAGGGAGCTGGCCCCAGACTGCATAGCACGTGTAATTATCTCCAAGGAGAGAACAGTCCCCTTCCAGGAGTACCTTGGGAAGAGGGGTTATTGCTTCCCCAAGGACAAAAGACCCTGCAGGTACCAGCCAAAAGCCTTTCATTAGTAAGGCAGGAAGGCTCTATTCTGGAGGAGGGGAGCAGATCAACTTGGTGCTGGGTCCTTTAAGAGACTGGGTTTTGAATCCTGGCTGAGTGCCATGGGGAAAGTTCAGGAGAACTGTGGTAAGGGGCAAGCTGACTCTCCTCGCTATTCTGTGAGGGTTACCTGAACAGTCTGGGATGAGATCCCTAGTCCAGGAAGGAGAGAGTGGGGTGATGCCATTTCCCTCCCAACACCAACAGGGTGGGACTTCAGAGAGCAACACAGTGGCCCCCAGTGGAGGCAGGACCTGCTTACACCTAACTCTGCCCCTCTGTGCCTGGCAACTGCTTATTTACTGGAGCAAGACTGACTGAATGACCTAACACAGCTGGTCTGGTCTCTCTTCCGGACCAGCATAGTCATCAGTCCCAGGCAACAACAGACAATTTTTTTTCTTTTTTCTTTTTTTTTCCTCCTTCTTTTTTTTTGGGGGGGGGGGAATCAGGCTTATAGTTTCTGATTTGTTATTTGTCATTTCTTATTATGTATATTTTTTGATCAGCCTTTTTTATTCTATTCTTATTCCATACTTTCTCATTTCTTCTGCTTTTTTTTCTTCTTTTTCTTTCCTTTCTCTTTCCTTGGAATTGGCCTTATAGTTTTCTTAGTCTCTGTTTGGTTTTCTTTTCTCCCTTTTCCTTTTGCTCTTTTTATGGGATCAGGCTTCCTTGCCCCTATTTTTTCCAGAGCTACTTCAAAACACAAGTCAAAGCACACCTAGTTAAAGGTCCAAACACTCTACCACTACAAGCAAGGAGGAGCTCTACAGAAGACTGACCAGTGGAAAAGAGCAACCAAAATACAATAGCAAAGTGCACACAACATACACCAGAAAAGCTTCCTTTAGTGCCAGGCCCTGGATAGTGTTATGACTGTTTTTGATATAGTAGTACTCTCAGGTGCAGGACACATAACAAGCTTTTAAAACACACAAAAGACAGAAACTTAGCCAAAATGACAAGACAGGAATTTTCCCCAAAAGAAAAGTCAAGAAGAAATCACAGCCAGAAAATTTCTCAAAACAGATGTAAACAACATATCTGATCAAGAATTTAGAAAAAGTCATAAGACAAATAGCTTGGCTTCAAAAAGCATAGAAGACACCAGAGAAACACTTGCTGCATAGATCAAAGACCTAAGAACCAGTCAAAATGAACAAAACTGTAGTGATTAAGACAGTATGGTATTGGCACTAAAACAGACACAGAGACCAATGGAATAGAATTAAAAACTCATAAATAAGCCCACAACTATATGGTCAAATAATCATCAACAAAGCAGGAAAGAATATGCAATGGGAAAAGGATAGTGTCTTCAACAAATGGTGTCAGGAAAAATGAACAGCAACATGCAGAAGAATGAAACTGGACCACTTTATTACATCATACACAAAAATAAATTCAAAACTGATGAAATACCAAAATGTGAGGCCTGAAACCATAAAAATCCTAGAAAAGAACACATGCAATAACTTCATTGACATTGGCTGAAGCAACTTCTTTTTAGCTATGTCTCCCAAGGCAAGGGAAACAAAACCAAAAATAAAGTATGTGTTAAATTCCGACTCACATTTTGTTCTGTCCCAAACTTGTGTAATAATGCCAAATGCATTAATAATGTAACATTTATGCCTGGATTCTCTGAGGGTCTTGTTGGCTTTACCCATGGCATTTTTTTTATGGAAAGTGGAAAGTATCAGTTCTGGAACTTGGAAATATTTGCTACCTAGGAACAGGCTCTCTGACCCTAGCTGTTATTGAAAATCAGCGTGCCTCTCATCTGAAATTCTCCTTTTACAATCCAACTACAAGTTTTCTGCATACAATTTGCCCACTAAATCATTGGATCTTGGCTTTCCTTAAACTATGGAAAAAATCTATATTTCTTGTCTGAGATGTACTTACAACCTTATATTATAGACAGGAATAGATGCAACAGTAGAGAATATGAGTTATAACCATTTTCCTCACAAAATACTAGCTATCTTCTTTGGAGTGTGAAAGTGGAAGGCTTCTTGATTTATTCATCAAATAAGTATTCAAAGCATGCATACTATAAGCGATTGGGTTTACAACTCCAAAATGCATTTTATAATGGTTTTTGCTAATTATAGATATTATAAGATCATTTTAAAAGTTATAATATTAAAATATAAAGCCAGAAACCAACACCCATTCAAAATTCAATTAGTCCTTTTTGTCAATAAAAGCAATTATATTTTAGAACATAGCAAAAAAAAACAGTGAAAATAGAAATTATATATGAATAACATGCATGCTTATGGGGTTTTGTTTAGATTTTCTTCATTATATCTTTAAGCAAGTAAAGATATTGATAAGTTTCCTATTTTGTAAAAATAGAAACTAAATTGTAAGCTTCAAAATTGCACTGGTTTTGCTTGATTAAAAGGACATGCAATAAGTCTTGTTTGTAAAGGCCATAAACCAAGTAATTAGACATAATTAGCAAGATATAAAGTCATCGAGTTCATGCCTTTATTGATCAACAATATTCATTAATTCTCCACTGTATGTTAAGCTTAATTGTACATTCATTTTGAAAATATTTTCAGTCAGAAAATGAATAAAAATGCTTAAATTCAGTTATGCATATCAGATCATTATGGGTTTAAAAAACAATAAAACACTGTACTTTCTATACGTTCATTAAATGAATTTGTGCTACCTTTGGTTATACTATTAGTGGAGAAGAAAATAAGTGAGAGCTCAGATTTGGGATACTCCAGCCATTCCTGTGACCTGATTAATCTCTTTCTTATGCAGCACTCATTGAAATAATTCACTCACACTAATTTTGGACCTCTAAATTTCTCATACTTTGTGTGTAGAAACTAATTATGATTGTCACATCCATGAACTGAGACAGAACCAAGAAGCTTCGACTTGAATATCAAAATTTGTAGGCACGAATTAATTTGAAATCCACTCATTTCAAAGTAGCTCCAGTGTTAAAATATACATAAATTTATGATATTGTATGATTAGTGAAAGGAGCCACTGGTGACCACTTTAGGGATTGAAATACTGAGAAGAGAAAAAAAGTCCATTCTGTATTTTTATAGAAGTTTTGGGATACCGTTAGAAGCAGAGATTATTGAACTGACCATTCAAGAATGTAAAAAAGATTTTTGAGCAAAAGTCTGTCAAAACATTGCAGTCAGCAGTGGTTTCTTAAGCAAAAACAATAAATGTATATTTAGAATCCAAAATCATGTGTTGAATTATGGTAAGAATTATTAAGAAAATCAGGTATCCAATATTAATATCTTAAAATTGTATTTTGGTCTGTGAAATCCTAGCTTTGTGGAGCATTTCTTACATGAAGTTCTATTTTAATCTGTTCAGAGTGCTATAACAAAACATCACACACTGGGTAGCTTATAAACAATTAAAATTCATTTATTATAGTTCTTATAAATCCAGTATCAAGGTACCAGAATGGTCAGGTGAGGGCCCACTTCCACAGACTTCTCATACCCTCACTTGGTGGAAGGGGCAAGAGATCTCTCTGGGGCCTCTTTTACAAGGACACTAATCTTATTCATGAGGGCTGCATCCTAGAACTTAAGCATCTCCCAAAGACCTCATGTACTACTACTATCACCTTGGGCATTAGGACTTCAGCATATTAATTTTGGGGAGTACATAAAAATTTATATCATAGCAGTCATGCGTCCAGTGTTCTTAAGAGTTGATACTTTCTGAAAATAAGAAAACAAATACAGCAGGATGATGAGCAATGACAAAATTTGCTCCTTAGTTTACTGTTTCTACAATGTATTGCCAAATCTGGACCTTTAGTTAATGTGAGGAAGTCACCTGGATAGAGTAATTCATATCTAGTGGTAAAAGAGGCTACTTGAACACTGCTTTTTCATTTTTTGAAGGGAAGTCTTTATACACTGAAGCCAACTTGGGAAAAAAATTATTTTCTCAGTTAATTATATGTATTTCACCATAGAATTATTGTAAAGTGAGTGCATAAAATAGAGTAAAGAAATAGGGGATTTAAATAGATGACCTAGGTCAAAAACAAACTTATGGGCAGGAGTTAGGGTGAGATGGTACTTTTTTTCACAGTAAAAAGTTGTTCAAATTAGATACGTGTATTGTTCAACTCTTATTTGTATTTGCATTCAATATTTTGAATTTTGTCCTTTAAATCTGTATCTCCTCAGCAAAGATGACAAAACTTTGTGGTGGTAGGTAACATGATTGTTATGGTTGGAATGTTGATTTCCCCCCACCCCATTCATACATTGAAGCTCTAACCTCAAACATGACACTATTCGGGGATGGAGTCTTTGAGAAATGATTAGGATTCGATGAGGTCATGAGGGTGAGGCTCTCATGATGAGATTAGTGCCCTTTTAAGGATATATACTGGAGAGCTTGCTCTCTTTCTCTGAGCACACACAAATAACAGGTCATGTGGGCATGGTGGCTACTTGTAAATCAAGAGAGGAGGTCTCAGAATGAAACCTACATTGTCATCACATTGATCTTGGACTTTCCAGCCTTCAGAACTGTGAGAAATAAATTGATTTTGTTTAAGCCATCCAGCCTATGGTATTTTGTTATGGCAGTCCAAACTGACTAAGACAAGGATAGTTTTAAATACCTCTTTTTTTAATGATGGGGATAATGATGGTATAAAATCTTTCACTGGTTTTGGTGTGTTTCTCCTTCGATAATGATACTGCCTTATAGTTTCTCAGAAAATAGCAATCCTTGTATGGATTCCAAACAACTAAAAGTACCTTATAAAAATTTTTGCTTTATAAAAAATAGCTTTGGGGTGCCTGGGTGGCTGAGTTGGTTAAGCTTCAGGTCAGGTCACGATCTCACAGTTTGAGGGTTCAAGCCCCATGTCAGGCTCTGTGCTGACAGCTCAGTCTGGAGGCTGCTTTGGATTCTCTGTCTCCCTCTCTCTCTGCCCCTCCCCTGGTCATACTCTGTCTTTGTCTCTCTCTCTCCCTTTCTCTTTCTCTCTCAAAGAGAAATGAACATTAAAATTATAAATAAATAAATAATAGCTTTATAGCTTGATGGCAGTGCATATGAACATTTGCATTCAAACAGGAGGTACTTCCTCTCAGCCTGTATTTTCCTTCTAATTGAAGTAAACAATTAGATAGTTCTTTAATAGGTCATAATCATAGACTTATAGAAGGGATCATAAATGTAAAGTCCAGCCAGTTCATTTTACTTCTACAAAGAAATAAGGATGAATGAAAGAATAACTATAGTTTCATTACCAAATGACATTTTAAAAATTGATAATGCAAGTAGACCAATAAAAATAAAGGAAAGATATAGAAAGACAAAAGGTTTAAAGATAATACTAGCAATATTTAGGTTTTATGTTTATATTCTTAAGGAATAATTTAAATCAACTTTGGACCCACCTATTATTGGAGCTTCAGAAAACATATTTGGCCTTACTGTATTTTTTTTTAATTTTTATGTTTATTATTGATACAGAGAGAAACAGAGCATGAGTGGGGGAGGGGCCGAGAGAGAGGGAGACACAGAATCTGAAGCAGGCTCCAGGCTCTGAGCTGTCTGCACAGAGCCCGATTCGGGGCTCGAACCCACAAACCATGAGATCATGACCTGAGCTGAAGTCCGGCGCTTAACCGACTGAGCCACCCAGGCGCCCCTGTATTTTTTAAAAGAAAGTTACTGTCTTCACTTTTGAACCTACTAAGGGTATCATGATGGATAAACAAATTTGATAATTGATGGAACAAGGTTTTTTGGTTATATTCCTTTAATAAAAGGAAATATATTTAGTAAGAAGGTATATTTTGCAAAACTTATAAGAACTACTTTCTCCCTTTACTAAGCAGAAGCCACGTGCCATATATATATCCTTTGAGAATTATTTTGATATGTTATTGGAAATAGTGAAATCTTATACATTAAAGGATAAAAACTTGTAGTAAATCAATTATTTTCTTATAGCTGTTCATTAAAAGTGTTTTAATTCAGGATGAATTTAGGATGTAGTTTCTGAAAAAACATTGCAAATTACTATCAAAATGTAATTGGGCCTTTAGAATATTCTAACCTATATTACACTGTCAAGGAAATGGCATTCCGTAACCCCTATTTAATTTTCCAGCTATCCTAATAGAATGTGTTGAGTAAGCATTAAGAATTATTATTATTACTATTACTTTTATTATTATCATCGTCACCATCATCATCATTAATTGGGTTAAAAGGAAACTTTGGGAGGCATAATTGACCTGCTGGCAAGGATTACCCACTTGAGTGGGTAGTGAATCAGTTTTACTCTCAGCAGCAGGCAACATTATAATCAATAGGAATTGCCCATATGTGGTTTAAAAGGCACTGTGATAATTAAGTTCAGAAAGACATGGAAAGTTTTGATGATTGCTGTAAGCCACTATTCTGTGAATCTTCTGCAGATTTCATTGACTACAATATCTAAATAAGAAGATATAGAAGTTTTTCTACATGTTCAGCAAAAACTGTTAACTGGCTTGTGTGTGTGTGTGTGTGTGTGTGTGTGTGTGTGGTTTAAATAAATATTCACTGAGTGTTTCTCATAGTCTGCTGAGTAAATATTAAACTATACTTTTGTATTTTTGCTAATAGCCATCATCAAAAAGTTTGTCTTTTAAAAATTTTTCCCACATAACCATTGTTCAGGTAAACATTCTCTGCCCTCTAAAAAATTATAGCTTAAAATAGTATCAATACTTTATCACTTTTATGTCTCAGCAAACCTTTCTCTAAAAAAATTTTTTTAACGTTTATTCATTTTTGAGACAGACAGAGACAGAGTATGAGTGGGGGAGTGGCAGAGAGAGAGGGAGGCACAGAATCTGAAGCAGGCCCCAGGCTTTGAGCTGTCCGCACAGAGCCCGATGAGGTCCTAGAACTCACAGACTGCAAGATCATGACCTGAGTCGAAGTCAGCCGCTTACTGAGCCACTCAGTCACCCCTCACCAAACCTTTTTGACTGAAGTTCCCAAAGGGCCTTGACTTGATCTTTACAGAAATAAATGTGGGCAATGAATTATGAGGGTTTGCAAAGTAACTATTCAATATGAAGATCATTTCCAGCCTTTGATAAGATTTTTCCATTTTCTCTCTTCTTTAATGATTTTAAATTATAATAAAGCTTAAATACTGGAAAAAAATAAATTATAATCATCTTAGCCGTGTTAAAAAAAAAAGTCCCTTTCCGGAAAGTGGAACTATCTTTTAAAACCCTTAAAGACTTTGTTTATTGCTCTCATTTGGAAACAGGACAACACATCAATTTAGCATATTAGTAAACCTTCACACAGAAAGGTTAGAAAGACTTAAGTGTCAAAGGAATGACCTAGAATAAATACCTAAATCAGTGATTCTCAAGTGTTAATTATGATAAGATAATATGAGGGTTTATTATAAGGAGAGATTCCAAATTTTCTCAATCTCAGAAAATAAATATACTTTGGAATGTCTGGGTGGTGGAACCTGGAATCCATCTTTGTACCAAATACTCTGGGTGATTCTGATGTACAGAGTCCACTTACTGTGTTTGTATAATACTGCACTAAACTGTATGTCCTTAACATTCCCTTTTCTGGCATGACAGCAAGTGCCTTTCCTTATTAGAATTTAGAAATTTGGCGAACCAAATGGATTAGATGTACAAAACTTCGTATCTTTAAATGCGTTATTTCACACAGTTCTAACAAACTTTTGAATTTGATGGATTTAAATCTTCTATCGATATTATTTACTTTGTAACATACAAGTATAATCTATTCTTCCATGAAATTTCTATGTAAGAAGTTATTTGTGTGTATTGTCTCTCTCCAAATGTCCCAGACATCAGTTTGTGTAAGTGGCTTATACCATTCCTGACTCATTGGGCTTAATATTTTTCTGATCAGCCACAATTTCAATGTATTTACTTATTAAAGGATTTTGTAAGTCATATACAAAAAAAGTAACTTTCTACCATGCAGAGAAAGATATTGTAGGTAAATAAGGCAATATTTGTAGTGTGACAGAGATACATCAGAGTGAGGTATTGCATTATGTATTTAGTTGCTGTTTATAGATTATAGGAATCTACTACATCAACTTGGAGGTCAGGTAAAATGTGTCAGAATATTTTAAAAAACAAATCTCAATTTATCCATTGTTTGAAAAACGGAATATATCATAGCTGGAAGTGATTGCATTTGTAAGGGTAATTTTATCTTTAATTTTTTTATGTTTATTTTTGAGAGAGAGAGAGGGAGACATAGAATCTGAAGCAGGTTCCAAACTCTGAGCTTGACACAGACAGCCTGATGCAGGGCTCAAACCAGCTGACTGCAAGATCATGACCTGAGCCAAAGTCGAACGCTCAACCGACTGAGCCACCCAGGCGCCCCTAGGGTAATTTTATTTTGAAACCTAAGGGATGCCTGGGTGGCTCCATCAGTTAAGAATCTGACTCTTGATTGAGCCACCCAGGCGCCCCTAGGGTAATTTTATTTTGAAACCTAAGGGATGCCTGGGTGGCTCCATCAGTTAAGAATCTGACTCTTGATTTCATCTCAGGTCATGATCTCATGGGTCTTGAGATCGAACCCTGTGTCGGGCTCTGTGCTGACAGCACTATGCCAGCTTGAGATTCTCTCTTACCCTCTCTCTCTCTGTCCCTTCCTCCCTTAAAATAAATAATAAAAACTTCAAAATAAATAAATGAAATCTAAAAGATTTTTTGAATGCTGCTGTTACCGTATTATAAACATTTCCTCCTAGGAAAGACTTCCTGGTATATAAAAGTCTTGATCCATCAAAGTATTCTTTATGGTTGGTGGCTGATGATATAATTACACTAAATTGTCAAGAGATTGTTCTTGATTCCCAGAGTGAAATTCCTTTCCTTAGCTTCAACAGAATTGACACACTTCATCGTTCATCATTCTTTTGCTTCCTCTGCTATACAGTCTGGGTCCAGAAAAGTTCCCTTGCAGACTACTGCAATGCTGAGGCATCTTGATAATGGCAATGTTATTTTGTTTTGTTTTCTTTTTTGTTTTTCTCACCTAATTAGAGCTTGATCAGTTTATGGCTGTTCTAGATAGTCTTCAGAGGTGGAGTCACTTCTCCAATTCCTGTTGTTGTTATTTTATTTGTTTACTTTTTGTTTATGGCTGGAGAGGTCTTTCTAAAACATAAAACTCACCAAACAAAAGCAATTAATCAAACCTGCTGGTTTTCCTCAAGAGGCTCAATGTTTAATTTAGTCATTAAGAAACTTTGCCTTGTATTTCTCTCTCTCACTTCATCTCTTCCTTTTCCTTATGTTTATAAGAAAAATTCAAGCAGCTATGTGCTTTAATAGGCAGGGTGATGGCAGAGTTATGCCTCTGGGAAATGTTTACTCTGAAAAATACACAAGAGACATTTGTGTGGACTGACTCATCTAAACTATGTCATAAGCCATCCTGGATTTAAAAAAAAGTCTTAAATATTTATGCCTGTCCAGACTAAATTTTATGTTTAAAAAACAAATAATCATGGCCACTGCAACCTCTTAATTAACTAATAAATGTTTATCAGTCCACTAATTTCTTGATAGTTTTCTTGCCTTCCAAGGATATGCTTAAAGTTCATAAGCATAATAGATTTTTGTTATTTGTATAACGAACGGTTACTCTTGACACATAGCCATTTTTAAGTTTTTCCTAATAACTTGAAAGAATAATGCTAAGGAAAACTCAAACTGCACTTACTCATACCAAAGCTGCTCATTTCTCTGTGTTGTGGGAGGTATGGAAGGAAGGAAAGGTGAGCAATATCCTGACCCTGTTTTGTCTATTTGATCCTATCTTTTATCTTAAATCTTTGTGCATATCTGCCAGAAATTATGACCCAAGGGATTCTAATTCCCTATTCCTGCCTCTGGCTAGCAGCTCAGGGCTAAGACCATACCCCCCTCCCCCTCATTTAGCCTTTGTTCCACTTGAAACAAAGAAAGGGAAAAACTAGTTGGACTGCTTTCTGTTGGGAGCTCCAGCAGGTCCAGGGCTCCCTGAAGGATGGATGGTGTCGAAAAGGAGTGAGAGAGCCTCGGCTTCTTTCTGCTCACCAGGCAGGCATATCTGCACTGCAAGCAGGCATCTCTGCTCTCCAGTCAGGCATCTCTGCACTGACCAGAGAGTCAGCAATTGCCTTAGACAATGATTTCTGATGACAAATTCTTTGGTATGTAAAAATTTGCCAGAACATAGATTGGTAGAAGACTCATGCATAATCTTTATCAATAATGATTGAAGTAGGTAACTAGATGCTTATCACATGGGGAAGGAAGATATCTTTAGCATTCAAATACATGGCAATGTTTTTAGCATAGCAAAGGCAAGAGTTAGTTCTTTTGTGAGCAGGGGTCAATAGCCTATTTTCTTGAAGGGAAGAAAAACAGGTTTCTCGAGAAATGTAATATTTGCTCCTATAATCACAAAAGAAGAAACTCCTATAAGTTCCTTCAGGAGGTCTGATACCAGTCAGCCAGGTGCCTTGGGGGTTGGTGCTCAAGCAAAATTCAGTTGCCATCTGACAGCGGGAGGCCCCCGCCTTGCAAACCCTCCTTACTTCAGAAATGGCTTCCAGCAGCTTTCATGCTATTTTTTTTAAACTTCTCAGACTAAACCTTTTTATTTTGTTCATTTTTCTTTTTATTCATTTATTTGCTTAGTCTTCATTCACTGTTTATACAGATTATACTTGCTATAAGTTCAGCAACATGCTACATGTAAAGGACTAGTAATGGGGGGATAGGGTGGGGAGCAGGTAGTCTTGACAAGAGAAAGAGCAAGGACTAAGAAATCTTAAAGAAGCAGAAGGCTTTGCTACCTTAAAATCTAGCTGGGGAAAGAATACATACCCATGTCAAATAAATTGAAGCAATTAAGTAGCAATAGGCAATATACAATATAATATAAATAGTTTATATGAGCATTGACAGGGATGGGAGAGCTCACAAGTATTTAATTCAATCCATCATTTGAGTAGACATTATATACTAAAATCTCTAATAGAATATGGAGACAGACATAGACACAGATAACTTTATTGTGAGGTACATTGTGCTTAGTTTTTAAGATCTCCCAAGTACCATGGGGGAAGTCGTGGGGGGGAATTAGTTATGAGTGAGGGGGTACAGGTTCTTCACCCAAATCCAGTATCTGGAGAAAGGATTCCCCACACTAACAAGAAATGCTCTGACACCAGCTGAATGCCTCATAATTCAATTCAATTCTGTTACTATCTACAGAGAAATAGCATCAGATTCCACAGGTTAAGGGTTTAGTTTCATAAGATTGCCTGGCCCCCTTTCACATGCCAATCTCAAAACCAAGTTATCACCTGTGCTTCTAACTAATGGGCTATAGATTAGAAGTTCTAATGAACCCTTCCTTGGGTTTGATTAATTTCCTAGAGCAGGCATGATTGATTAAATTATTGGCCATTGGTTATTGATTCAACCTCCAGCTCCTCTCCCCTCCCCAAAAATCAGGAGGTGGGACTGAAAGTTTCAAACCTCTATTTATGGTTGGACTTCTTGGCGAACAGCCTTTATCCGTAGGTGTTTTCCAAAAGTCACCTTCTGTAACATAAATGCAGTTATAGTGGAAAGGGGCCTATTATGAATAACATGACACCTATTTCACTTTTATGACTCTAAGGGGATTTCAGTAACTGAGGACAAGAGACCAAATTTATAACAAAGTATGCTCCCATTGCTCTTATTGCTCAGGTAATCATATATATATATGATTATAAAGATGGTGGAGAAGTAGAGGGACTAGAATTTCACCTGTTCCTCAAACACAGCTGTATTGAGGTCAGAACACTTGGAATACCCAGGAATACAAGCTGCAGAGTGACAGAAAAATCACAGGTGAAAAGAGACAGCTTGGTTGGACAGAGATGTCTGCATGTGAATTGGGAGAGATAAAATGGGTTGGCATAGTCACAGAGAAGGGGAAGCCCTTCTGTGGAGAGACAAAAGGAAAGAAAGAAGTGCTGTGGAAGTGTGGGGTTGTATTTGGACAACAGAAAAACTTCTCAGGATCATTGACTGGAGAACGAAAACTATGGAGAGAGCCAGTTTCTACTTTGCAAACAGCCTTAGGAGATAAAGATCGGAGTTTTCAGTGGCATGTGACTTTCTGAGGACTAGAGCCATTCTATGTGCCCACACCTAGCAGGGAGGGAGCTGGTCGCAGGGTGCAGTAGTGATCTCAGGGGCACAATGAAAGAGAACAGTCCCCTCCATTAAATAATGTGGGAAGAGGGTAAATTGTCCACCCTCCCCACCAAGAGCAAAAGACCCTGCAGGCACCAGCCAGAGACCCTTTGTCAACTGAGAAGAGAAGCACTACCCCAGAACCAGGTCCAAGTAAAGCAGAATCATTTAAGATATTGTTGTCGTTTTTTTAGTTTTTTAAATGTTTGTTTATTTTTGAGAGTGAGAGAGAATGAGAGAGAGAGATAGGAGGGGGGAAGGGGCAGAGAGAGAAGGAGACACAGAACTGAAGCAGGATCCAGGCTCCAGGCTCTGATAGCACAGAACTCGATTCAGGGTACAAATCCATGAACTGTGATATCATAACCTGAGCTGAAGTCAGATGCTTAACCAACTGAACGACCCAGGTGCCCCAGGACATTGGGTTTTGGATCTGAGCCGAGCACCTAGGAGGCACAGGAGATTGTGGAGCAGGACAAGTCAGCTGCCCTTGATGCTTGGTGAGGGCTGCCTGAGCTGCATGGTTTGAGACACCAGGTCCAGGGAGGAGAGATGGGGGTGTCACCATTTTTCTCCCCATCACCAACACCATGGAGCTTCAGGGAACAGCACAGAAGTCCCCAGTGGAGTCAGGACCCACGTATACCAAACCCCACCTCTCATTGTTTATCTACTAGAGTGGAACTGACACTGACCAAACCAGATAGCCTCTCCTCCAGACCAGCACAGCCATGGGTCCCAGGCAACAACAGACAACTGTCCTGTGGTTTTATATGTTGTTCTGTTTTTTATCTTTTTTTTTTTTTTTCATTTTTCTTTCCTTCTCTACTCTTTTCCCTTCTTTTTCTTTTTATCCTGGTTTTTTTTTCCTTTCCTTTGGAATCAGGCTCATAGATCTGATTTGATTTTTTTGGTCAATTCCTATTGTATATGAATATATATTTTTCATTTTTCTTACTTTCTCTGTTGTGGTTGTTTCTTTTTTAAATCAGGTATTTTTACTCTATTATTTTTATACCTTTTCTACATCTCTTCTTCATTTTCTTCTCTCTCTCTCTCTCTCTCTCTCTCTCACTGGATTAAGCCTTATAGTTTCTTTGATTCTCTACTTGGTCTTTTTTTTCACTCTTTTCATTTCTCTCTTTGTACAAGATAAGGCTCCCTGCCTTTTTTCCCTTTTTTTCCATGGTTACTTCAATAAACAAATAAAAGCACACCTGGTGGAAGGTCCAAACAATCCACCACTACAAACAGTAAGATAAAACAGCCAAAGATGCAACAACAGAGTGCATGAGACACACTCCAAAAACACTTCGTGAAGTGCCAGGCCCTGGATAGTGTATGACCCCTTTTTATTATAGTAGTACATGCAGGTGCAAGAAACATAACAAGCTATTAAACACATAAAGGACAGAAACCTAGCTAAAATGATGAAATGGAAGAATTCTCTTCAAAAGAAATTCCAGGAAGACATGACAGAGAATTGCTCAAAACAGATATAAACAATATATCTGAACAAGACTTTAGAATAACAGTCATAAGACTAATAGCATTTTCAAAAATGCATAGAACACAGCAGAGACTATATTTCTGCAGAGATCAAAGACCTAAGAAATAGTCACGATGAATTAAGAAATGCTGTACATGAGATGCAAAATAAATTAGATGCAGTGACAGCAAGGATGAAAGAAGCACAGGAGAGAATAGGTGAAATAGAAGATAAAATTATGGAAAATGATAATGCTGAGAAAAAGAGGGAAAAATTAATGTATCATGAAGTGAGAATTAGAGGTCTAAGAGATTCAGTGAAATGAAATAATATCCATAGCATAGGCTTCCATAGGCAGAAGAGAGAGAGTAAGGGGCAGAAAGTTTATTTGAACAAATTATAGCTGAGAACTTCCGTAATCTGGGGAAGGAAAATGATATCCAAGTCCAGGAGGCACAGAAATCTTTCAAAATCAACAAACACAGGTCAACACTAAGACATATCATAGTGAAACTGCCAAAATACAAAGATAAAGAGAGATTGAAAGCAGCTAGGGACAAATGGGTTTTAACCTACAAGGGTAGACACATAAAGGTAGTAGCAGATCTGTTTACTGAAACTTGGCAGGCCAGAGGGAGTGGCAGGAAATATTCAATGTACTGAGTAAGAAAAATATGCAGCCAAGAATCCTTTATCCAGTAAGGCTGTCATTCAGACTAGAATGAGAGATAAAGACTTTCCCAGACAAACAAAAACTAAAGGAATACATGACCACTAAACCAGCCCTGTAGGAGAACCTAAGTGGGACTCTGTGAGTGGAAAGTGGCAAAGAGTACAAACCACCAGAGACATCACTATAATCATGAAACCTACAGATAACACAATAATGACACTAAATTTATATCTTTCAATAATCACTCTGAATGTAAATGGATTAAATGTTCCAATCAAAAGACATAGGGTATTAGAATAGATAAAAAAAAAAAAAACAAGATCAATCTATATACTGCATAAAAGAGACTTATTTTAGACATGAGGACACCTGAAGATTGAAAGGGAGGGGATGGAGAACCATCTATCATGCTACTGGATGTCATAAGAAAGGTGGAGTAGCCATTCTTATATCAGACAAACTAGATTTTAAAACAAAACTAAAGATTGAGATCATACTATGCATATTGTCATATTACAATACTATAAAACTTGAAATCAATCACAAGGAGAAATTTGGAAAGTCCTCAAATAAATGGAGGATAAAGAATATCCTACTAAAGAATGAATGGATCAACCAGTAAATTAAAAAAGAAATTGAAAAATATATGGAAGCAAATGAAAATGAAAACAGACAGTCCAAACCCATTGGGATGCAGCAAAGACAGTCTTAAAAGGAAAATACATCATATTCCAGGCCTATCTCAAGAAGCAAGAAAGGTCCCAATTACAGAACCTAACCTTACACTTAAAGGAGCCAGAAAAGCAGCAGCAAAGAAAGCCCAAAGCCAGAAGAAGAAGAGAAATAATTAAGACTAGGGCATAAATAAACAATACTGAATCAAAAAAAGAAAAGATCAATGAATCTGAGAGCTGGTTTTTTGAAAGGATAAACAAAATTGATAACCCCTAGCCAGACTTCTCAAAAAGAAAAGAGAGGGGACCCAAATAGATAAAATCACAAATGAAAGAAGAGAGATAACAACAAACACCAAAGAAATACAAACAATTATAAGAGAATACTATGAAACATTATATGCCAACAAACTGAACAATCTTGAAGAAATGGACAAATTTCTAGATACCCACACACTAATAAAACTCAAACAAGAAGAAATAGAAAATCTGAACAAACCCATAACCAGTGAAGAAATTGAATTGGCTATCAGAAATCTCCCAAAAAAGAAGAGTCCTGGGCCAGATGGCTTCCAGAGGGAATTCTACCAAACATTTAAAGTAGAGTTAATAACTATTCTTGTCCAGGTGTTCTAAAAAATAGAAATGGAAGAAAAGCGTCCAGACTCATTCTATGAAGCCAGCATTACCTTGATTCCCAAACCAGACAAAGACCTCATTAAAAAAGAGACTTACGGTCCACTATCGCTGATGAACATAGATACAAAAATTCTCAACAAAATACTAGCATATTGAATTAAATAGTATATTAAAAGCATTACTCACCATGATCAAGTGGGTTTCATTCCGGATCTGCAGGGCTGGTTCACTATTCACAAATCGATCAACGTGATACACCATATTAATAGAAGAAAGGATATGAACCATATGATACTGTCAATAGATCCAAAAAAACCTTTGACAAAACACAGCATCCTTTCTTAATAAAAACCCTCAAGAAAGGACAGAAGGGACACACCTTAGCATCATAAAAGGCATATATGAAAGTCCCACAGCTGATATCAACCTCAATAGGGAAAAACTGAGAGCTTTCACTCTGAGATCAGGAATATGACAGGAATGTCCACCCTCAACACTGTTGTTTAACATAGTGTTGGAAGTCCTAGCCTCAGGAGTCAGACAACAAAACGAAATAAAAGGCATACAAATCAGCAAGGAAGAAGTCAAACTTTCACTTTTCACAGATGACATGATATTCTACATGGAAACCCTGAAAGACTCCAGCAAAAAACGGCTAGAAATGATACTGGAATTCAGCAAACTCGCAGGATATAAAATCAACATACAGAAATCTGTTGCATTTCTATTCACCAATAATGAAGCAACAGAAAGAAATATCAAGGAATCAACCATTTACAATTGCACCAAGAACCATAAAATACCTGGGAATAAACCTAACCAAAGTAAAATATTCGTATGCTGGAAGGTATAGAATGCTTATGAAAGAAACTGAAGAAGACTCAAAGAAATGGAAAACATTCCATGCTCATGGATTAGAAGAACAAATATTGTTAAAATGTTGATACTTCCTAAAGTGATCTACACATTCAATGCAATTCCAATCAAAATAATACCAATATTTTTCACAGAGCTAGAACAAAAAATTCTAAAATCTGTATAGAATCATAAAAGACCCTGAATAGCCAAAGTAATGTTGAAAAAGAAAACCAAGGTGGGAGGGATCACAATCCCAAACTTTAGCCTCTACTATGAAGCTGCAATCAAGACAGTATGGTACTGGCCCCAAAACAAACATATAGACCAATGGAATAAAACAGAGAACCCAGAAATGGACCCACAAATGTATGGTCAACTAATCTTTGACCAAGCAGGAAAGAGTATACAAAGGAAAAAAGACAGTCTGTTTAGCAAATGACACTGGAAGAACTGGGGAGCAATATGCAGTGGAATGGTACTGGACCACTTTCTTACACCATACACAAAAATAAACTCAAAATGGATGAAAGACCTAAATGTAAGAAAGAAAACGATAAAAAATCCTAGTGAAAAAACAGGTAACAACCTCTTTTACCTTTGTCACAGAAGCTTCCTACTTGACATGTTTCCAAAGGTAAGGAAAATAAAAGCAAAAACAAACTTTTGGGACCTCACCAAGATAAAAGCTTCTGCATAGCAAAAGGAAACAATCAATAAAACTAAAAGACAACTTATGGAATGGAGAAGATATTTGCAAATGACATATCAGATAAAAGGTTATTATGAAAAATCGATAAAGAACATACCAAACTCAACACCCAAAAAACAAATAATCCAGTGAAGAAATGGGCAGAAGACATGAATAGACACTTTTCTAAAGAAGACATCCAGATGACTAACAGACACATGAAAAGATGCTTAACATCATTCATCATCAGAGAAATACAAATCAAAATCACAATGTGATACCACCTCACACCTGTAAGAAAGGTTAAAATTAACAACTCAGGAAACAACAGATGTTGTTGAGGATGTGGAGAAATGGGAACCCTCTTGGACTGTTGGTGGGTATGCAAACTGGTGCAGCTGCCTTGAAAAACAGTGTGGAAATTACTCAAAAAATTAAAAATAGAACTGCCTTATGACCCAGTAATAGTGCTACTAGGAATTTATCCAAAGGATAAAAAGGATACTTATTCATAGGGACACGTGTACCCCAATGTTTATAGCAGCACTATCAACAGTAGCCAAACTATGGAAAGAGCCCAAATTTCCATCAACTGATGAATGGATAAATAAGATGTGGTATATATATATATATATATATATATATATATATATATATATACACACACCATGGAATGTTACCCAGGATGAAAAAGAATGAAATCTTGTCATTTGCAACAATTTGAATGGAACCGGAGGGTTATATGTTAAATGAAATAAGTCAGATAAAGACAGATATCATATGTTTTCACTAATATGTGGAATTTGAGAAACTTAATAGAAGACCATAGGAGAAGGGAAGGAAAAATAATTTACAAACATAGAGGGAGGCAAACCATAAGAGACTCTTAAATACAGAGAACAAACTGAGTGTTGATGGGGGTGAGGGTTTGGGGGGACTTGGAAAATGGGTGATGAGCATTGAGGAGGGCACTTGTTAGGATAAGCAGTGGGTGTTGTAGGTAAGTGATGAATCATGGGAATCTATTCCTGAATCAAGACTATGCTGTATATTAATACTGTATATTAACTAACTTGACAATAAATTATTTTTAAAAAATAATAAAATAAAATTTAATATTAAAATCTATATATATATATATATATATATGATTATCCAGATAATAAAATATATATATTTATAAATTACATCATCACAGGAAGGTTTGGAAAGTTTTGTAAAAGAGGTATGATTTGAGCTTGGCTGTGAAGGTTGTATCTAATATTTTAGAGGTAGAAATGATGAGAGGGAAGCTGGGGTTGTGGGGAAGTGCAAAGTGTGGGGGAAACATAGATTATATTTAAACCACCTGCTGTGTTTCAAAAATAATACATAAGGAAGGGTAGAGACGGAGGTCAGGTGGAAAGGCATACTAGATGTGAAGGTCTTTGAAAGAAATTCCAAGCTGTTGGAACTTTAAATTGCAGACAATGGCAACGCTGATTATTTTTGAAGAAATAAGTAAGGGGAAGAAATCTATCCTTCAGGAAGTAGTTTAGCATAGTGGTTAAGATCTGGTGCTCTGAAGTCCAGAAAAACTGGATTCAATCAGTGAATATTTGAGCTCCTACACACCAGGGACTATTCTAGCAATTGGGACTATAGTAGTGATGTATATTGGCAAAACCTCTCTTCTCATGGTACTTACTTCTTAGCTATGGACAGGAGAGACAAATGACAAGAACACAAAAAAAGATATTTTCCAGATAATTTCAGATAGTGAAAAGTGTATTGAAGAAAATGAAATAGGGCAGTATCATGACTGGTCAGGTGTAAGGAAACTACTTTAGATTTGGTGGTTAAAGAAGGCCTACCTGGATAAAGTTCCCAGTTATGGAATGAATAAGTTACATCAATAAAAGGTACATCATTGAAAACATAATCAAGGGTAATATAATAAGGTTGTATAGTGACAGATGGCAACTACACTTATAGTGAGCATAGCATAATGTATACACATTGAATCACTACGCCGTACACCTGAAACTAATGTAACATTGTGTGTTGCTCAAATTATACTGAAATTTAAAAAATAATAAATAAGTAAATAAATAAATAAATGGGCCTTCCTGATGAGGTGACAACTGAGTTGAGACTTGAATTAAATGATGGGACAATCCAGGTGAATATCTGACACAACGTCTTCCAGTCAAATGGAATAGTATATTTAAAGGCCCTTATGTAGGAATGAACTTGGTATGTTCTAGAAACAGAAGACCAGTGTGGCTGAGCTAAAGAAAATAAAAGGGACAGCTGCAGGAGATTAAGTTCTAGAGGATGGTAGGGGTCCGATTATGTTCATCTTTGTAGATCACAATAAGGATTTAGTTTTTTGTTTTTTTGTTTAATTTTTTAAATGTTTTTTTTTATTTATTTTTGAGACAGAGAGAGACAGAGCATGAGAAGGGGAGGGGCAGAGAGATAGGGAGATACAGAATCCGAAGCAGGCTTCAGGCTCTGAGCTGTCCGCACATGCGGGGCTCGAACCCACGAACGTGAGATCATGACCTGAGCCCAAGTCAGAGGGTTAACCGACTGAGGCGCCCCTAGGATTTTGTTTTTTATTCTAATTGTAATGGGAAACAATTAAAGGTTTTAAGCAGAGTTTGATATAATATAATTTGATTTTTAAAAAGATGGCTCTGGCTAATGTGTGGGAAATTTGTAGATGTAGATAAAATTATAGGATTCAAGATATGAGGAGGAGAAGAAATAGACAGAGACACAGAATTTAAGCAGACTCCAGGCTCTGAGCTGTCAGCACAGAGGCCGACATGGGGCTCAAATTCATGACCTGTGAGATCATGACCTGAGCTGAAGTCGGATGCTTAACAGACTGAGCCACCCAGGAGCCCCTCAAAATATGTTTTAAAGGTAGAGCTTGCAAAACTTGTTCAACATCTATTGTTTTGTAATTGTTTGACCTTCAACAAATTACATAAATTCACATCAGTCTTATTGTCCTCATGTGTAAAAAGGAGATAATAATAGTGCTGATCTCATAGAGTTCTTGAGGGAATTAAATTAACACTCCACACTATATAGCTGGAACATCACATGTATTCATTCAAGGATAGCGATTGCTATTATTAATATTCTAATGGTGATAACAAGTCTGGATTGAACCTATGATTGACTAAAGGCATAGTGACCCATCAGGAGGTTATTGTGATTATCCATGACCATTAAAGTGAGAGGCTGGAGTACAGCGGTGAAAAGGAAAAGGCGGAAAGCCTCATATTAATAAATTCAATTAATACATACCAAACATTTAATTGAAGTGGGAATACTTAAAGGCTTATATTCAAATAACTAATAAAGTTTAGAATTAGTAAGTGCAGAGGAGAGTTAAGATGGTAGAATAGTATGGGGACCTGAGCTTGTCTCATCTATGAAACGCAGCTAGATCAGCATCAAACCATTTTGAACCCTAGGAAATTGATCTGAGGATTAATACAACATTCTGCATAATTTCAGCAGAGAACTTGACAGTAATGCAGTGCAGAGAGGTTAATTGAGGACAGAAATTTGCAGAGTTGAAGAGTGTCAGGAGCCATTTTCCCAGAGATAGAACAAAGAGAGAAAAAGAAAGGTGGAGAGTGCATCACATTAGGATCTCGCAAGAAAAGCACTCCCCCCAAAAGTAGCTGGAAAAAAAAAGAGAGAAAGAGTAAAAACACTAATAGAAGGCTGGACAAGAAATCTGTTCCCCAAAATCTTTGACAGGGAGAAAGGAGAAGGTTTCAATACCAACAGAATTCTATAAACAATGGAGTGCAGAATCAAAAGGTTTGGAGCTCAGTGCCTGTCTGCTGGTGCTCCAGTGAGGAAGTAGGGTAAATCCCCATGAGTAAGCAGCATGGTCTGAGGGGTCTATGTGCCCCATGGGGAGAAGCTGTTCCCCAGCTTGGAGTGCATTGGGTAGAGGCCATAAGGCCTCCCCATGGGCAAAAGTCCTGGCAGACCCCAGAGGGCTGCCATATTTACTGACATTGGAACAAAGATGTTGGAAGGCAGCAAAATCTGGCACCGGCTGTTTGTTGTGATTTATCATAAACTGAGTTTCTGTCACTTCGTGATCGCAGGACCATTTTCTGGGACAAGCCAGCACCTGACTACTGCTCAACAAGACCCTCCCCCGGAGGAACAGTGAGGTTCCAAACTGTGGGGATCTCTGAAGTGTGGGAGCTTGAAACACAGCCCCATCTGACATAAAATTCTGGAGGAAGGCACCACAAGGCAGGCAGCAGCATGGACACAGACAGGGAAAGGTGAGGAGCAGAAGGAAACCTGAGATAAAGGAGGGGTGCTTGATTGTGTGTCTGTGAAGGCACAAAATCCCCACTCCAGAGACTAGAGAGCTAAATGAGGACATTTTCACCTCTAGGGCCTGTGCACACATGCACACACAGGCATATCGAGCCCAGTGATGTAAGCAGCGGCACCAGGTGGAGAATGGAGCTATTACACCAAGTGCCACCCACCTGTGCCTTCCAGGCACATTCCCCAGAAGAACAGCATGAATCCCTTCTACCTGCTCAGTTTATGAACTATAGTGTGCTGCAGAGTTCCAGTTCTAAGGAAAACTGAATATAAATTAGTTCAGATTTCATTCTGTTTGTTTTCTTTGCTTCTGTTTTTACTTATGTGTTTTCTTTTTTCTTTATTTTCCTTCTCTTTCTTGGATATAGAGGAAATTCCTTTAGTCTATTTTCTTTTCTTTATTTTATTTTATTATATTATTCTATTTTATTGTTTAATTTTTTCATGTTTGATTTTTAAAAAATTATTTTTTCCTTCTTATTTTTATCTTTTCTATAAACTTTTCTCAACATGCACACTAAAGCAGATCTAGGATCTAGCTTTCTTTGATTTTTTAAATTTCATTTTGTTTTTAATTTTTTAATTTTAATTTTTTATTTTCTTAATTTTCTTCCTTCCTCCAAAATGACAAGATGGAGGAATTCACCCCAAAAGAAAGAACAGGAAGAAATTAAAACAGGGATTTAATAAACACAGATATAAGTAAGATGTCTGAACTAGAATTTAAAATCATGATTATAAGAATACTAGCTGGGTTTGAAAAAGACATAGAAGACACCAGAGAATCACTTTCTACAGAGATAAAAGAACTGAAATCTAGAAAAAGAACTGAAATCTAGACGGGCCAAAATTAAAAATGTTATAACCAACATGCAATATCAAATGGATGCCAAGGATGAATGAAGCAGAGCAGCAAATCGATGATACCGAAGATAAAATTAGGGGGAGCACCTGAGTGGCTCAGTTGGTTAAGCATCCGATTTTGGCTCAGGTCATGATCTCACAGTCCATGAGTTCGAGCCCAGCATCAGGCTCTGTGCTGACAGCTCAGAGTCTGGAGCCTACTTCAGATTCTGTGCTTCCCTCATTCTCTGCCCCTCCCCCACTCGCACTCTGTCTCTCTCTCTCTCTCTCTCTCTCTCTCTCTCAAAAATAAAATAAAATAATGAAAAAAGAAGATAAAATTATGGGGGGAATGAAGCAGAAAAAAGAGGGAAACGAAGGCAAAAGATCACAATATAAAACTTAAAGAACTCAGCCACTTATAAAAGGAATAACATTCGTATCATAGGAGTCCCAGAAGATGAAGAGAAAAAAGAGCAGAAGGTTTATGTGAGCAAATGATAGCTGAGAACGTTCGTAATCTGGGGAAAGACACAGACATCAAAATCCAATAAGCACAAGAAGTGCCATCACAAAACCGACCATCACCAAGGCATATTAAAGTCAAATTAAGAAAATACAGAGACAAGGAAAGAATTATGATAACAACAAGAGAAAAAAGTCCTTAACTTACAAGAGAAGACAGATGACATTTGCAGTAGATCTGTCCACAGAAACTTGGCTGGCTGAAAGGAATGGCAGGATATATGCAATGTGCTGAATGGGAAAAATATGCAGCCAAGAATTCTTTGTCCATCAAGGCTGTAATTCAGAATAGAAAGAGAGATAAAAAGTTTTCCAAACAAAACTAAAGGAGTTCATGACCACTAAATGAGCTCTGCAAAAAATTTTAAAGGAGACTCTTTGAGTGAAGAAAAGAACAAAACAAACAAAAAGATCAAAAGTAACAAAGACTAGAAAAGACCAGAGAATATCACCAGAAACATCACCTCTATGTTTAGTGCAACAAAATGGCACTAAATTCATATCTTTCTAAAATTACTCCAAATATAAATGGATTAAATGCTCCAATAAAAAAAGATAGGGTATAAGAATGGATAAAAAAAAAAGATCCATCTATGTGCTGTCCATAAGAGACTCATTTGAGTCCTAAAGACAACTACATATTGAAAGTGAGGGGATGGAGAACCATTTAACAAGCTAACAGACATCAAAAGAAGCCAGACTCCCCATACTTATATCAAACAAACTAGACTATGAAACAAAGACTGTAACAAGAAATGAACAAGGGCATTACATGATAATTAAGGGCTCTATCCACAAAAAGATCTAACAATTGTAAATATTTATGCCCCAAACATGAAACACCCAAATATATAAATCAAATAATAACAAACATAATGAAAGTCATTGATAACAATACAATAATAGTAGGAGACTTTAACGTCCCACTTACAGCAATGGACAGATCATCTAAGCAGAAACCAAGAAGGAAACAATGCCTTTGAATGACACTGGACCAGATGAATTTAACACACATATTCAGAACATTTTATCCTAAAACAGCAGAATACACATTCTTCTCACATATACATGGAACATTCTGCAGAATAGATTACATATAAGGATGCAAATCAGCTTTTAACAACTACAAAAAGACCAAGACCATACCATGCATATTTTCAGACCACAACGCTATGGAATTTGAAAACAACCACAAGAAACAATTTGGAAAGACCACAAAGACATGGAAGTTAAAGAACACACTGCTAAAGAATGAATGGGTTAAGCAAAAAATTAAAGAGAACATACAAAAGTACAGAATCCAATGAAAATGAAAACACAACAGTCCAAAACCTTTGGGATGCAGCAAAGACAGTCATAAAAGAAAAGAATATAGCAATCCAAGCCTTCCTAAAGAAGGAAGACATGTTTCTAATCCACAACTTAGTCTTATACCTAAAGGAGCTGGAAAAAGAATAGCAAATAAAGTCCAAAGCAGCAGATGAATGGAAATAAATATTAGAACACAAATCATTGATATCAAAATTTTTTAAAAATGGTAGAACAGATCAAGGAAACTAGGAGCTGGTTCTTTAAAAGAATTAACAAAATTGATAAGCCCCTAGCCAGAAATATCAAAGAGAAAAAGGAAAGGACCCAGATAAATAAAATCATGAATGAAAGAGGAGAGATCACAACCAATACCACAGAAATACAAACAATAATAAGAGAATGTTATGAGCAATTATATGCCAAAAAATTGGGAAATCTACCAAAACTGAAAAAGGAAGAAATAGAAATTTTAAACAGACACATAGCCAGTATATAAATTGAATCAGTAATAAAAAATCTCTCAACAAACAAGAGTACAGGACCACATGGCTTCCCAGCAGAATTCTACAAAACATTTAAAGAAGAGTTAATACCTATTCTTTTGAAGCTGTTCCAAAAAAATAGAATGAAAACTTCCAAACTCCTTCTATGAGGCCAGAATTACCTTGATTCCGAAACCAAAGACCCCAGTGAAAAGGAGAATTATAGACCAATTACCCTGATAAACATGGATGCAAAAATTCTCAACAAGATACTAGCAAATCAAATTCAATGGTACATTAAAAGAATTATTCACCATGGTCAAGTGGAGTTTATTCCTAGGATGCAGGGCTGGTTTAGTAACTGCAAATCAATCAACATGATACATCACATAATAAATGAGAGGATAAGAACTACATGATCCTCTCAATAGATGCAGAAAAAGCATTTGATGAAATACAGCATCGTTTCTTAATAAAAACCCTTAAGAAAGTCCGGATGGAAGGAACATACCTCAATATTATAAACATCATATATGAAAGACCCACACATTATATCACCCACAATGGGGAAAACCTGAGGGGTTTCCCCTTAGGGTCAGGAACGTGACAGGGATGTCCACTCTCACCACCGTTGTTCATCATAGTACTGGAAGTCCTTGCCTCAGCAATCAACAACAAAAAAGAAATTAAGTTCATCCAAATTAGCAAGGAAGAAGTGAAACGTTCACTCATCACAGATGACATGATACTCTACATGGAAAACCCAAAAGACTGCACCAAAAATCTACTACAACTGATACTGAATTCAGCAAAGTCGCAGGATTAAAATCAATGTATAGAATTAGTTGTATTTTTATATACCAATAATGAAGCGGCAGAAAGAGAAATCAAGGAATTGATCCCATTTACAATTGGACCAAAAACCATAAAATACCTAGGAATAAACCTAATCAATGAGGTAAAAGATCTGTACACTGGAAACTATAGATAGCTTATGAAAGAAATTGAAGAAGACATAAAGAGATGGAGAAACATTCCATGTTCATGGATTGGAAGGACAAATATTGTTAAAATGTCAATACTACCCAAAGAAATCTACACATTCAGTGCAATCCCTATCAAAATAACACCATAATTCTTCACAGGGCTAGAAGAAACAATTCTAAAATTTGTATGGAACCAGAAAATACCTGAATAGCCAAAGTAATGTTGAAAAAGAAAACCAAAGCTGAAAGCATCACAATTCTAGACTTGAATTGTCATATCAGAATGACTTACCTAACTTAGATGATTAACTGTCTTAGTTTGCCTGAGACTTTCTCAGTTTGGGCACTGGAAATTTCTGGATTCAAGGGAAAGCTCTCAGTCCCATGCAAACCAGGACAGTATCTACAATGTTAGAGAATAACACGTGTGTCTGTCTCCATATAAATATTTGTGCATCTAAATGCTGTTTGATGAATCAAAATGAATATTTGCAGGTTAAAAAAACCAAATAGAATAAAAAGTGAAATTCTCTTTCAGCCTTCTGGAGAGATACTTAATTTTATCATCAGGACCCCCTTCCACTTGAAACAGAGTGAAACTTAAAAAAAAAACAACACACAAAACAGCAAACCTTTTGCTTAAACCTGAAATGATCTGTTGTTAACCAGCTATGATAAAGGTAAAAACACTTTCTAGTGACCCCTCAAATTGCAATAATGCTGCTAGTGTGTTGTGTTGGGAAAGTAGGATACCAATTTATCTGAAAATCTAATTAGATCTTAATTAAAAATTATTGTACAGCACGGACTTCTATATTGTAAAGAACTGGCCTGTGACCTAGTTTTCAGTTACTACATAGTTTAGAAATGTTTACTTTTATTGAAGCAGACAACCCAGTATTAGCATTAAAGCAAAATGATTCACATTTATATTCTTTGCAAATGCCATAATTTTACTGAAAGCAAAGCAGGGAGAAAAAGAGGAAGCTGATATTTGAGTAAAATATTTTCTTCTAAGACCCTTACGAAGAGTGTGGGCATTATTTCTTAACACACACTTTAGTCTCAAAACTACTTGAGAAAGTTCTACAAGTAAGAGTTCCTCTTCAGAATATTTTAAGGGAAAATTCTTCCCTCTTGCAGACACTACTTTAGGGACAGTCAATAATAAAATTAATTTTATGTTACAATCATCCAAAAACACTTTATTTCAAATATAAGTTGTTTGGGGCCTGATAATAATTGGAAAATATATATTTTTTATTTTGGAAAATATATTTTAAAATTACATATAATTTATAAAATATAATATTTCATTCTAATTTCTTATTAATCATCTAAGAGATCTCCCCAAAAGTAGCTTGATTGACTCTAATGACAAATAAAATCATGCTAAGCTTTGGAAATTCAGTGTGGCTGGGCCGAAGCCCTCAGGAAAGATGAAGCCGAGGCCTGCCTGAGTTACCCCCTCCAGGAAAACCAACTTTCTATGGCTGCCTAACATGTCAAGGAACTGGCCTAAATGACATACTAGAAGTTACAGCTTTGTAAGGATTCATTGTAAATGAAATAAATAAGGGCCTTCGTTCTGGTGGATGTGGTGTCAGGTCTCATTTCACAAGCAGACCAGAACATATGTAGCACAAACTCACCACATTCAGGCCAGGGAACAAACACTGCCCACAGCAGGCAAGGAGAGCCTCTGCAGATGACTGGCCTGAAGGATACAAGAGCCAAAACACGATAGCAGAGTGCACATAGCATACAACAGAGACACTTTCTGAAGCACCAGGCCCTGGTCACTACAGTAAAAGCAGGCTGGAAGAAATGGGGGAATGAATTAGTGACCTAAAAGACAAAATAAGGGAAAATAATGAAGCAGAATAAAGGAGAGAAAGAATTACACAAGAATAGACATAGGGAACTCAGTAATCAAACTTAATACATAATACTAAATGTCCATTGAACATAAAAACATTTGTATTATAGGAGCCCCAGAATAAGAAGAGAGAAAGAAAATAGGGCAGAAAATTTATTTGAAGAAAACACAGTGAAAACTTCCCTAATCTGGTAAGAAAAACAAATACCCAGGGGAGCCTGGTGGCTCCATTGGTTGTGTCTGACTTCAGCTCAGGTCATGATCTCACAGTTTGAGTTTGAGAACCTGAGATCAGGTTCTGTGCTGACAGCTCAGAGCCTGGAGCCTGCTTCAGATTCTGCATTTCCCTCTCTCTCTGCCCTCATCTGCTCAGACTCTGTCTCTCTCCCCCTCAAAATAAATAAATATTAAAAAATATAAAGAAAAAAAGAAAAACAGATATCCAGAACCAGGAGGCACAGAGAACTTCCATAAAAATAAAAATTAAAAAAAAACTAAAAAGTAAGCCAACACTAAGACATATTGCAATTAAATTGGCACAATAAAGGGATACAGAAAAAATCTTAAAAGCAGCAAGAACAAAAGAAGTCCTTAACTTACAAGGGAAAACCCATGAGGATAACAGGAGATTCCTCAAAAGATACATGGCAAGTCAGAGGGAGTGGAATTATATATTCAAATGTCAAATGTAAAAAATCTGTAGCCAAAAATAAACTACCCAGCAAGGCTATCATTCAGAAGGGAAGGAGAGATAAAGAATTTCCTAGACAAACAAAAATAAATGGAGTTCATGACCCCTAAACCAGTCCTGTAAATGTAAATATTCAAGGAGATTCTGAGTAGAAAGGAAAAACCAAAAGAGACAAAGACAATAAAGGATCAGAGAAACTATGCAGAAAGAAGACAAATCAAGTAATAAAATGTCACTAAAACCATATCTATCAATAATTACTTTGAATGTAAATGGACTAAATTCTCCAACCAAAATACATTGGATGTCAGAATGGATTAAAAAAAAATAAGACCCATCTATATGCTACGTTTAGGAGACTTATTTTAGAAGTAAAGATACCTGAAGCTTGAAAGTGAGGGGATGGAGAAACATTTGTCATGCAAATGGATGTCATAAGAAAGGCAGATTAGTGGCCCCTGGGAGGCTCAGTTGGCTAAGTGTATGAATTCAGCTCAGGTCATGATCTCACAGGTTATGAGTTCCAGCCCTGCACTGGGCTCAGTACTGACTATGTGGAGCCTGTTGGGATTCTCTCTTTCCATCTCTCTCTGCCCCTCCCCTGCTCAGTCACTCTCACCCCCCAAGAAAAATGGCAGAATAGCAATACTTATATCAGATATACTAGAATTTAAACCAAAGACTATAACAAGATATGAAGAAGGGTACTACTTCATAATAAAGAGAACAATCTGACAAGAAGATCTAACAAATATAAATATTTATGCCTCCAACCTGAAAGCACCAAAATACATAAAACAATTAATAATAAACATAAAGGAACTCATTGATTATAATGCAATAATACTAGGATACCTTACATCCCACTCACAAAAATGGACAGATCATCTAAACAGATGACACACTGGGTGAGAGGGATGTCACAAATATAATCAGAACATTCCATTTTAAAACAGCAGAATACACATTCTATTCAAGTGCACATGGAACATTCTCCAGAATAGATCATATATTAGTTCACAAAGGAGGATAAAATGAATAGATGGAGCACAGAGAATTTTAAGGCAGTGAAAATATTCTGTATCATACTATAATAATGGATACATAGCGAGGACAAGATGGCGGAGAAGCAGGGAGCTCTGTAATCCGCGCACGTCCATATGGATTGAACTGAGAAGGACTAAAGGCATAAAACTTGGATTTGCAAGTGGGGGAAAGAAGAAACAGACGCCAGAAAGAAGACAACCTCAAAGATGCCTGAGTGAGTGACTGTGATCTGGGAAATTAGGGGACGGGCGGGTCCCGGTGGTAAAGGGGAAAGGAGCCCACGAGCCCAACACAGGGAGAGCGCACTGTGCCCCGGAGAGACCAGGGGAAGAGAAAGAGAGACAGAAAACGCACCTAGAACCATCTCTAAGGGAAGAAAACCTCCCCGTCTCCCCATATATAACTGCCGAGCGCCGGGAGAGAAATCCGTCCCATCTGGCCGGCGAGTTCTTCCTTGGGCGCAGCCGCACCGGGAGCCTTGAAAAGTGGCAGCGGCGGCAGGGGCAAGAGCGGCTCCGCGAAAAGGACAGCACAAGCCGGGCCGGGAGGCCGGCTGCCAGCGGGAACATATCTCATCCCCGGTGACGGTGTTGAACTGCACGGACTGGGATTTGGAAGTGAGGCGGAGCTTGGAGAATACAGTTTGGCTCGCCCGCAGCACAGGGAGATCGGACTCAGAAGGGCGGTTGCAACGCTTGGTTCCAGCAAAACTTTGAGGAGGCGCCATACTTCTGCCTGCAACCACAAAGGCAAGGCTTCAGAGAGAGCAGCCGCCGAGGCCTGACCTGACGCCAGACCACGCCCATCCGCACAGGGGAGTTTTTTTTTTCTTTGCTTCTCCTTCTTTTCTGCTGCCATCCAGATATATATCGCGTAGCATATTCTTATCTCTCCTCTTGGCTGGTTATGTGCTTTTGGACTGCCCTCAGACTTTTGCTGTCTCTGTCCCCACCTTGTATTTTTGTTGTTGTTGTTTTTTTCTTCTTTTTGTTTTTGTTTCTTTTTCTTCTCTCTTTTCTTCTCTTCTTTCTTTTCTTTCCTTTCCTTTCCTTTCCTCTCCTTTTATTTACTTCTTTCCCCTTTTGGATAGCTTGTCTGTTTGATTTGTCTGTGCATTTACATGCTTTTGTTCCCTGTATGCTAGTCTGCTTCCTTTTCAGGGCTACCTCAAGAAATAAGCCAAAGTATACATGGTAGAGAGTCCCATATAACTGACCAGGGAAATAAAACAATCAGAGGCACGACAAGAGAAACCGAGGGACACCATTAAAAGAACACTTTCTGAAACGACAGGTCCTGGACAGTCAATGAGCCTCCTTTAACAGAGCAATACTAACACGTGCCCAGTACATAACGAGCTTTTAAAACTGACAAGAGACAGAAAGCTAGCC
>CM053579.1:44072153-44088962 GCA_028646485.1 Cryptoprocta ferox | reverse complement strand
ATTGTGTTTTCTGTGGAGTTCATGTTTATAGTGGTGTCTCTGGTACCTTGTATTCCTTGCACATTTTCCTCATAGAATCCTTCTTAGGATTTCTTGTAGGGCTGGTTTGGTGGTGACGAATTCTCTCAATTTTTGTTCATTTGGGAACACCTTTATCTCTCCTTCTATTTTGAATGACAGGCTCGCTGGATAAAGGATTCTTGGCTGCATATTTCTCCTGTTCATCGCATTGAATATTTCCTGCCATTCCTTTCTGGCCTGCCAAGTTTCATTAGAAAGGTCTGTAACCACTCTGATAGGTTTCCCTTTGTCTGTTAGGGCCCTTTTTTCCCTAGCTGCTTTCAGAGTTCTCTCTTTGTCTTTCTATTTTGCCAGTTTCACTATGATATGTCGGGCCGAAGGTCGATTCAGGTTACGTCTTAAGGGGGTTCTTTGGGCCTCTTGGATTTCAATGTCCATTTCTTTCCCCATATTCGGGAAATTTTAAGCTATAATTTGATCGAATACCCCTTCAGGACCTTTTTCTCTTTCCTCATCTTCGGGAATTCCTATGATATGGAGGATCAGTCTGTTGTATACAGTGGTTGCTCAACAAAGGTTTGTTGAACAAATTTATATGAATAAAAATAACAATTTGCAACTATATTTCTGTTTGGGTGAGAGATCTCATGTTTTAGCATTGTGATACATGGGCAGAGACATAGAGGACCGCTTAGTACAACTCATTCGCTTTACTGGAAAACCCAATAAAAAGGGTAAGTTCTGCTGTCACAGGGTCAGAGCACTAGCTCTGAAGGATATTTTGCTCATTTTTTATTTAAAAAGAACATTATATGTTTTGCATCAAAAATAAGAACATTAGCCCCCAGGGATTGAACAATTTGGGGGAAAGTATCCAATGAACACTGAAAATATAGTTAGTCATCCACAGAAGAAAATATGGACAGATAAAGTAATATGGCAATGCTAACCTCTGGGCAGAAAGTTAGAATACAATTTTTTGTTCTCTTTATAGTGTAGTTACTGGAACAGTTAAATGTTCCACTGAGTTGGCCAAAGTACTCAAGAAGTCACCAGACACTCTGAATCAGTTTGGAGAGTTTGGAAATATGTCCTTAGAGACAGAGACAGGATACAGATGCCAAAAATAAATCTGAGGAGTGAGTGAGGTAGAATTCCTAGTATGACAAAATCAGGAAAGAGGGATTTATTGAACTGAAAACCATAACAGGAAAGCAAAAGACCATGATAATGCTTGATTCTTAAATTGGATGCTGTTAAATAAACATATAAGATGTCAGAAGTTTAATATGATCTTTATTTTCCTCTTCTTACTTTATTTTTACATAATGTGTTGCCTTTTTCATTTTCATTTCCGAAAACTACATTTACAAAATACATTATGTTGACTAGACTCATCATTAACTTCATATTTTCCTAATTGGTTAAATAAAAAAAATAAAAAAAGAAAAGACCACTGAGGAACAAAAGGGAAAAGGGACAAAGAACAGTTCAAAGTAATTATTTTGCTAATATTTTAGGCTTAAAAAATAACATTGAACATGATGCTACTGAAATATGGTTCTCAGTGACCCTCGAAACCAAACAGTATGAATAATCCACATCTTGCCAGAATGCAAGACTTTTCTATTAAAGTCATTCTTTTTCCCCCTTTCACATTGTGTAGCTGCTTTGCTGCACAACAATGGAAACACATTTCCTGTCTTTCTTTTTTCTTTTTCTTTTCATTTTTTTTAACTCAAGAGCAAGCTTTAGAGTCTAACTAAAATTTCGCCATCAAATAAAGTAGGATAGTAGTACTTAAGACTATTTTTATGTTTTTATTTGTGACCTGGGTTATAGAGGAATGCTAGCTTTGAATTCTGAAAAAAATCTATTCATTTTTTTTAATGTTTAGGAGATATCACATTCATGTTTTGCCTAATGTAGTAAAGATGCTTTAATTTAATTCCTTATATGCCTCCTATTATTATGTTCCAAGCAGTAAAATTTATGAAATAAGATTGTCCTTTTTATACATGTGATTGATCACTTTTGTGTTGTAAAGAATAATCTTACAAAGCATTATGTTTTTGCCTTGGGTCTCCATAAGCCATCTACATAGAGGCTGTTAAGCAGAAAGAGGTGGTGTAACATGATACATGGAGGTATTCATGTTATATTTTAATTGATGTGGAATTATATTTCAATTTTTTTTCTACAGTTTTTCCTGCAATAATCATTTAAGTAGTCTCCCTGCCTTAGTGTTTCATTAAACTTCAGTCATTCTCCATATCACAACCAGATACATTTTCGAAATCATTAAACAGATATCACTACTCCTAAGAAAACAGCATATCCCCATTGTCTGCTGAATCACTTTAGTGTGGCATTCATGATTTCCCTGTCACTAACAACTCCCTTGCATGAATGTAAGTTTTAACCACACACATCCACACACACTCACCTTCTCTCTTTCCCCTATCTGTCCTTCCCACTGCCACTGCTTTTGCTCTTATAATACTCTCTACATGGGCTGTCCATTCCCTCATTTCTACCTATATTTTGAGTCCCAGTTTAAATGTTCCATGTTTTTCAGTCTTCTGTTTACCATTTATTGTAGTTTTTATATCTTATTTTCTCTCACTATTATTTCCTCTCACAATAAGCTTCTTACTTGCAGGAACTTACCTAATAATCCCATAGCATTGTAGCATCTTTCCTTGTGCATGCTGATTGCCAATAATCCTTTGCCGACTGGTGGGAATGAACCACTGGATTTCTGAACTTTTTTCTTAATCACATGTAGATATCTACGCTTTTCTGGCTAAGGGAACTAATACTCCAGCAACATTTCTTTCCATAAACTAGGGAAATCAGGTGACTTATAGATGATGGTGCTGTTCATCATCAGAGATGTAATGTTTATTATGTACAGAAATAACATCAAACTCATTAATGGAAAACAACAGTTCAGAACCAAGTATTAAGTCTCTGACTCAGTAGTTAAAGTTGGAATAGCACAGCAGGATGTAGTCTCCACAGACATTTGAAACAATGATCAAGCCATTAGTCTAGCCCAAAAAATTTGGGACTTTGCATGAAAGAAAGCCTTAGATACATCAATATAACCACACGGGCTCACCTGAGATAAGAGAGTCTCTTTAGCTTTAAGCAGAATTTGCATAACTCCCCGAATTCAAGCCTCAGGTGCCAACAATACTCAAAATTGTCTGAGGGGTTAGCTATCTCCCACTGATAGAAAGTATTATTTAGAGTTTCTTGACTTATCATTTAAAGGCAAATGTCCCAGCCACTTGTATAAAGGCTTGAGAGCTCTCTTCTCCATTTTTTTTGGTGAGTTAAGTTGGCAGGCCACCACCAGAGGGAAACTGATGTCTATTAGTACCACAGGTGTCAGTTTTGCAATCTCTCTTTCTGGGAAATGTCCAGGATGTCACTGTTTTGAAGACTGGCTTCCCCTTATAAAAAAACAAAAAAGAAGAAGTAAATGTATCCTGCACAATCGTCACACTGAACTGTAGATCAGCAAGAGCTAAAAGCTTCTTTAGAAACAAACACAGTGACCAAAGACTAATTATTTTGGCATTCTTTATAGGAAAACCATGTTTATCTTCAAAGAGAAAACTCCAAGAAGTTGGTCATTTGTGGGTTCCTTACAACTTCCTACCTGAGGGAGGAAGGAAGAACAGCCAAATTAACTGATTTTGTGGGTAGTGTGACTACAATATCTGTCACCCATTGACCTCAGGTGTGACACAGCTGATTTGACTGGCTATTGGAGTATTGCCTTCCTTCTTCACTGCTCCATGTAGGTTCCTCATAAAGCTGTGTCAAATTATCTGATATTTTAAAAACAACTTATTGTCTCCAATGGCTTTGATTGAAGAGCTGCAAACTAGGTATAAAGATATTAAGTCCCACATTTTAAAAAATTTTTTCTTAATGTTTATTTATTTTTGAGAGACAGAGAGTGAGCAGAGGAGGGGCAGAGAGAGGAGACACAGAATCTGAAGCAGGCTCCAGGCTCTGAGCTGTCAGTACAGAGCCTGAGGCAGGCTCAAACTCACAAACCGCAAGATCATGACCTGAGCCGAAGTCGGCTGTTTAACTGACTGAGCCACCCAGGCGCCCCATATTAAGTCCCACATTAAGTCCCTAGGCAATTGGGGGTGAGGGCTAAAGAGCTAGATGATTTTTCTAAAAAGCTAAATAATGATAAATATCTTATAAGATGGACCACCTATTGCTGATTTAGTGAAGGTTCATATCCTGACACTGTCTTAATGAACTTGTGTACTATATAACTGTCCTACTAGGAATTTGTCATTCACTACAAACAAAACAAACAAATCAACACTGTGGATCACCAAGTAGCTTTTCCCACGGTGTATTTTGTTCATATGAATCAATCAAAATTTGAGGAATATGGGTTAAAAAAAATTCAAAGGCTTTCTAATTTAAGACTTCTCAAACCTTTATTCTGTTCCCATGTGCTTTGTGAGTCTCAAAGAGGAAGCTAGAGTATGCACTATTTCCCAACTGCGTTTGACCCTAAGACCCATTCCTCAGGCTCAATCAGTAGGACCAGGGTTTTGCCCTTTGACGAATGTTGATGTAGACTGAAGACTCATTAACAACAAAATCTCTCAGTTGCATCACTTGAAGAAGAGTTCACATAGTGCACTAGCTATATTTCCTTTGGTAGATAGAATGAGCTCCACTCATTGTAACATTCTGTTCTTGGCTTAAGTAACAGTACAACTAACATAATCCTGCATATTTTTTCTGTTAGGTCACTCTAAGAAGTTAGTTTGTTTCTATTTAAATAAATGGTACAAAATAACACTGCCCTTATGGAACAGTTTTTAGTTTATTTTGAGAGTCTTCACAAAACTAGGATTAAGGGGGACTGAAATGATACAATTTCTGGAAGGAAAGTTGGGCCTCCACTAATTTGGTAGGCGTCATACATAATTAGAAAGCCTTATCACTCTGCATGGAACAATAATATTGGATCTGCTGCAAGTGGTTCCTTCTTTCTGGTTTATTCAATCATTTGGTAAATATTTATTGCATGTTTACTAGATTTTAAGCAGTCTTTTAGGTGTTTGAGATAGAGTTGTTAACAAAAGTCTCCAAACTTATGGAGCTTATATTCAATGGGGGAAAAAGATAGACAAGTAAATACATTCATAAATAAATTATATGTTTACAGATTGGATAATTGATATGAAGGAACTAAAACAAGGTGATAAACTGGAGAATGACTAAGGGAGTGAGGAATTCTTTATATCTAAAAAATGTGATTTATAACTCATTTCTAATCTCAAATATATTTGCTCTACAATGAAATTCTGTAGTAATAAAATATAATACCTCACCTTGATTTTCTTATAAATATATTTAATGTATAAAGAAGAGCCAGCTATGTGAAGATACAGAAGGCAGATTTTTAAGTGTATACCATAGGAATCACAAGGACCCTGAGATAGGGTCTTTGGCTGGTTTTAAGAATAGAAAAAAGTCCAATGTGACTGGACCATAGTGAAAAAGGAACAAATAATTAGTGTGATTTAATAGATCAGTGGTTCTGAAGGTGTTTTCAGGTAACTTAGTAATCACACATAGGCTAGCAAGCTGTAATGATAAGTTCAAGAAATAAGAGGTGGTGTCCTCAGGCACCCAATTTATGCATTATACCGAATGGTCCTCTGATTGTATTCAGTATTTGTGTCTGTACTTTCTGTTCTACATTTACAAAATTGTGATGTCTAGTTTAAATTTTTAATTTCAAATGTGTTCACTTTACAACAATGTGTAATGATAAAATGTACTACATTAGCATTATTTTCTTTATGAATATACTATTTCTAACACTTTTCCTTTATCACAGTGAGCAAATAAAATACATTTTTAATTCCAATTTAAAATATAATCCTGATTGGCATAATTTTAATTTTCTTTTTTTTGAGCATATATTTTTTTTAAAAAATTAGGTTTTTAAAAATTCCAGTTAGTTAACATGTAGTGTAATATTAGTTTCAAGTGTACGATATAGTGATTCAACACTTTCATACAACACCTGGTGCTCCTCATAAAAAGTATACTCCTTAATCCCCATAACCTATTTAACTTATCCCCCCACCTACCTCCATTTTGGTAACCATCAGATTGTTCTTTATAGTTACAAGTCTGTTTCCCTGCTTGCCTCTCTCTCCTCCTTCTTTTTTTCCCCTGGCTCATTTGTTTTGTTTCTTAAATTTAACAATGAGTAAAATCATCTGTTATTTGTCCTTCTGTGATGTTATTGCAAATAGCAAGATTTCAAATGACTGAGGCATATTCCATTGTATATATACACCTCTTCTTTCTTATCCATTCATCAGTCAATGTATACTTGGACTGTTTCCATAATTTGACTATTGTAGATAATGCTGCTATCAACATCAGGGTGCATCTATCTCTTTGAATTAGTATTTTTGTATTCTTTGGGTAAATACCTAGTAGTACAACTCCTGGATCATAGGGTAGTTCTATTTTTAACATTTTGAGGAAACTCTATGCTGTTTTCCACTGTGGTTGCACCAGTTTGCATTCCCACCAATAGTGCAAGAGGGTTCCCCTTTCTCCACATCTTTGCCAACACCTGTTGTTGTGTTTGAGTTTTTGATTTTAGCCATTCTGACACGTGTGAGGGGATATCATATTATAGCTTTGATTTGCATTTTCATGATGATGAGTGATGTTGAGCGCCTTTTAATGTGTCTGTTGGCCATCTGTATATCTTATTTGGGAAAATGTCTACTCACGTCTTCTGCCCATTTTTAAATTGGATTATTTGCTTTTTGAGTACCTAGTTTTACAAGTTATTTATATATTTTGTATACTAAGCCTTTATCAGATATGTCATTTGCAATTATATTCTCCATTCTGTAGGTTGCCTTTTAGATTTGGGGACTGTTTCCTTCTCTGCAGAAGCTTTTTATTTTGATGAAGTTCCAATAGTTTATTTTTGCTTTGGCTTCCTTTGCCTCAGGACATATATCTAGAAAGACGTTGCTATGGTTGATGTCAAAGAGGTTGCTGCATGTGTTCTCCTCTAGGATTTTTATGATTTCATATCTCACATTTAGGTCTCTTAACCATTTTCAATTTATGTTTGTTTGTGGTATAAGAAAGTAGCTCAGTTCCATTCTTTTGCATGTTGCTCTCCAGTTTTCCTAATACCATTTGTTGAAGAGACTGTCCTTTTCCCATTGGATATATTCTTTCCTGGTTTGTAGATTAATTAACCATATAGTTGTGAGTTCACTTCTGGGTTTTCTATTCTTTTCTATTGATTTATGTGTCTCTTTTTGTGCCAGTTGCATACTGTTTTGATTACTATAGCTTGTAATATAACTTGAAGTCCGGAATTGTGATGCCTCCAGCTTTGCTTTCCTTTCTCAAGATTGCTTTGGCTATTTGGGGCCTTTTGTGGTACCATACAAATTTATAACTGTTTCTTCTAGCTCTGTGAAAAATGCTGTTGGTATTTTGATAAGGATTGCATTAAATATGTAGATTGCTTTGGATAGTGTAGACATTTTAACAATATTTTGTTCTTACAATCCATGAGCATGGAATGTCTTTCCATTTCTTTGTGTCATCTTAAATTTCTTTCATTAGAGTTTTATAGTTTTCTGAGTACAGATCTTTTACCTGTTTGGTTAGGTTTATTTGTAGTTATTGTTTTGGGTGCAGTTGTAAATGGGATTGATTTATTGATTTTCTGCTGATTCATTATTGGTGTATAGAAATACAACATATTTCTGTACATTGAATTTGTTATCTTGTGACTTAACTGAATTCATGTATCAGTTATAGCAATTTTTTGGTGGAGACTTTCAGGGTTTCTACATCAAGTATCATGTAATCTACAAATAGTGAAAGTTTGACTTCTTCCTTGCTGATTTGGATAACTTTTATTTCTTTTTTGATGTCTGATTACTGAGGTTAGGATTTCCAGTACTATGCTAAATAACAAAGGCAAGAGTGGACATTCTTGTCTGGTTCCTGACAGTAGAGGAAAAGCTCTCAGTTTTTCCACATTGAGGATTATGTTACCTGTGGATCTTTCATATATGGCCTTTATCATGTTTAAGTATGTTCCCTCTAATCCTACTTTGTTCAGATTTTTTTCATGAATGGATGTTGTACTTTTTCAAAGACTTCTGCATCTATTGAAATGATCATATGGTTCTTATTTTTCTTTTATTAATATGGTGTATCATGTTGGTTAATTTGCAGATATTTAACCACTATGAGAACTAGGAATAAATCCCACTTCATCTTGGTGAAGGAACTTTTTCATGTATTGTTGGATTGGGTTTGCTAGTATTTTATTGAGAATTTTTGCATCAGGGATATTGGCCTGTAGTTGTAGTTGTCTCCACTATTGTAGTGGAGTATTTATCTGGTTTTGGTATCAGGGTAATGGTGGCCTCAAAAAATGAATTCGGAAGTTTTCCTTCATTTTCTATTTTTTGGAATATTTTCAGAAGTATAAGTATTAACAACTTTTCTTTAAATGTTTGGTAAAATTCGCTTGTGAAGCCATCTGGCCCTGAACCTTTGTTTGTTGGGAGGTTTCTGAGTACTGATTCAATTTCTTTGCTAGTCATCAGTCTAAGTTTTCTATGTCTTCCTGTTTCAGTCCATCTGGTCCAGTGTGTAATTCAAAGACATTGTTTCCTTCTTGATATTCTGTCTAGATGATCTGTCCATTGATATAACTGGGGGGTTGAAGTCCCTTACTATTTCATATTATTATTATTGATTTGTTCCTTTATATTTGTTATTAAATGTTTATGTATGTAGGTGTTTCTCTGTTGGGTGCATAAATATTTACAATTCTTATATCTTCTTTTTGGATTGTCCCCTTTATTATGATACATTGCCCCTCTTGGTCTATTGTTACAGATTTTATTTTAAAGTCTAGTTTGTCTGATAAAAAAAATTCCTACTTTGGCTTTCCTTTGAAATCCATTTGTGTGATAAATATTTCTCCATCCCCTCATTTTCAATCTGCAGATGTCTTTAGGTCTAAAATGGGTCTCTTGTAGGCAGCCTATAGGTGACTCTTGTTCTTTTATCCATTCTGACACCCTATGTCTTTTGATTGGAGCATTTAGTCTATGCACATTCAGAGTAATTATTGATAGATATTAATTTAGTGCCATTTTTTACTTGTTTTGTCCTTGTTTCTGATATTTTAACTGTTCCTTTCCTATTTTTGTCACTTTTGGTCTTTCCTGTCCACTCAAAGAGTTCCCTTGAGTATTTCTTGCAGGGTTGTTTAGTGGTAGTGGTCATGAACTCCTTTGGGTTTGTTTGTTTGTTTGTTTGTTTTTGGTCTGGGAAACTTTATCTCTTCTTCCATTCTCAATGATAGCCTTGTTGGATACAGTATTCATGGCTACATATTTTTCCTATTCAGCATTCTTAATATATCATGCCACTCTCTTCTGGCTTGCCATGATTCTGTGGAGAAATCTCCAGCTACCCTTATGGGTCTTATCTTTTAAATTAGGGACTTATTTTCTCTTGTTTCTTTTAATTTTTTTTTGCTATATTTTGCCAATTTAATTACAAAATATCTTGATATTGACCTTCTCTTGTTGATTTTGATGGGAATTCTCTGTGACTTCTGGATTTGATGTCTGTTTCTTACCCCAAATTAAGGAAGTTTTCAGCTATTATTTCTTCAAATAAATTTCTGTCCCCTTTTTTCTCTTCTTCTTCTGGGACTCCTATAATACAAATGTTATTAAGTTTGATTGAGTCACTGAATTCCCTAAGTCCATTCTCATGACCCATAATCGTTCTGTCTTTTGTTCAGCTTCATTATTTTCCATTATTTTATCTTCTATATCACATATTCATTCCTCTACTTCTTCCATCATTGTGGTCATTGCATTCAGTTTGTTTCAAATCTCAGTTATTGTATTTTTCGTTTCTGATTGTTTTTAAACTGCTTTATCTCTGTTGTGTCTCCCTGAAGTCTTCCATACCTTTCTCAAGCCCAGTGAGTGCCCTTATGATTGTCACTTTAAATTATCCATCAAGCATATTACTTACATCTATTCTGCTAAGATCTCTAGTCATGACCTTATCTTGTTCTTTCATTTGGGATGAATTCCTCCATCTTGGCATTTTGTCTAAATCTCTGTCTTCTTCTCTGTGTTAGATAAATCTGTTATGTTCCCTGCTCCTGAGAGTAATGGCTTTATGAAGGAGAGAACACATGGTGCTCAGGGCCTGGTGCTTCAGGAAGTGTCTCTAGTGTGTGCTGTGTGCACTCTGCTACTGTGTTTTGGCTGCTCTATACTTCAGGCCAGTCATCTGCAGTGGCTCTTCTTGCCTGCAGTGGGCAGCGTTTTGTTCTTGACCGGAGTGTAGTGTATTTGAACTAGGTGTGCTCTGGTCTGCTTGTTAAATGAGATCTGATACTACTTCCACTAGAACCAAAGCCTTGCAGAACTCTCTGGTCAGGAGATGTGGTGTGGGCAGGGGTTTCTGCTGGTCTTCTAAGGAAGGGGCATGCTGTGCTGGGACTGAGGCAAACTTGACTGAGAAGGGCAGTACTGGCAGAGCGCAGAGGTATGGGACCTTGTGTAAACCAGTTAGGCAGCCAGTGTTGGTGACATGCTGTTTTCCAAAGCTGGTTCTGCATTTATGCTGAGGGCAAGGGAAGAGAAATGTAATCAGCCAACACTTTTGTCCCTGGTGAGGAAGGAGTCTCTGTGCTTGCAGTTCTCAGGGAAGCACTCTGAGAAGAGTGAATAATCCCCCTGTGTGTACCAGGCATTTTTCACATCGCTGTTTTCACACTGTCTGCCTCTGGGTTGTTTGCCTGCCTACTATCCAGGAACAGGACAGTACCCTCAGGGCTCTATCCCAGCCAAGCCTGTATGTCTGTCCATAATGTAGAGACATGGTGTGAGCAGGGGCCTGTCCTTGCTGGTTTTCTGGGGGAAGTTCTTGCCAGATTAAGACTGAGGAAGGTTTCACCAAGAAGGGCAGTCTTTCCAGAGCACAGGTGCATGGGACGTGGAACAAACAAGGTAGGCAATCAGTGTCAGGGCTGAGCTGCCCTCAGCAGGTGGCTCTGCATTTTTATGCTGTGAGGTGGGGAGGACAATGGTGACAGCCAGCTCTTTTGTCCCTGGAAAGGCATCTACGTAAATGCTACCTCTTAGAGGAGCACTCCAAGAAGAGTGAATAATCTCCCCAAGTGATTTCCACATGGCTGTTTCCACACTTCCACATTTCCACGCTGTCTGCCCCTGGGTTGTTTGCTTTTCTTCTCTCCAAGAACAGGGCAGTGCCATCAGAGCTCTAACCCAGCCAAACTGGCTGAGCTTTAAAACTGGCTTTATGCTCCACTGGCTACAACAACTCATGAAATTCAGTCCCTCTCGTTTTTCCAACCAACTGTTTTGGGGAAGTCTTCTTGTGCATTCCCCTGTGTGCTCCTCTCTCTCTTGCCCTTCTCTGCCACCATGGCTCCCTCACCTCCACAGTACCCATGATTTGTTTCTCCTCCAAACCATGTCTCCGCAGTTCCTACCTTCTTCAAAGTGGCTTCTTTTCTTTCTCTCTAGTTGTGGAGTTTGTTCTGTTAGTCTTCAGGTTGATATCTTGGGTATTCAAAATGATTTGATAGTTATCTAGATGTGTTCGAGGGACAAGATGAGACTAGGATCCTCCTACTATACCATCATCTTACCACCCTATCTCTAAGTCTCTACCTTCTTTTCTGTGTTAGCAATGCCTATTCCTGAAGGAAATGGCCTTATCAAGTCGAGGTCATGTAGTGCTCAGGGCCTGGCACTTCAAGGAGTGTGTCTGGTGTGTGCTGGGTGCACTGTGCCTCTGTGTTTTGGCTCCTGTATCATTCGGGCCAGTCATCTGCAGAGGCTCTCTTGGCCTGTGTGTACAGTGTTTGCACCCTGTCCTCAATGTGGTAAGTTTTAACTAGGTGTGCTCTGGTCTGCTTGTGAAATGAGACCTGTCATCATTTCCACAGTAACTGAGGCCCTGTAAAACTCTGGCTAGGAGACGTGGTATGGGCAGGAGTTTGTGCTCATCTTCTGGAGGAAGAGGGGAGGAACCTGCCACACTGGAACTGAGGCAAAGGTGACTGGGAAGGGCAGTTCCACTAGAGCAAAAGAGGTAGGGCTTGGTGTATGCAAATTAGGCAGATAGTGTGGGTGCTGTGCTATTTCCCAGAGATGGTCCCATGTTTATTCTGATGGTTGGAGGAGCGAAATGTTGCTCACTAGCTCCTTTGTTTTCAGAGAGGTGACTCCCTGAACACTGCCTCTCAGGGACACACTCAAAGTAAAGCAAATACTCTCCCTACTCTGTGCCCCTAGAAGCTCTTCGTATCACTGTTTCCATGCTGTCTGCCCCCAGTTTGTTTCCCTGCCTTCTCTCCAGGAGCAGTACAGTGCCCACTAGTCTCTATAACAGTCAAAACCTCTGACACTTAAAGCCCAAGAGTTGGGGTGCCTGGGTGGCTCAGTCGGTTAAGCATCTGACTTCGGCACAGGTCATGATCTCATGGTTTGTGAGTTCGAGCCCTGAATCGGGCTCTATGCTGACAGCTCAGAGCTTAGAGCCTGCTTCAGATTCTGTGTCTCCCTCTCTCTGTCCCTCCCCTTCTTGTACTCTCTCTATCTGTCTCTCAAAAAATGAATAAATGTTAAAAAAATGTAAAGGTCAAGTCTTTAAGTCCTGCAGATTGCAAGCACTCATAAAATTTAGCCCCTCTCTTTGTGTGTTCCCCTGTGTGCTTCCCTTCTATAACTCTTCTCTTTGAACACAGCTCCCTCCCTTTTCAGCGGCACTGATCCATATCTCCCCTAAACCACATCTCTGCACTTCCTATCTTCTTCAATGTGATCTCCTTGCTCCCTTTAGTTGCAGAGTTTGTTTGTTCAGTCTTCAGATTGGTTTCTGGAGAATTTAGGATGATGAAGGGCTAGCACTTGCGTGGTTAGAATCTCCCATGTTACTAAAAGAGATAGCACTCAGGTTTTCTTTTTTTTTCTGTGTGTGTTGATTTTTTTAATTTATAGTATATTGTCAAGTTGGTTTCCATATCACACCCAGTGCTCTTCCCCACAAATGCCCTCCTCCATGACCATCACCCCCCTTCCACTTTCCCCTTCCCACTTCAGCCCTCAGTTTGTTTTCAGTATTCAAGAGTCTTTCATGATTTGCCTCCCTCCCTCTCCCTAACTCTTTTCCCCCCTTCCCCTCCCCATGGTCCTCCATTAAGTTTCTCCTGTTAGATTTATGAGTGAAAACACATGGTATCTGTCCTTCTCCGCCTGACTTATTTTGCTTACCATGACACCCTCGAGGTCCATCCACGCTGCTACGAATGGCCAGATTTCATTCTTTCTCATTGCCATGTAGAATTCCATTGTTTATATAAATCACATCTTTTTGATCCATTCATCAGATGATAGACCTTTAGGCTCTTTCCATGATTTGGCTATTGTTGAAAGTGCTGGTATGAACATTGGGGTACATGGGCCCCTATGCATCAGCACTTCTGTATCCCTTGGGTAAATCCCCAGCAGTGCTATTGCTGGGTCATAGGGGAGTTCTATTGTTAATTTTTTGAGAAACCTCCACACTGTTTTCCAAAGTGGCTGTACCAGTTTACATTCCCATCAACAGTGTAGGAAGTTGCCCATTTCCCCACATCCTCACCAGCATCTATAGTCTTTGATTTGTTCATTTTAGCCACTCTGCCCAGCGTGAGGTGGTATGTCAGTGTGGTTTTGATTTGTATTTCCCTGATGATGAGTGACGCTGAACATCGTTTCATGTGTTTGTTGGCCATCTGGATGTCCTCTTTGGAGAAGTGTCTATTCATAACTTCTGTCCATTTCTTCACTAGATTATTCGTTTTTTGAGTGTGGACTTTGGTGAGTTCCTTGTAGATTTTGGATACTAGCCCTTTATCTGATATATCATTTGCAACTATCTTTTCCCACTCTATCGGTTGCCTATTAGTTTTCTTGATTGATCCTTTGCAGTGCAGAAGCTTTTTATCTTGATGAGGTCCCAGTAGTTTATTTTGGTTCTTGATTCCCTTGCCTTTGGGGATGTGTCGAGGAAGAAATTGGTGCAGTTGAGGTCAAGGAGGCTGTTTCCTGCTTTCTCCTCTAGGGATTTGAAGGTTTCCTGTCTCACATTCAGGTCCTTCATCCGTTTTGAGTTTATTTTTGTATATGGTGAAAGAAAGCGGTCTAGTTTGTTTCTTCTGCATGTTGCTGTCCAGTTCTCACAGCAGCACCTGTGAAAGAGGCTGTCTTTTTTCCTTTAGATTCTCTTTCCTACTTTGTCAAAGATTAATTGGGCATACATTTGTGGGTCCACTTCTGGGTTCTCTATTCTATTCCATTGGTCTTTGTGTCTGTTTTTGTGCCAATACCATACTGTCATGATGATGACAGCTTTGTAGTAGAGTCTAAAGTCAGGGATTGTGATGCCTCCCGTTTTGGTTTTCTTCTTCAATACTACATTGGCTACTCAGGTTTTTGTGGTTCCATACGAATTTTAGGAGAGTTTTTTCTAGCTTTGAGAAGAATGCTGGTCATTTTGCTAGGGATTGCATTGAATGTGTAGATTGCTTTGGGTAATAATGACATTTTAACAATGTTTATTCTTCTGATCCATTAGCATGGAATGTTTTCCCAATTCTTTTTGTCTTCTTCAATTTTTTCATAAGTTTTCTATATTTTCATCTTACAGGTCTTTTATATCTTTGGTTGGGTTTATTACTAGGTATTTTATGTTTTTTCGTGCAATTGTGAATGGGATCAGTTTCTTGATTTCTCTTTCTGTTCCTTCATTATTGGTGTACAAAAATGCAACCAAAGGCGGGCAAGATGGTGGAGAAGCAGGGAGCTCTGTACTGTAATCCGTGCACGCCCGTATGGATTGAACTGAGAAGGACTAAAGTGATAAAACTTGGATTTGCAAGTGGGGGAAAGAAGAAACAGATACCAGAAAGAAGACAACCTCAAAGATGCCTGAGTGAGTGACTGTTATCTGGGAAATTGGAGGACAGGCCGGTCCCGGTGGTACAGGGGGAAGCAGCCTGAGCCCAACACAGGCAGAGCGCGCTGTGCCCAGGAGAGACCAGGGGAAGAGAAAGAGAGACGAAAAACGCACCTAGAACATTCTCTAAGGGAGGAAAAGCTCGCCCGTCTCCCCATATATAACTGCCGGGCGCAGGGAGAGAAATCTGTCCCATCGGCCGACGAATTCTTCCTTGGGCCCAGCGGCAGTGGCATCCATTCCAAGCAGCACCGTGAAAGGCGGTGGCAGAGATAAAGGCGGCAGCTGTGTGAAAAGCGGTGGTGGCAGCGCCGTGAAGGCGCCTTGAAAAGCGACAGCGGTGGCGGAAGTTCCTCGAAAAGGGCAGCACAAGCCGGGCTGGGAGGCCGGCCGCCAGCGGGAACGCATCTCATCCCCGGTGACGGTGTTGAACTGCATGGACTAGGATTTGGAAGTGAGGCGAAGCTTGGAGAATACAGTTTGGCTCGCCCGCTGCACAGGGAGATCGAACTCAGAAGGTTGGCTTGCAACACTTGGTTCCAGCAAAGCTTTGAAACAGCGCCATATTTCTCCCCGCAAACACCAAGGCGGAGCCTCCGAGAGAGCAGCCCCCGGAGTCCTGACCTGACGCCAGACCATGCCCATCCGCACAGGGGAGTTGTCTTTTTTTTTTTTTCCTTTTTTCTTTGCTTCTTCTTTTCTGCTGCCATCCAGATATATTTCCCGTAGCATATTCTTACCTCTCCTCTTGGCTGGTTATAGCTTTTAGACTGCCCACAGACTTTTGCTGTCTGTGACCCCACCTTGTTTTTCTTTTTGTTTTTGTTTCTTTTTCTTCTCCCTTTTCTTCTCTTCTTTCTTTTCTTTCCGTTCCTTTCCTTTTCTTTACTTCCTTTCCCCTTTTGGCTTGCTTGTTTGTTTGATTTGTCTGCGCGTTTGCATGCGTTTGTTCCATGTATGCTAGTCTGTTTCCTTTTCAGGGATACCTCAAAAAACAAGCCAAAGTATACATGTTGGAGAGTCCCAAATATCACTGACAAGGGAAGTAAAATAATCAAAGGCACAACAAGAGAAACTGACGGACACCATTAAAAGAACACTTTCTGAAACGACAGGCCCTGGACAGTCAATGAGCCTCCTTTAATAGAGCAATACTAACAGATGCACAGTACATAACGAGCTTTTAAAACTGACAAGAAGCACTGGGTATTATATGGAAACCAACCTGACAATAAAGTATAAAGTTAAAAAAAAATGACAAGAGACAGAAAGCTAGCCAAAATGACGAAGCAAAAGAACTCTCCTCTAAAGCAACTCCAGGAAGAAGTCACAGCCACAGACTTCCGTGCTCAAAACAGGCTAAAAACAACATAACTGAACAAGAATTTAGAACAATTGTCATAAAATTAATTGCTGGACATGAAAAAAACATCAAAGAAGCTATTGATACACAGACTAGGGACCTTCAAAATAGCTGTGACGAGTTAAAAAAGGCAATAAACGAGGTGCATAACAAAATGGAGGCAGCCACTGCACAGATTGAAGAGGCAGAGAGGAGAGTAAGTGAATTAGAAGACACAGTTATAGCAAAAGAGGAAGCCGAGAAAAAGAGAGGGAAATTGATACAGGAACAAGAAAAGAGAATTCGAGAACTGAGTGATA
>CM053579.1:44036948-44071653 GCA_028646485.1 Cryptoprocta ferox | reverse complement strand
TTGAATACTGAAAACAAACTGAGGGGGGAAGGGGAAGGGGAAAGGTAATGGGGGGTGATAGTCTTGATGGAGGTCACTTGTGGGGAAGAGCACTGGATGTTATATGGAAACCAACCTGACAATAAACTATAAAGTTAAAATAAATAAATAAATAAATAAATAAATAAATAAATAAAAATTAAAAAGAAAACATAAGGTAGAAATCATTTGCTTTAAAGACTATATCAATTATTGTAGAACATCCCATTGTGAAAAGCAATTTAGCACAGCATTAGTAATCAAGGCTTTTTGCTAGTCTCCTTAGGAGGTAGCTGCTAAAACTTGTTTGGAACCTTAGCATGAGAAAGGTTGCAGCATCAGTAAACTACTGTAGTTGATCTGAAATACACTTAGAGTTCTGAAAAGCACAGAAAAACATCTGCAAAGAAAGCACTAGAGGTTTAGAAGGGCAAGTTAGTAAAGCTTCTCAGACTTATCTCAGGGCCTGTCAGGGAATGTTAAAAAAGTTTCCCCAATAGCAGCCAAAGCCACAACTGGAGCTGCCAAGAGTTAAAGGAAGCAAGCTGTGGGTGGAAGGACCCAAGGGATTTCTATCTTGTAGACTCAGAGTGAGGAAATGTAGATAGGCACTAATCTCTGAAGTAGAGGAAAATACAAAGGAATAGAATGGGTTGAGCCTTGTATGATCAACACGGTCTGTACACAAACAAGAAGATATATTCCACAATATGCAAAGTACTCATTACAGTGATTCCCGAAGAGTAGTTTCTTAGCTGCTACTTTAGATGGGCTAAAACTAAATTTACACATGTGTTAATAAATTAAGAACTTGATCAGAAAGTTTCAAAAATGCATTTTTCAAAAGAAAATAGAATATATGAGTGCTCACTTTGGCAGTACATATACTAAAATTGGAACAATATACATGGCCTCTGTGCAAGGATGACATGCAAATTCCTGAAATGTTCCATAAAAAAAGAAAAGAAAAAAAAGTAGAATATCTGAGAGGAAAGTCAAAAACAAAAAGGCAGCATGGAGAATTCCAAGTAATTATTACTCTTAAGGATTGACCAGCATTTAAGTCAAGTTCACCATAAATTCAGAAAAGTGCATTCAGAAATTTAAGAAGACATCAACTATTATTATCAATGGGTAATTTTTGTCTCAATTTACACTAGCCAAGTCATTGATCCTCTCTCATTCCCCTTTCATACAATCTTTTAAGTAATTCACAGTCCAAATATGTGTTAAATGGAAATTTACAGAGATTTATGTTAAGAATATTCACAATAAAATGTAAATCTATGTTGGTTATATTTCCATCATTAAGTGTTTAGTAGTAACTTTAGACATACTGTAGAAATGATGTATAGAATGTTCAATGCATTTTTTCTATGAGGAGTTATAAATCTAATATTGCACTAGATAGCTGTCACTGTTTTTTAATGTATTACAAGACAGTGTTGGTAACTGCTATGAATTTTAAATATTTTTTGTTACCAAAAAAGCTGGGTAACTGGATATTAGCTTACTTAAAGTCAAACTCCCTGAAGTCAGTAAAATATACAAATATTTTTTAAGTTCCAATATAGTTCATACTACATTTTAAATTTTTTAACACTTTTATTTATTTTTGAAAGAGAGAGAGAGACAGCATGAGCAGGGGAGGGTCAGAGAGAGAGGGAGACACAGAGTCTGAAGACAGGCTCCAGGCTCTGAGCTAGCTGTCAGCACAGAGCCGATGCAGGGCTCAAACCCACAAACCGTGAGATCATGACCTGAGCTGAAGTCGGCCACTCAACCGACTGAGCCACCCAGGTGCTCCCATACTACATTTTAATGTCAGATAAATCTAGACTCTTAACTAAATAAATAAGTTGAGTGATAAATCTTAATAAGGTGAAGGTAATGTGTTAACATCAGGATATTTATCCAAGAGGAAGTCATAACAAAGTAAAAACCTTTGGGTTAAACATTTCTATTGTGTGTTTTTAGAGAATATTCCTTAAGAATGTTCATCCTGTGTCTATACAATAATTGTCCTTCACATTAGGACCTCCTCACTCCAAATTCCACCATGTCAATCTACTACCTTCAACTAAACTTCTCACTGTCAATGCTATCTCTGTACTTTTGCACGGAGTCCCTCTACTTTAAATATTATCGTGATACATTTCCAAAGAAACCCAAACCTTCCAATCTCTTTATACTTCAGTTGAAATTTCATGTACTTTATCAAGACTTCTGATGAGCCCCAGTCTATAGCTAACTTTACACAATTTTGAATTGCTCCGGCACTTACTTATAGTTTATATCACAGGGTCATAATCTTACTCATATGTAAGAATTATTCTCTGAAAATGATGTTAAAAATAAGGCTTGTTCTTACAACAAGATCTCAAATTCCCTCAGGAGCGGGCTCAAACACTGCAGCTGATCTTCCATAGTATCTACTTCAATGTTATCATTTAGCCAAAAGGACTTACTAGTATATCTTTGTATTCTTAGCACTGTAAAATTTATTATGGGTATAGATGTGAGTAAAGATTATTGTCTAAGTATGGAGAGGGCTGTGAATAAATGTTTCTTGTTCAAAGGAATAAGTGTAGTAATAGATTGTGTTTAGCCACTCTGCATATTTCTTGAATTTGAGTATCTTTCCTCTGGACTCTAGAATTTCTGTGAAAGGACCTTTCCAAGCATACTTTTTAAAATACATCTTCTAATGCAAACATAAATTTGAAACACTTACCACTAAGTTATCAGTGATTAAATCCAACAATTTATAAGCATTTCAAAAGTGTGGGTGACGCCTAAGTCAAATATAAATAAACTCTGATCTTCAGAGTAGTGTGAGGGAATAGAAGGGGCACTGGATTAAGAGTCAGGGATCTGGGCTCTATCATTAGTTTTTTCCTGTAATATTGGACAGGTCACTTGGCTTCTTTAGACCCGTTTCTCACATATTCACCCTTTAAATCCTTATGTCTCAAAGTATGGTCTGTGGACCAGCAACATGGGTATCACCTAGGAACTTGTTAGAAATGCAGAATCGCAAGCCCCATCCTAGACCTACTGAATTATGGATTAAAATCTACATTTTCACAAGATTTCCCAGCTGATCTGTATACACATTAAACTTTGAAAGACTTCCTGGACTATGAGATTCTTCAGGACAAAGACTATCATATTCGCCTCTGTATCCCTTAACATCTATTAATGAGCCTAACACATAGTAGGCATTCAATAATTTGTCCAAAGGATGAATGAAAATGTAAAAAGAAAGGGCCAAGATTGACTGCTTTTCTTGTCTTTTCCAAGTCTAATACTCTGTAATTGTAGGCCAAGTTTAAATTGGTTGATTTTAACAGGCAAAATGGGACTTGAGACTAAATCCTGCTTGAGGGCTGATGTCTCTGACCTATTTTTCCATCTGCTAAATAATAAATTATATGCTAACTGATAGCACTGTATTCTAGATAAAATTAGATAAAAACACTGGAAACTAAGGGTGCATGCGTGTGTGTGTGTGTGTGTGCATGTGTGTGTGTGTGTTCCTTCTACAATCATTATTTGTATATACCCACTGAGACCCTGGATATTGGCATTAAAAATGTTCAGCAAGTTTTTAGAAGGGAAAAAATACTGTCCTGGCCAGCTTTTTTTATAGCTCCTGTCTACTAGCTGGCTTTAAATAATACTAACAGAAAAAGAATGTGTACCATTATTTGCAGATGCTGTCAAATTGTGTGCACTGAATTTCTCGTCCCTCTTCCACTACTTGTCTCTTGCTTTCAGAGTGTTTAAATAATCTCATACCCACTCCTGGGCTTCTGACTGCCCCAACTCACATGGCTTTCACTTTTCTGTAAATATAAATTTCATAAACTCATGTCTTCTCTAACAAGACTCAGTTATTACAGCAACATTGTAAGTAAAAAAAATGCAGAAATGTTTGTATTGCAATAATATTTTCTAATATTTTTCTGCCATCACAGTTTGAAAATATAGCTTTTGTTATCTAATCACCAATAATGGTGAACAGAAAATACAGTAGACCCATGGGCCGCCTGGGTGGCTCAGTCCAACTTTGGCTCAGGTTATGATCTCACGGTCCGTGAGTTCCAGCCCCATGTGAGCTCTGTGCTGACAGCTCAGAGCCTGCAGCATGCTTCAGATTCTGTGTCTTCCTCTCTCTCTCTCTGCCCCTCCCTTTCTCACACTCTGTCTCTCTTTCTCTCAAAAATAAAAAAAAATTTAAAGAATAAAAAAAAGAAAATACAGTTGACCCTTGAACAACATGGGTTTGAACTGCATGGGTCTACTTATATGCAGATTTGTTTTCCATAAATATAGTGCAGTACTGTAAATGCCTATTTTCTTCCTTATGATTTTCTTAATAACATTTTATTTTCTCTGGCTTACTTTATTGTAAAAATACAGTATATAATATGTAACCTACAAAATATGTTAATTGAATATATCATTGGTAAGGCTTCTAGTCAACAGCAGTAGTTAGGTTTTGGGTGAGTCAAAAATTATATGCAGATTTTTGACTGTGCGGGGATTCACCATCCCAACCCTTGTGTTGTTCAAGGGTCAACTGTATCTATACCAGGGAATATTGGGTATCAGATTTTCAAGCATCCAAAAGACAAAGAGGCTTTCACTTATTTCTGTAAAATCTTAATAAATTATCTACCTTAATTCCTAGCCATATTTATTGGATAAATTGATTCTCCACAAAGAGAATGTAAATGTGCCACTTGCATAATTTCTATGACTAATTATGGTACCTTTCTGAAAATCTTCAGCAAATTCCCAACTTTCTGAATGTTCTAACCCTTTACTATTTCCGAATGAGTGGACTGCCCATCTATGTAGATTTGTAGGAACACCTGGTGTTATGAACAATGATGGCCAGAAAAGCAGAGTGATAGAAATGGCAAAAAAACCCACAAAAACCTGATGTGTTCTACACCAAAACACTGTTGCTACTTCATTTGATCATTGATACCAGCCTGCTAATACTGTAAATAATAGATGAAAATAATAGTGTTTATTTATTACTACTAAGAATTTTATCAGAATCTGTATTAAAATGTGTAATACCTAATAATTAAAAACCTTGCTGAGGGAGAGATATGACCCAGATTACCACAAATGGATTTGATATTTGGCTAAAAATCAAACCATCTAACTAATTCCATACATAGCATTATTCCTACATTTTAAATTAGTTCATAATTAACATAACCAGAATGACTTAAAGGTCTGACTTTCATCTTTTGACACTTGAAGTGTTTCTGAGATATACATAAACAAGACATTAAAAAAAAACTGTGGTGCCAAAAAGAAATCATTCACCTAAGAAACATTATTTGGTGCTTTGGGTTATTCAAGTGCAGGTTTCTTGTATGTAATTTTATGTGGTAGCTTAGTTGTCTGTGGCATCCCCACTCCCATAAGTCAAACCCCAAAACTCACCAGTAGCCAAATATCCTAAAAACTGCCTGGCATGCCCTAAAATCTAATTGACTCTGTTAAAGTAAATCCTGATAAGAGATACAAAGCAGTGTATTCATTTCCAAGGTCTGCTGTTAAAAAAAAAAAAAAGTGCCACCAATTGAGTGGCACTTATTCTCTCTTATTCTCTCACAGTTCTAAAGGCTGGAAGTCTGAAATCAAGGTGTTGGTAAGCTTATGCTCCCTCTGTAGCCTCTACAGGTTGATCCTACCTTGCTTCCTCCAACTTCTGGTACCCCCAGGCTTTCCTTGGTTTGTGGAAGGACAATTCCAATCTCTGCCTCTGCCTTCACATGGCTGTCTTCCTTGTGTCTGCCTGAGACAAATTGTTCCTATTATAATGTGACACCAGTCACATTGGATTAGGACCCACCCTCAGCCATTATGACTTCATTTTAACTTGATTACATCTCATCTCCAAAAACCATATTTCTAAAGAAGGTCATATGGACAGGTGCCAGAGATTAAACTTCAACATATCTTTTGCAGGACAAAATTCAACCCATAACACTGGGCAAAATGATGTCTGGATGCCCCTTCCAGGTCTATATTCCTTTAACTCTCTTATTTGAAGTTGAACAAGTAAGCCAATTTGCATTCTATATTACTAATTTTAATATATTATTTGTAAAACATAGACTAAATGTGATATGCTGTAAGTGCAGGCACGGAGATTCAATTTACTTATCTTTCTTTAATATCACTTAAGTATCTTTCAGATTCCACACTGAATAAATAAATGCACATCTTGGAACTAAGATCAAGTACAAAGTCATTAAAGATTAAAAATCACAGATGTCACAGGCTCCATGTGGTCAATGTCTTTAAGCAAGACAGTCTGTTACAATCTGTACCAACTGATACTTCCAGGTGGTGGAAAAATGAAGCCCCAGGGGTGCTACATTACTTCAATCCAGCTCCAAGATAAATCAACTTAATTTTTTCTCTCTTATTTAATGTAGGTGATTCTTTTTTTTTAACTTTATAGTTTATTGTCAGGTTGGTTTCCATATAACACCCAGTGCTCTTCCCCACAAGTGACCTCCACCATGACCATCACCCCCCTTTACCTTTCCCCCTACCCCTTCTGCCCTCAGTTTGTTTTCAGTATTCAAGTGTCTCTCGTGTTTTGTCTCCCTCCCTCTCCCTAACTCTTTTTCCTCCTTCCCCTCCCCATGGTCCTCTCTTGGGTTTCTCCTGTTAGACCTATGAGTGAAAACATATGGTATCTGTCCTTCTTTGCCTGACTTATTTCACTCAGCATAACACACCCTTGAGGTCCGTCCACTTTGCTACGAATGGCCATATTTCATTCTTTCTCATTGCCATGTAGTATTCCATTGTATAGATAAACCATAAACCACATCTTCTTGATCCATTCATCAGTTGATGGACATTTAGGCTCTTTCCATGATTTGGTTATTGTTGAAAGGGCCGCGAACATTGGGGTACATGTGTCCCTATGCATCAGCATTTCTGATAAGCTGACAATCTTATTTAAAATCACACCCTCACTTCCCTGTACTTCAGATGTTTTTACCCTGCTTTAGTCATTTTTTATAAATTCCTTAGCTTTGTAACATACAATAAAATTTACTGATATATTCTGTTTACTGTGCGTCTCCCTCCACTAGAATGTTAACTCCACAAAGGCAAGTCATTTTATATGGTCTGTACAATGATGCATCTCTAGAAGAGAGGAGGGCACAGTGTTACCAAAAATTAATATGTTTGTTGAATTACATAGGAGATTCTCATGTGGAATGTTGATGAAAAGGCCTCAAGATAGGGAAAATCTATGTAGTTGCACTTAAAGCAATATCTCAAGATAATTTAAATCAATGATAAGTTGTTTGAGCTGGTAAAACCCACCCCTAACCCCCACCTAGTTTGTTCTAAGCTAGTATAGGTGTATTCAAACTGTGCTGGTATATACTGTTCATATCCAGAAAGCTTATGGTATCCACAAAACAAACCCATCATCCAGAACAAAATGTAAACCAGCACTCAAAAATGTCAAAATAAAATACTACTTTTGAAAGTCTACCCTGTAAATGAACAAATTAAAATAGACTGTTACAAATGTTAAAAATAAAACTGATAAATTTATGAAAACTAATACATTTGCTAAACTCATAAAAACATTTTTAAAAATGAGATCTTGTTAGGCCCATCCCCCTACCCACCTCCACTTCAGAACAAACCCTCAGTTTGTTCTCCGTATTTAAGAGTCTTTTGTTGTTTGCCTCGCACTCTGTTTTTATCTTATTTTATCTTTTCTTCCCTTCCCCTATGTTCATCTATTCTGTTTCTCAAATTCCATACATGAGTAAAATCATATATCTGTCTTCCTCTGACTAATTTCACTTAGCATAATACACTCCAATTTCATCCACATTGTTGCAAATTGAAAGATTTCATTCTTTTTGATTGCTGAGTTTATCCATTCATCAGTGAATACACATTTGGGCACCTTCCATAATTTAGGATTGTTGATAGCGCTACTATAAACATTGGGGTGCATTTGTCCCTTCAAATCAGCATTTTTGTATCCATTCGATAAATACCTAGTAGTTTAATTGCTGCATTGTAGAGTAATTCTATTTTTAATTTTTTGAGAAGCCTCAATACTGTTTTCCAGAATGGCTGGACCAGTTTGAATTCCCAACAGCAGTGCAAAAGTGTTCCTCTTTCTCCACATCTTTGCCAGCATCTGTTGTTTCCTGAGTTATTAATTTTAGCCATTCTAACAGGTGTGAGGTGGTATCTCATTGTGGATTTGATTTGTAGTTCCCTGATGATGAGTAATGTTGAGCATCTTTTCATGTGTCTGTTAGTCATCTGAATATCTTCTTAGGAAAAGTGTCTATTCATGTCTTCTGTCCATTTCTTCTAGTGGGCATTAAGAAAGGAAGCTTGTTTGGATGAGCAATGGGTGTTATATGTACGTGATGAATCACTAAATTCTACTCATGAAACCAATACTGCACTATATGTAAACTTGAATTTATAAATAAATGCATAAATACATAAATACATAAATAAAATACTATGAGATTTTGTTTATTTCTTCATTGTTAGTAAAAAATACTAAATCATGTCCTTCAGTAGGTGAATGTATAAATAAACTGTAGTTCATTCAGAAATATAATATTTTTCAGCTTTAAAAAGATATGAGCCATCAATCCATGAAAATACATGGAGGGACTTCAATGCAAATTAATAAGTGAAAGAAGAAATCTGTAAAGTCTACATACTGTATGATTCCAACTATATGACATTCTTGGAAAAGCAATACTATGGAGACAGTAAAAAAAAATCATTGGTTTCCAAGGATTGTGTGAGGGGATAAATAGGAGCACAAAGGAATTTCAGGAAAGGGAAAATACTTTATGATACACATGTCATTATGGTTTGTCCAAACCCATAGAAATTACAACACCAAGAGTGAACCCTAATGTAACCTATGCACATTGAGTGATTATGCTGTGTCAATATAAGTCTCATCAATTGTAAAAAATGTACCAACAACTCAGGTGGGGAACGTGGATAGTCAGGGAAGCTGCGTGCATGTGTGGTGGCAAGGAAGCACACAGGAAATGTCTATATCTTTCCTCAATTTTGCTATGGACCTAAAACTGCACTAAAATAATAAAGTATGATTTAAAAAACAAGAAACATCTGAACAGCATATGTTCCATACATTTCTATTTGCACTTATTATTACAGAAGTAGTATATGTGCATTATAGAAAATTAAATAATAGAAGTAAACAAAATGTATAAAAACTAAGTCTTCAAATTGCCACCAACAGAGATCCCTTATATTAATTCTAATGCATATGTTTCTTAACTTCCTTTAAGGATGTATATATACAATATATGGGCTTATATATTTTTTTCATCATGATAATATTATACTGCTTAGTATCTGCTTTCCTTAAGTCAATGATCTTTATTTCCATTTCAATGAAATATAATTTCATCTAATATCCAAACTACATTGAAATTCCCCTCAATTGAATGAAAAATGTCATTTGCAGTTAGTCAAAAACAGCATCCAATCCATGACAATACACTAAAAAATCACCTTTAAAGTACCAGTAACCCAAGCCTCTTTAATCATATTATTTTACTTTAAAATAATATTTCCAACTGGTGAATGAGATTAAGGGCACACTTGTGATAAGCACTGATAATGTACAGAGTTGTTGAATCACTATATTGTACACCTTAAAATAATATAACACTTATGTTAATTATACTAGAATTAAAATAAAAAGTATTTCCAACTGTAGAAACACTATCTTATCTAAAACTATTTATTTTATTCCTTTTATCTGAATATGATTTAAACTCTGTTCAGTATACTTTCATCAGTGATTTGTTGAATAAAATATTAGAATGCATATTATAATGACAAGACCTTCAAATATGAAAATTAGAGAAACCTCATTTAATTATAAGAAAAAGCTTTAGATCATTGTAACTGTTCAAAAAATACACAGTATCATAGGAAAATCCATTTTTGCTGAGTTTTTATTAGCATGGTCATTACTCATCTGAAACTGATTTTTTATTGCTTTTCATCTTTTTATTATATACTAAAATGTTCATGTTCTGTGGCATTTCATTAAGCTTTTTCAGTATAAAAGGGAATCTTATTTCTGTTACTTTTAGTTATAACAAAGGATTATGTGATAAAATGGCAAAGACCTTGGAACTAATGGAAACTATTAAATGCTTATATTCAACATGTTTTCTTCAGTATCCCTGAAATTTTAATATTTATTGTCCTTAAAAATAATTAATTGAAGACTTACCATGGTCATTTTTCAAATGAATCCTCTGTCTAAACATAAAGTACAAGCACATAACATTTGTAAAATTAATAAATCCATACATCTGTCCTTGTGTGTTGCAGGTTGGGTATTATGTAAAGAAAACTGAAGACTCTCAAGTTAAACTTTTCATAATGTTTTAAAAAATTCTGGAACTATGGTCTTAACATCTTTGTTAAACTAGAAAGTTATCCCCAAAGATAAAACTAACATGTGGTCAGTTTATTTATTTGTTTGTTTGTTTGTTTTTGTGGTCAGTTTAAAGTGCTACTTACTGGACAAGAGTATGGCAGTTTTTTATAAAAGCAAAAACGTAACTATTATACAACCCAGCAATCACATCTCTTGGCATTTATCCCACCTAATTTAAAACTTATTTTCATACACAAAGCCTATACACAACCCAGCAAGCACACCTCTTGGCATTTATCCCAGAGAACTGAATTAATTTTCTTTCTTTAAATTAATTAATTAATTTTTTATTTTTTGAAAATTTATTTTCATACACAAGCCTATACATAAATTAAGCCTATAACTTAATTTATAAAAGCCAAAAAGTTGAAACCACCAAAATGTTCTTCAGTGGGTGACTGGATAAATAAACTTTGGTTCATCCATACAGAAGAATACTATCAGCAATGAAAAGAACAAACTCTTGATACACAAAACAACCTGGATGAATCTCCAGAGAATTATACTGAGTAAAAAGAGTCAAGACTAAAAGGTTATGTGCTGTATGATTCCTTTTATACAATATTCTTGAAATGACAAAATTATAGAGATGGAAATCAGATTAGTGGTTGACAGGGTTTAGGGATAGGGTGAGATGTGGGGAAAGTAGGAATGATTATAAACAGGAGGGACCCATGTGGCAATGGAACTATTTTGTATCTTATCTGTGGTAGTGGATGCAAGTACCTATCCATAGGATAAAACTGTGTAGAAATAAATACATTTATACAAATGAATATAAGTGAAACTGGGCACATTTGAATAAGATCAGTGGACTGCTCATGAATAATCCTGATTGTGGTACTGTACTATAGTTTTGGAAGATGTTAGTTACTATTTGGGGAAACTGAGTAGAGGGTATATGAGATCTGTGTTATTTCTTACAACTACATGTGAATCTACAGCTATTCCAAAATACTCACAATTGAGGGGCATCTGGGTGGCTCACTCAGTTAAGCATCCGACTCTTGATCTCAGCTCAGGACTTGATCTCAGGGTTGTAAGTTCAAGCCCTGCATTGGGCTCCAAGCTGGGTATAGAGCCTACCTAAAAAGAAGAAAGAAAAACTTTAAAATATTCACAATTGAATATTCACAACAAACTTATTCCACACTGAAAAAATAAGAGTTATTTATTATGTCATCTAAAGATGTTTGTTTCTGGACTAGGTAGTTGTGTTGTTTGATCCATAAATGTGTTTCTGTTGGAGTAAAGGGAAAAACCATGTTTATTGGAAATACTATGTGGATATGACTGCCACTGTTTTTCTCCTGAAATGCAACTGTGGTGAAAAAAAAATGTGTAGGAATGTGAGACAGTCTCCTAGTGTGAAGAAAATACCAGTCATGATAGAAGCAAGTCATAATACAAAGATGTGGTACAAGTTTTTTCTTGGGCAGGAAACTCCAGAATAATGGCTAATAAACCAACTATTCTGGGTCAGTGAAAAAGAAAGTGGGCAACTACAATGGGCAGGGAACTCCAAATATGGTGGTTAGTAAACAAGAAATCTGTCAGTAGATAGGAAAGTTCAATTACAATAGATAACAAATTTGCTACCTTAGTGGAAAGGAACGTGAACAACTGTGCAGCAGGTAATCTAATTCACAGACAAGCAGCCAGAAACTTCACAGTGGAAAGGAATGAAGGTAGTTAAGAGAAGCTGGGGATAGTGAGATTCTAGATAGTCAGAAATTATTGAATAGATCTTGAAATGAATAGAAATACATGCAGGAAGTAGCTAACCAATCACGATCTGCAAGATCTGCAATATAGAGGCAAAGATATTGAAGACTGGACTTCTACTAGCCTTTTGACAGAAGTGCCAGTGAATTCTAGAAATCCTGACTCTCACCTCTGGGTGAAAGTAGCCACAGAAGAAATGGAAGATAAATTAGAAGCCAAAGACTTTCTGCAGATAGACAAGACATCAAAATGTAACTTAAATTTATTACAATTTGGATATTTGGAGGGAATTAGGAATTGTGTTAAACTGTTCTACATAGAATGCTCCCATAAGATGCTATTTGGAAGCCACCAACAGAGCAATCAGGGTGTGCTCAGTCATGCCATGAGTTTTCTCACGGTAGCAGGAGGATGGGACTTGAAATATTAATAATGAAAACCCACAGTTAGTAAGCGTTTTTAATCTGGAGAATTTTTTCTAGAAATGGCATTGCTAAGCATATATTGAGTGTAAACATTATTATTTCTTAGGTGCCTTGTTAAAAACCAGGGTGAAAATCTGGCCCCAAAATGGATCTGAAAGTGAATTCTGATATAATATACTTCCTAGTTGAGTATTTCATTATATAGCAAATCAATGCTTTCCCAGCTATTTAAAGAGCAATCTCTGGTTGTGTCCACATAGGTATGCTAGAAAAATATCTCATGAAGAGTGGATTCTTGGAATAGCAATGACTTAATGTATAGTTAAAATTTATATTTTAAAAAATTTAAAGTGCTACTTTATCTTAACCTTATTCTCAGAGCTTTCAACTACAGTTAATTCTTTGTGAAGAGCATTTAAGCTTTATCTTCTAACTCCAACTGGAGGCAGTGCTACTCAAAGTCAATTTATTAAAGACTTAGAGGCAGAACTTGAAAAAATTGAGCTATAATAGTCATCCTTTCGGAACAAGGCTCAACGTTTTCTGTAAAGTAAATTAGCAGACATAGGACTAACCCATATCTAGCTTCCAGTTCAACTCTCTTTCCATTATTCGTATGGACTGAACTTTAAAGACAATAATATAGTGTAAGGAAGTGGTCGTATTTCATTCTTTTGCATGTTGCTATCCAGTATTCCCAGCATCATTAGTTGAAGAGACTGTCCTTTTCCCACTGGATATTCTTTCCCGCTTTGTCAAAGATTAATTGACCATATAGTTATGGGTTCAATTCTGAGTTTTCTATTCTGTCCTATTAATCTATGTATCTACTTTATGCCAGTACAATAAGGTTTTCATCACTACAGCTCTGTAATATACCTTGAAGTCTGGAATTGTGATGCTTCCAGCTTTGCTTTGCTTTTCTGAGGTTCCTTTGGCTGTTCAGTGTCTTTTATGGTTCCATACAAATTTTAGGTAATTTGTTCCAGTTCTGTGAAAAATGATTTCAGTATTTTGATAGAGATTTCATTAAATGTATAGATTGCTTTGGGTGTTATAGACATTTTGACAATATTTTTCTTCCAATCCATAAACATAAAATAAATTCACAATGGATTAAAGACCTAAATGTGAGAATTGAAACTATAAAAATCCCGGAGTAGAACACAGTAACCTCTTTGACATTCGCCGTAGCAACTTATTTCTAGATATGTCTCCTGAGGTAAAGAAAACAATAACAAACTATTGGAATTCATCAAAATAAAAAGCTCTGCACAGAAAATTAAACAATCAGCAAAACTAAAATGCAACCTATGAAATGGGAGAAGACAATTGCAAATGACATATATGATAAAGGGTTAGCATCTAAAATATATAAAGAACTTATGGGGCACCTGGGTGGCTCAATAGATTAAGCATCCAACTCTTGGTTTCAGCTCATGTCATGATCTCACAGTTTGTTAGTTTGAACCCCGTGTCAGGCTCTGTACTGACACTGCAGAGCCTGCTTGGAATTCTCTCTCTCCTCCTCTCTCTGCCCCTCCCCTGTTCTCTCTCTCTCTCTCTCTCTCTCTCAAAATGAATAAATAAACATTTCAAAAAGTAAAATGTATAAAGAACTTAGAAAACTCAATACCAAAAAAAACTCCAATTAATAAATGGGCAAAAGACATGAAAAGACATTACTCCAAAGAAGACATACAGATGGCCAACAGACACATGAAAAGGTGCTCGACATCACTGATCATCGGGGAAATGAAAATCAAAACTACAATGAGCTATCACCTCACACCTGTCAGAATGGCTAAAATCAACAACACAAGAAACAACAGGTGTTGTCAAGGATGTGGAGAAAGGGGAACCCTCTTGCACTGTAGGTGGGAATATCAACTGATACAGCCACACTGGAAAACAGTATGGAGTTTCTTCAAAAAGTCAAAAACTTTGACTTTGATCCAACAATGACACTACTAGGTATTAACCCAAAGAATACAAAAATACTAATTCAAAGGGATACATGTACTTCGTTGTTTATAGAAGCATTTTCTATAATAGCCCAAGTGTCCAGTGACTGATTAATGATAAGAAAACTGTGATATATATAATAGAATATTACACAGCTATAAAAAAGAACAAAATCCGGCCATTTGCAACAACATCGATATAGCTCAGAGAAAGACATATATGATTTCATTCAAATATGTAATTTAAGAAACAAAACAAATGAATAAAGTGAAAAAAGAAAGAGGCAAACCAAGAAACAGACTATTAACTATAGATAACAAACTCATGGTTACCAGAGGCTAGGTGGGTGGAGGGATGGATTAAACAGTTGATAGGAATTGAGGAGTGCCCTTGTGATGAGTACCAGGTATTGTATGGAATTGTTGAATCACTATACTGTATATCTGAAACTAATATTACAGTTTATGTTAACTAACTGGAATTTAAATTAAAACGTAAAAAATAAGTACATAAATAAAGACAACTACAACACTGCAAACACACTTTAGTAAGATATTAAGAATTTTCTGGATAGTGCTGTTGCAAAAGTTGGCTTTGATATCCCATTGACAAGGTGATAAGCAATAATTTAAATTTAACTATATTGGGGCGCCTGGGTGGCTCAGTCAGGTAAGCATCCAACTCTTGGTTTTGGTGCAAGTCATGATCTCATGGTTCGTTAGTTTGAGCTCCTCATCAAGCTCCACGCTGAAAGTGCAGAGCCTGCTTAGGATTCTCTCTCTCTCTCTCTCTCTCTCTCTCTCTCTCTCTCTCTCTCTCCCCATTCTTTCTCGCTCTCTCTCTCTTTCTCAAAGTAAATAAATTTGAAAGTATATATAAGCTAAACTAAAAAATTGGAAACTTAAACTTTAGCAAGATTTTAGACATTTTCTGGATAAAAGTGCAGTTTTGTTGACTTTGCTCTCCTGTAGTCACTAGTGTGAACTGGAACTATTTGGCTGTTTGTGCATACTGCTTTCTTTAAAAGTTCTCTGCTGCTTACTTTATTGAAAGCATTTTTTATGAAAATAATAAAATGTCTAAGATTTACTTCAAAATAATCCAGTGAGAAAAATATTGGATATGTGTATAGATAAAACAAGATTGGCCATGTATTGATAATTGGCGAGGCTACAAGATTAGTAGATGAAGATCGCTCATACTACTACATCTACTTCTGTATGTACCTGAAATTTTACATTAACAAAAGTTTACAAATAAAATTATTATTTTTATTATAAAAGAAAAGCCTGCTATGACCCAGCAATTGCATTACTAGGTATTTATCAAAAGGATATAAAAATCCTGATTTGAAGGGGCACATGCACCCCCATGTTTATAACAGCGCTATCAACAATAGCCATTATGGGAAGAGCCCAAATGTCCAGTGACTGAGGAATGGGTAAATTAGAGGTGGTATATATATACAATGTAATGCTACTCAGAAATGAAAACGAATGAATTCTTGCCATTTGCAACAACATGGATGGAATTAGAATGTATTATGCTAAGGGAAATAAATCAGTCAGAGAAAGACAGATATCATATTATTTCACTCATATGTGGAATTTGAGAAACACAACATATGAACATAAGAGAAGGGAAGGAAAAGGAAAAACAGAGAGGGAGGCAAACCATAGAGACTCTTAAATACAGAGAACAAACTGAAGGTTGCTGGAGGGGAGGTATGTGGGGGGATGTGCTAAATGGGTGATGGGCATTAAGGAGGGCACTTGTTGAGATGAGCACTAGATGTCATATGTAAGTGATGAATTACTGGGTTCTACTCCTGAAACCAATACTACACTGTTAACTAACTTTAATTTAAATAAATTAATTAATTTAAAAAGGACAAGCTTGACCGGTAATAGGAGCAATCTAGTAACAAAGTAATGAAGCTGAGGGCAGTGGTGAATCTGGTAGATTCTACTTTCTTCTACAAGGTCCTTTTTCTATTTTAGTATATGTGGACATAATTGAACTTATTTTTGATGACTTAATTTTATATGATATTGAAGAAACGGTGATAAATATAAAAGACAACTTTCTGATCTCTTCAAGTGAGACAGAATTGCATATTTTATGTAAAAATGCTGATTTTCATCAGGAGCTGACCAATTTATAAGTAAAATTTACTGATATTTTAATTCACAAATTTGATTACTAGGAAAGAAACCACAGTTATTTATAAAAGATATAATGGAAGAGATGACACTTGTAGTGGACAAAAGTAGAGGGATGTACTTTTATGAATTTTCTTTTGCTGCAGAATACTGAATAATACCTGAGCTATTATTTATTTTCTAAGCAATTAGAACAATCTAACCCTGCCATCTATGTACCTGATGTAAAATTATGTGTATTCAGGTTGGGTGTTAATATCTCATTGTTTTAAAAAGGAAAGACAACCAATGTGAAACAATATGTAGTGTTTTTCTTTAAAAAAAAAAACCTTTTATTTTAAAGTATAACCAGATATAGAAAGCCGCATAAAACAAATGTATAGCTTAAGAAATTATTATGAGGCAAATACCCTTGTAACCAGCCATCTAGGTTACAATTAGGTTAAAAAATTAAAATTTTGCCAGCTACCCCAGAAAGCTATCCTAATCACAAACCTATCCAACTTCTCAAAGGTAATGTCTATTCTGACCTTTCTGGTAGTCAATTCTTTATTTATAAGATTATCACCTAAATATTCATTCATAAACGCTGGTTTAGTTATCCCTCCCCGTGATGATTTCTACTCTTTTTTAAAATTTTAATTCCACCCTACTTAACACAGTGTTATATAATTTTCAGGTATACAATATAGTGACTCAAGAATTCCAGGGGCACCTGGGTGGCTCAGTTGGTTAAGCATCTGACTTTGGCTCAGGTCATGATCTCACAGTTTGTGAGTTCAAGCCCCACATTGGGCTCTGTGCTGATAGTTCAGAGCCTGGAGTCTGTTTTGGATTCTGTCTCCCTGTCTCTCTCTGGCCCACCCTGCTCACACTCTGTCTCTCAAAAATGAATAAACATAAAAAAAGAATTCCATATATTTCTCAATACTCATGAAGATAAGTGTACTCTTAATTCCCTTCACCTACCCCTACCCACCTCTCCTCTGGTAACCATCAGTTTGGTCTCTATACTTAACAGTGTTTTCTGGTTTGTCTTTTGGGTTTTTATTTCATTGGTAATTTGTTTTGTTTCTTAAATTCTACATATGAGTGAAATCATATTGTATTTGATTTTTTCTGACTGGCTTATTTTAGTTACCATTATACCTTTTAGCTCCATCCATGTTGTTGCAAATGGAAAGGTTTCATACTTTTTCAAGGCTGAATAATATTCCATTATGTATACCTATTATAATATAATATAATATAATATAATATAATACTATATAATATATCACCTCTCCTTTATCCATTAATCTATTGATGGACATTTGGCTTGCTTCTATAGCTTGGATATTGTAAATAGTGCTGCAGTAAACATAGTGGTGCATATATCCTTTCAAATTAGTGTTTTGTATTCCGTGGGTAAACACTCAGTAGTATGAATCCTGGATCGTAGGGTAGTTCTATTTTTAACTTTTTTTAGGAAACTTGATACTGTATGCAAAGTGGCTACGCAAGTTTGCATTCCCAGCAGTGCACAAAGGTTCCTTTTTCTCCACATCCTTGCCAACCCTTGTTTCTTGAGCTTTTCATTTTAGTCATTCTGACAGATGTGAGATAATATCTCATTGTAGTTTCTATTTACATTTCGCTGATGATAAGTAACGTTGAGCATCGTTTCATGTGTCTTTTGTCTATCTGTATGTCTACCATGAAGAAATATCTATTCATGTCTTCTGCCCATTTTTAGTCGGATTATTTGCTTTTTGAGTGTTGACTTTTATAAGTTCTTTATATATTTTGGATACTAACCCTTTATTGAACAGGCCATTTGCAAATATCTTCTCCTATTCAGTGGATTGTGTTTTAGTTTTGTTGCTTGCTTTCCTTTGCTGTGCTGAAACTTTGTGCAGAAACTTTTATTTTGATGTGGTTCCAATAGTTTTATTTTTGCCTATGTTTCCCTTGCCTCAGGAGACATACCTAAACATACCTGATGTCAGAGAAATTACTGTCTGTGCTCTCTGCTAGGATTTTTATGGTTTTAGGTACCACAATTTGGTTTTTAATCCATTTTGAGTTTATTTTTGTGTATGGTGTAATAAAGTGGTCCAGTTTCATGCTTTTGCATGTAGCTGTCCAGTTTTCCCAACAGCATTAGCTGAAGAGACTGCCTTTTTTCTATTAGTCATTTTGCCTCCGTCATCAAAGATTAATTGATCATATAAATCATGGATATATTTCTGGGCTTTCTATTCTTTTCCGTTGATATTTCTACTTTTCTGCCAGAACCATAGTGTTTTGATTACTACAGCACAGTACTGTAATGAAGTCCAAAAGTGTGATGCCTACAGGTCTGCTTTTCCTTTTCAAGATTGCTTTGAGTATTTGAGGTCTTTTGTGGTTCCATATAAATTTTAAAATTGTTTGTTTTAGTTCTGTGAAAAATACTATTAGTATTTTTGATAGGGATTGCATTATGTAGATTGCATTTACATAATATAGACATTTTGACAATATTTCTTCTTCCAAACCATAAGCATGGAATATCTTTGCATTTATTTGTGTCATCTTTAATTTCTTTCATCAGTGTTCTATAGTTTTCAGAGTACAGGTCTTTAACCTCTTTGGTTAAGGTTTTTCTTAGGTGTTTTATTATTTTTGGTGCAATTATAAATGGGATCATTTTAATTTCTCTTTCTGCTGCTGCATTTTTAGCATATAGAAATGCAACAGATTTCTATATATTGATTTTGCATCCCACAACCATCTGAATTCATTTATCAGTTCTAGTAGCTTTTTGATGGAGACTTTTGGGTTTTCTATATAGAGTATCACATCATTTGTAAATAGTGAAAGTTTTACTTCTTCCTTACTGATTAGGATGACTTTTATTTCTTTTTGTTGTCTGATTGCTGTGTCTAGGACTCCAGTACTATGTTGAATAGAAGTGGTAAAAGTGGACATCCTTGTCTTGCTCCTTACCTTAGGGGAAAAGCTCTCCATTTTTCCCCATTAAGTGTGATGTTCCCTGTGGATTTTTCATATAAGGCGTCTGTTATGTTGGGGTATGTTTCCTCTAGACCTACTTTGTTGAGAGCTTTTATCATGGATGGATGTTGTGCTTTGTCAAATGCTTTTTATCTGCATCTATTGAAAGCATCATATGGTTTTTATCCTTTCTCTTATTGATGTGATGTATCACATTAAATGATTTTCAAATATTGAACCAAGTCTGCATACCAGGAATAAATCTCACTTGATTATGATGAATGATTTTTAAGGTATTTTTGCATTTGATTTGCTAATATGTTTTTGAGGATTTTTGCAGTTCTCTTTTTTGTGGCCTATTTATCTGGCTTTGGTATCAGAGTAATGCTGGCCTCATAGAATGAATTTGGAAGTTTTCCTTCCTCTTCTATTTTTAGAATTGTTTGAGACGGATAGATATTAACTCTTCTTTAAATGTTTGCTGGAATTCACCTGTGAAGCCATCTGGTCCTGGACTTTTGTTTGTTGGGAGTTTGGGGTTTTTTTTTTAATGTCGTTGCTGTTGTTATTTGTTTGTTTTTTTATTTTCAATTTCCTTTTTCATAATCAGACTGTTCAAATTTTCTATTTCTTCCTCCTTCACTTTTGATAGGTTATATATTTCTAGGAAATTATCCATTCCTTCTAGGTTGTCCAATTAGTTGGCATACAATTTTTCATAACATTCTCTTACTATTATTTGTATTGCTGTGGTGTTTGTTGTTATTTCTCTTCTTTCACTTATGATTTTGTTTATTTTGGTCCTTTCTATCTCATTTTTTTCTTTTGATGAGTCTGGCTACAAGGTAATCAATTCTGTTGATCTTTTTAAATAATGAGTTCCATGGGGCGCCTGGGTGGCTCAGTCAGTTAAGCGTCCGAATTCTGCTTAGATCATGATATCACGGTTCGTGGGTTCGAGCCACGTGTCACTCTGTGCTGACAGCTCAGACTGCTTCGGATTCTGTGTCTCCCTCTCTCTCTGCCCCTCCCATACTCATGCTCTGTTTCTCTCTGTCTCAATAATAAATAAACATTAAAAAATAAAAAAATTTTAAAAAAAAAAAGAATGAGTTCCTGTGGCGCCTGGGTGGCTTAGTTGGTTAAGTATCTGACTTTGGCTCAGGTCATGATCTCATGGATCATAAGTTTGAGCCCTGTGCCAGGCTCCATGTCGACAGCTCAGAGCCTGGAGCCTGTTTCCAATTCTTTGTCCCCTTCTCTCTCTGCCCCTCCCTTGCTCTCTCTCTCTCTCTCTCGCTCTGTCTCTCTCTCTCTCTCTCTCAAAAATAAATAAATGTTAAAAAATAAAATAATGAGATCCTGATTTCATTGATCTAGTCTATTGAATTTTTAATTTCTATATCATTTATATCTGATCTAATCTTTATTATTTCCTGCCTTCTACTGGTTTGAGGTTTTGTGCGTTTTTCTTTTTCTAGCTTCTTAAGTGTAAGGTTAGGCTGTATTGCTTTAAACTTCCTTCTTAAAACCCTTTTTGCTGCATCCCATTGATTTTGAACCATTGTGTTTTAGTTTTCATTTCTTTCCATATAATTTTGAATTTATTATTTGCCTTCTGGTTGATCCATTCATTGTTTAGTAGCATGTTATTTAACTTCTAAACATTTGTGGTCTTTCAATATTTTTTCTTGGGGTGGACTTCTTATTCCATAGCACTGTGGTCAGAAAAGTGCATAGCATGACTTCGATCTTTTTACATTTGTTGAGACTTATTTTATGGGTCATTATGTGATCTATTCTGAATAATGTTTCATATGCACATGAAAAACATGTGTACTCTGCTGTTTTAGGATGGAATGTTCTGAATACATTTATTAAATACATCTATCTGGTTCAGTGTGTCATTCAAAGCCACTGGTTCCTTATTGCTTTTCTGTTCGGATGATCTGTCCATTGATGTAAATGGGGCATTAAAGTCCTCTACTATTATTGTATTTTCATTGATTAGTTTATTTATGTATGTTATGAACTGTTTTATGATTTTGGGTACTTCCATATTGAGTGCATAAATATTTAAAATTGTTATATCTTCTTGTTAGATTGTTCCTTTTACGGTAATATAGTGCCCTTCTTGGTCTCTTTTTACAGTCATTGTTTTAAAGTTTATTTTATCCAATATAAGTATCGCTACCCTGGCTTTCTTTTGATATCCATTTGCATGATATATGTTTCTCCATCCCCTCACTTTCAGTCTTGAGTTATCTTTAGGTCTGAAATGAATCTCTTGTAAACAGCATATAGATGGGTCTGCTTTTATCCATTCCATCACCACATGTCTTTTGATTAGATCATTTAGTCCATTTACATTCAACATAACTATTGATATATGTGTATTTTTCCCATTTTGTTACTTGCTTTGTGGTAGTTTTTTAATTTTTCTCTGATTCTTCTCTTGCTCTCTTTCATGTTTTTCTCGCATTCTTTAGTGACATACTTGGATTCCTTTCTCTTTATTCTTAGCATTATCTATTATTGGGTTTTGATCTGTGATTACCATTAGGTTTGTATATAAACTCTTCTGCATATAACAGTCTACATTAAGTTGATGATCACTTAAGTTTGAACCCATTCTTAATTCCTTTCCCCACCACATTTCATTTTATGGTATCATATTTTACATCCTTATATTTTGTTAATCCCTTCACTGATTTTTGCAGATATACTTATTTGTTGATTTTGTTTTACCTACATTTCATACTTTTAATTACAGTCTTTCTGTTATAATAAAAGAGTCCCCTATGACATTTCTTGTAGGCCTATTTAGTGGTCATAAACTTCTTTAGTTTCTGTTTGTCTGGGAAAGCAGCAAATTTTTCCCTTTAACACTTTGAATATATCATGACACGCCTTCTGGCCTGCAGGATTGTGCTAAAAAAATCCCAAAAACCTTATTGGGTTCCCCTTGTATGTAACTATCTTCACTTTCTGTCTTTAAAATTCTTTATCACTACTTTTTGCCATTTTAATTGCTCTGTGTCTTGGTGTGGACATCCTTGGGTTGATTTTGTTGGGAGATCTCTGTGCCTTCTAGATCTGTATATTTATTTGCTTTCCCAGAATAGGGAAATTTTCAGCTATTATTTCTTCAAATAAATTTTCCCCTTTCCTCTCTCTTCTTCTTCTGGGATCCTTATAATGTAATACCAATATGCTTGATGGAGTCACTTATTTCTCCATGTCTTTTTGCATAATTCTTCTCCCACCTGCTCAGCCTGATTACTTCCTATTGCTCTGTCTTTTAAGTCACTAATTCTTTCCCCTGCTTCTTTAACCTGCTATTTATTCCATCTAATGCTCCTTTTTGTCATTTTGTTAGGGGTATCACTGATGTCATCCCCCCTTTTCTGAAGTCCAGTGAGGATCTTTATGATAATTACTTTAAATTCTCTATAAGGCATATTACTTATCTCCATTTTCCTTAGGTTTCTTGCTGTGTTTTTTTTTTCTATTCTTTCATTTGGGACACACTTCTCTCTCTCCTCATTTTGTCTAATTGTCCATGTCTGTTTCTGTTTTTTAGGAAAGTCAGGTATGTCTCCTGCTCTTGAGAGTAATGGTCTCATGAAGAAGAGATCCTGTTGTACCTTGCAGTGCAGTGTCCACTCTTCCCCAGAACTTGGCATTTCAGGCCATGTACCATATGTGTAGTGAGTGTGACCTGCTATTGTGCCCTGGCCACTGCTTTCTTCAGTAGAGTTTTCTGTAGGGGCTCCCCATGCCTGTTGTGGGCACTATTTTGTCCCTGGCCAGGGCAGAGTATGCAGTTTTAACAAAGCACATGAGGATCTACTTGCAAAGTGGCACCTGCAGCTGCAGGAACCAAGGCTGTGTGATTAAGGCACACATTGTTTTAATTTAAATTCAAGTTAGTTAACATACAGTGTAGTCTTGGCTTCAAGACTATGAACCCAATGATTCATCACATATATGTGACACCCCGTGCTCATCCCAAAATGTGCCTTCCTTAATGCCCCTCACCCATTTAACACATCCCCCCATGCACTGCCCCTTCAGCAACTCTCAGTTTGTTCTCTGTATTTAAGAGTCTTCTATGGTTTCCTTCCCTCTCTGTTTTTATCTTATTTTAATTTTCGTTCCCTTCTATGTTCATCTGTTGTGTTTCTTAAATTCCACATATGAGTGAAATAATACGATATCTGTCTTTCACTGACTGACTTATTTCCCTTAGCATAATACATTCTAGTTCCATCCATGTTGTTGCAAATGGCAATATTTCATTCTTTTTCATTGCCGAGTAGTATTCCAGTGTGTGTGTGTGTGTGTGTGTGTGTACCATCTCTTTATCCATTCATCAGTCGATGGACATTTGGGCTCTTCCTCGAATTTGGCTATTGTTGATAGTGCTGCTGTAAACATCGGGGTGCATGTGCCCCTTCAAATCAGTATTTTTATATCCTTTGGATAAACACTTAGTAGAGCAGTTGCTGGGTCATAGGATAGTTCTACTTATAATTTTTTTGAGGAACCTCCATGCCATTTTGCTGAGTGGCTTCACCAGGTTTCATTTCTACCAACAGTGCAAAAGTGTTCCCCTTTTCTGAACCATCACCATCATCTGTTATTGCCTGAGTTGTTAATTTTAACCATTCTGACAGGTGTGAGGAGGTATCTAATTGTGGTTTTGATTTCTATTTCCTGATGATGAATGATGTTGAGCATCTTTTCATGTGTCTGTTGCCATTTGGATGTATTTTTTGGAAAATAGTCTATTCATGTCTTCTGCCCATTTCTTCATTGGATTATTTGTTTTCTGGCTGTTGAGGTTGGTAAGTTATAGATTTTGGATACTAACCCTTTAGCAGATATGTCATTTGCAAATATCTTCTCCCATTCTGTCGGTTGCCTTTTAATTTTGTTGGTTGTTTTCTTCGCTGTGCAGAAGGTTTTTATCTTGATGAGGTTCCAATAGTTCATTTTTGCTTTTGTTTTTCTTGCTTCTGGAGACATGTCTAGTAAGAAGTTGCTGTGGCTGATGTCGAAGAGGTTGCTGCTTGTTTTCTCCACTATGATTTTGATGGTTTCCTGTCTCACATTTAGGTCTTTCATCCATTTTTAATTTATTTTTGTGTATGGTGTAAGAAAGTGATGCATTTTCATTCTTCTGCATGTCGCTGTCCAGTTTTTCCAGCACCATTTGCTGAAGAGACTCTTTTTTCCTTTGGATACTCTTTCCTGCTCTGTCGAAGATTAGTTGACCGCATATTTGTGGGTCCATTTCTGGGTTCTGTACTCTATTCCATTGATCTATGTGTCTATTTTTGTGCCAGTACCATGCTGTCCTGATGATTACAGCTTTGTAATACAGCTTAAATTCCGGAATTATGGTGCCTCCAGCTTTGGTTTTCTTTTTTAACATTACTTTGGCTATTCAGGGTCTTTTCTGGTTCCATACAAATTTCAGAATTGTTTGTTCTAGCTCTGTAAGACTGCTTGTGGTTTTTTGATAGGGATTGCATTGAATGTGTAGATTGCTTTACCTAGTAAAGACATTTTAACAATATTTGTTCTTCAAATCAATAAGTATGGAATGTTTTTCCATTTCTTTGTGTCTTCTTCAATTTATTTCATAAGTTTTCTATAGTTTTCAGCACACAAATCTTTTACCTCTTTGGTTAGGTTTATTTCTAGGTATCTTATGGTTTGTGGTGCAATTGTAAAGAGGATCTATTCCTTGATTTCTCTTTCTGATGCTTCATGATTGGTGTATACAATGCAACTGATTTCTGTACATTTATTTTGTATAGTGTATACTGTATTTCTGAATTCATATATCAAATTTAGCAATTTTTTGGTGGAGTCTTTTGGGTTTTCCATGTAGAGCATCATGTCGTCTGCGAAGAGTTTAAGCTTGGCTTTTCCTTCCCAATTTGTAGACCTTTTATTTCTTTTATCTGATTGCTGTGGCTTGGACTTCCAGTAATATGTTGAACAACAGTGGTGAGAGTGGACATACCTCTCGTGTTCCTGATCTTAGGAGGAAATCTTTCCGTTTTTCACCATTGAGGATGACATTAGCTGTGGACCTTTCATATATGGCTTATATGATGTTAAGTTATGTTCCTTCTATCCCTTCTTTCTTGAGGGTTTTTATCAATAAAGGATGCTGTATTTTGTCAAATGTTTTTATGCATCTATTGAAATGATCATATGGGTCTTATCTTTTCTTTTATTAATGTAATGTATCACATTGATTGATTTGCAAATATTAAACCAGCCTTGCATCCCAGGAATAAAACTCACTTTACATGGTGAATAATTATTTTGATGTACTGTTGAATTCCATTTGCTAGTATCTTGGTGATAATTTTTGCATCCAGGTTCATCAAATATATTGGCCTATAATTCTCTTTTTTAGTAGGGTCTTTGTCTGGTTTTAGGATCAAGGTAATCTGATGGGACACACATTTTTAACAAGATGAGCCTCGGGCTTCCTCTGCTAGGATGGAAGCCCCACAATGTTCACCAGTTGAAAGATGTGGTGTTGGCAAGCTTTGTGCTAGTCTTCTGGGAGAAGAGACACATGATGCTGGAACTGAGACAATCATGATTTGCTAGGGCAGACCTGCTGAAGCACAGGAAGATGGGGCTTGGTGTAAATAAAGTAGGTAGCAAATGTTGGTGCTGCACTGGTTCCTACAGGTAGCTGTTTGTTTATGCTTGGAGATGGGGGAGGGAGATAGCACCTGCTAGTTCCTTTGTTTCAAGGGGGGTCTTCCTGAGAACACTGTCCTTCTGGGATATGCTCTGAGATGAGTAAACAGCTCTCCCTCCCATATTCCCCAGGTGTTTTTCAAGATGCTTCTGTATCTCTGTGGGCTGTTTGTCATGCTGTCTCTTTAAGAGCAGGGAACTCAGCTTCCTATTGCTTTCTGGGCTTTCCCAGAACTGAGCACACTGATTTTTAAAATTCCAGGCTTTAAGTCCCTCTAGTTGTAAGAACCCATGAAATTCAGCCATTTTCACTTTCAAAGCCAAATGTTATGAGGATTCATCTTCTTCATATGGCCTCCCCAGTAAGAGTCTGTTTCTTGCCCTTTTCTGCATCTGTGACTCCCTCCTCAGCCCACCCCATTGGCAGCCAATATTTGTCTTGCTCTCCACTATGTCTCTGCTATTTCCGCCCTCTTCAATGTGACCTCTTCTCTACTGTTAGTTGTGGAGTTTGTTCTTCCAGTCTTTAGGTCATTTACTGGCCTATTTGTGCTGATATGAGTATTATCTAGTTGTATTTGTGGGATAAGGTGAGCTTGGGTCTGAATACTCCACCATCTTCCCAGCCCAAGTATTGCTACAACTCTTTTAATCTAGAGTTTCTCCTCCATCTTATTTTCCTTGCAATTATTTGTTGAAGAAACCATGTCTTTTATCCTCTAGGTTTTTTCATAGTCTTGATTTTGTTCTGCTCTGCATTTCCTGTATATTGATAGTCGGTTCCATAGACTTGATCAAATTTGTTGATTATTTCTTCTTCAGAGTTCCTAGCTGATGGTATACTCCTCTATGTGAAGGTATGAAATGTTTGGTTGCCTTTCTTCTCTATGGTGTTAACTATTTTCAGTAGTCAGTAGTATCAGGCTCAGCTTGAAGATGTCTCTCCAAATATTTGAGTGCCCAGAGCTCATTCTCTAAAGTGTAAAAGGCTTCATGAGAACAATATTCCCTAAGTTCTTATATGTTGATAAATTTGTCTGTGATTTTTTTTATTTGAAGAACAGCCTAATATAAAATCCTTGGCTCGCATTTTTTTTCCTTGGCTATACTAAGTATGCTACTGTTTTTTCCTCTGGTATAAAATTTTGCTATAAAAGTCTGACAATAATTTTGTTTTCTTTCCTTTATGAGTATCTTTCGATTTTTTTTAACTGAAAGGGTTATTTTTTCTTTTAAATTCCAGTAATTTTACTAGAATATGTCTTTCTGTTGGCTGATCTTGGTCAAGTTTCTCAGGTACGTGGTTGTGCTTTTTAAAAATTAAATAATATTTCAGGAAAATTGTCTTACATTATACTTTTTAGAAATTGTTTTATTTTGTTCCTACAATTTTCTTCTTTGGGGACTAAGAGCCTCTGAAAAGTGAAAAAAAAAAAGGATTTCGAACAGCTGCTGGGGGCATCATCACAGGGATAAATGAAGAATTGCCAAGTAGTATTGAAGGCCCGATTGAGATTAATGGCATAAACTTGTAGTGGAGCCACTTGGCACTGTTCTCCAACTTTCTGTAGCAGAATTCAACACAAGCAAACAAAACAGATGTTTGGGTTTATCCAGTGCTGTATATTGGCAAGGCAGATAGCGTGTAAGGTCAAGGGGGATGAGGGATTCCAGGTGTTAGTTGAAATTTAGCTGAAATAGTTATCAAAATGATAATGCTACAAATAAGAAATAGTCCACAGAATTTGCAGGACACCTTCATTTATATGTTATTTTATTTTCAATAAAAGAAATTTAAATGTATGACTAAAGGTAGTTTAACTCTTACTCTTTTGTAAGAAAGTTCACAATACATTAACAAATCAGAAAATACAATGTTGATAAATTATTTGTCTCAATTTCTTATTTGAATAAAAATATACTCTATCTATACACCTTTGGTCAGGCCATAAAAAATACACATGTATTATGTTGGGTAGCAATAATACCAATGAAAACAGTTCTTGAGAAAAACGACCCTTTAATTTAAAACATTTTTTGTAGTAGTCATGCAAAAATGTGTCAATAAGTTTTATATTCTTATTAATATTATTTCTGCTAGATTCTATGTTTGTGGAGATAATGGTACCACCAACCTAGAAAATGAGCAAAGCTGATATTTGTCCATAGACTTCCTTTCTGAGATAGAAATCCTCCAATGTTTCTGAGTATTTTTTGCACTTACACTCAAGGTAGTACTAGACAACATTGTGATGATGAAAAACATATCATTTTCTTGGTCTTTTTTTTCCTCATAAGAATGGTAAAAATGCCCCTTGGTCAAATCCCTTTGTCTTTTCTTGAAGTTTCCAAGTGTTCTCTGCTCTTATCATATTTGACATAATTTATGCTTATTAATTGACTGGCTTTTTTGTCACTCTCCCCTATCTTTCTGTTGACTAGGAGTAATGTATGGAGTTAATATTTATCTTCACATGGTGGTGGCTTCAATGCCAGCAAAGCTAGATATACAACATATCCCATTCATAAATCTGAATAAATCCTGTGGTCAATTTTAGAATCTTAAGTGAAGTTTTACCTCTGGTTAATCTCTCTTTGCTCTTCCTGTAACCCCAAAGCCCACCTTTTTTTCCTGGTGTCCTTGCTTGTCTAGTCAATAGCCATTTTATCATCTTTGTCCTGCTTTTGTTTGCCCTAATCAATATGATGAAATGTTGTTGGGATGCACTGGAAACAGCTAATGAGGATTTTAATGTGAGCTTCCTGACTATTTACCCAGACTGCAGCCCTTATAATAATCTCCTTCTATAAGATCTCAACCATTTTCTGTCCCCAATTACCTTTAAGACATCTGTTGCTGCTCTCCACAGCTGGATTCAGGATGCTAATGCATTCACCAAGAACACCAGTGCCTAAAGTCTTTGTTGGACCAAGACAATGTTAAAGATACTGAGTCTCTCCTTGTTTTGTTTTGTTTTGTTTTGTTTCAGTTTTTATTTTTGTTTTCTGGGTTTTTTGTTTGTTTGTTTACTGAGTATCTCTTTGTGACAATGCTACAGATACCTCCACCAAGACTATTGATTGTAATGGGTTGAATAATATTCTTCCAAAATTTGTGCCCACCCAAAACCTCACAATGTGATCTTATTTATAATACCATATTTGAAATGTAATTAAATTAGGTATTGAGATCATAGTGGGATTGAGGTGGGCTCTAACTCAAATGAAAGAGTATCAGAGATAGAAAAGGGCACACAGAGACACACAGAAGAGAAGGCCCTGTGAAGATGGAGGCAGAGATCAGAGTTATGCTACTATGAACCAGGAAGTACTAGGAGCCACCAGAAGCTGGAGAAGCCATGAAGTTTATGGTAATTTGTTATGGTAACTAGGAAACTAATACACCGATATGGCACCAAAGATCCCACATTACTGCCAAAATTGTTGGTACCCATGCTGCTGATTCTTTGGATTTGAGTGTCTCAAGATTTGCTTTTTAAATTGTAGCCTCCTTGCTAAATGATTCAGACTTAAGTGTCTTGGACCAGGACTAGAATACAATCTAATTTGCACCATGTTATACCCAGACTCTATCCTCATACACTGGTTTATTTCCAGGATCGAATTTGTTAATCTTGATTCTTCTTCTATAATTCTTTCCCAGAAGAATACTTAGACTCTAGTGTAATATAAATGGACCCCTTGTTTTGTAGTCCTACCAACTCTGGAAATATTCAAAATGTGCGTGATGTTTCTGCTATATTCCTCACATTTCCATTATCCCTCAATATAATTTGCGTTGTCTCTTTTAAGACTCTACCTCTGCCCAGTAATGAGCCCCTCTTAGAAAGATGGAGAAATTGACATTCCTTCAAGTAAGTCTTACACAATACCAGGCAGGCATGTGGAAAGGAAAAGGTGGAGTCATCTCATTCTTGCCTATCAGTGCACACAGGTTACAATTATTAGTTGCTATTTTCCTTGTCTGGTGGCCCATAGTGGCCCATGGAGTCCAGAAGAGAACTGTTCTTTAGTGCCTACTTAGGCCATATTAATCTTTCTATTGCTTCTATGCCACATTTGGGGCATGAGTATAATTTATGAGGTTACTTATGATCCTATATTAGACAAAACATACTACAATCATTTCCTCTCTCAAGTCATGAGATCTTACCATACACACTTTAAAGCATCAGGATGAAGGCTCCCTGTTTTTCCTTGATTTTATGATTTACATACTTTTTCTTTTTCATTTCTTCCCTCTCCAAGCTAAAGGGAATATCAAGACTGTGGGGAATGTCTCTTTCTCCTCACCATTCACTTAACTCCCATGAATTCATCTAATTCAACATACCTCCCTCATATAGCTTGGCTGGGGACCGTGGGTGTGTGGTTTACAGAACTAGTTTAAATATTCGTTAGAAAACCCTAGAGTGGCTTTGAGTGGACTTAAAGCTATTTATTGTTTTCTTTCTAATGGGTAGGGAGTGGGATTTCACACTTACTATCTTCAGCTTAGGATTTCAACAGAAATTGTGATTAAAAAGTCCCATTTAAAGTTAGTCAAAATTCCACCATTAAATGCAGTCTTCCCCCTAAGCATATCAAAAGTGAAGGCACTTCCCTATTTCTTATCTCTTGCCTTAGGAACATTGTGATTCCAAAGCTGGGGAGGGTCCTTTCTATCACCCTGAAACACAGACCTACTGTGGTCTTAGATAGATAGCACCATGTGGACAGACCCAAGGGAAGTACTAGGAAGAATATTGGGTAATGAGGAAAACAAAGGAGGGGGTGTGTTTTAGTTAATGTAAATATGACAAACCAAGGCTATGTACTTAAGTTTCTCCCATTTTTGTAGTCATCAGTCAGTGTAAACAAATCAGTTGTTAGCACAGAATTTCAGAGCAGGGATCAATAGCTCGTCTGGCCCAAGGACTAAAATCTCTTAGGATCTTGCAAAGATCCATAAAGAAAGACAGAAGATTGGCATCATACAATGTAATAGACTGCTTTGAAAGTAGTCTGCTACTACTGCAGGCCACCCTATTCTTTTGAAGGAGTAACCTATTACATGGAAGCAATTCCCAATAATATTGAATGAAACAGATGCATTCTGATTTCAGGATAGGCCTAAAATAGTGGGTAAATGATTACTGTAATTTTAAATTAATATACTATAATTAAATTAAATTAAATTAATATACAGTAATCCCAAAGGCAAATTTGCGCAGTCTGCCACTGAATGGGGTAGAAAGTGCTGCCATGAAGGTTTTTAGATATAGAATGACAGAGTTGGCAGGACTGTTCTTTGTTATAATATGCAGGAATCACAAAGTCACATCTGGATTTAACACTTTTTACATATAGTAAGCTGAAAGGGAAATCTATACAAGTTCTTACTTTGTAAGAAAATTCCATGGAATAGAAGATATAGAACAAACTGCTTATGTTGAAGCTTAGGCAAAGGAAACCCAGGATCACAGGTATCCAGGTCACTACAATAGGAGAAGGTATTAACCAAAGTTCTATCTCAAAATAAATTCAAGATACCCTTGAGTATTTTTTGTATATATATATATCCTTTGTGATTCTCATGGATCAGATATGATAATATTCTTTTCATAAATTAGGATGATAAAACACTATCTTCCTACTAAACAATCCAAAGCACCTTATATTTTGGGTTCCGTGTAGTCTTGTATGCAAATTAAAAACAAATTATTGTGTTGGAACCTTTTCAGATTTCTTACTACTATGACTACAGGCATATCAACAGTGGGATTCAGTAATGACTCTATTCTCCAAGAGTTCTTTGATCATGATTCTCTAGAACAGTATTCTTCTTAATTATTCCCCTAATGGCCTTGAGTCATTCCACTTTATGACACACTGCTCTTTTTGTGCTCACTCCACATCCTATGCAAATAGAGAAACACCTTGGTCCTTGTCCAAAATTTCCTCTTCAACCTCTCCTTCTACCATCAGTCTTGGGAAGTCTCTCAAATGAAAGTCATTTTGATTTACATTTTGGGATTTCTTGGAATAATTGTCAGGGGGGATAAATTAGAATTGGGAGTTACTTTTTTATTTGCTCCTACCTTCTTATAATTTTTTATGAAATGTACATATGTAGTGCTGGTAAATAGCAATTCACAGCCTACTGCTGGTATTTGAGTGCCAGGTATTTAAAAGTGGCTAGAAACAGTCCCAAATAACACCAACCCCACTTCCTCCACACCCATCAAATCAGGATAATTCCAGTAGCCAATTCACTTTTGTTTTATTTAAATACAGTTGGCACACAATATTACATTAGTTTAAGGTGTACAACTTAGTGATTTGACAAGTTTATATATTATGCTATGTTCATCACAAGTGTGGCTACCATCTGTCCCCATGCCCCATCACCCATTTTGCACAACACCCTCATTTCCTTCCCTTCAGGCAACTGTGACTTTATTCACTTTGTTAATTTCTATAATCTCTTATAGAAATTCCAACCTGAGAATTAAGATGTCAATTCTCCATCTAAAAGCCATTCTCTCCACTTTTCTTCTGGAATAATAAAACTTGACTTTTTTTTTCAAGAAGTAGACAGAGATCCCTTAATCTCAAAGTAAGGTAGATCCCTAACCTAGCCCCAGAAGATACACTAATTGCTCCAGTCATTTGAATTCTGGTTTCCCCCCACAAGTATTTTGTCTAGGATTGGGCCCAGAACTGAATGAATTCTGAAGACCAAGATACAAAAGGGATTCTGGTGGGCTGTTTCTAGAAAACATTTTGCCTGCTGATAAGTGACACAAGGCATAAGAAGATGGCTTGCTGACACCGTTCCTTCTCCTTTCTTCCAGACTTAAACTAAAAGAGAAGCCTAGAACTCTGTCAGCCATTTTAGAACCATGAGATGACAATCATGAGAATAAAAAGCCAATAGAACAATGAAAAGACAGAGTCTGGCAAAGAAAGACAGAGTCTGGCAAAGAAAGATAAATACAGTATGATATCTCTTATAAGTGGAATCTAAAAAAATTAACTTAAAAAAAGAGTAGAATGATGGTTATCAAGGGATGGAGGGGAAGAATGGGAGAGATGTTGTTTAAAGGCATATACTTGCAACTAGTATATTAATAAGTTCTCGAGTTCTAAGACATAGTACAGTGATTATAGACAACAAAACTATTACAAATATAAAACTTGCTAGAGGACTAGATCTTTTTTTTAAGATTTTTAAAAATGTTTTATTTATTTTAGAGAGAGACAGAGAGACAGCGTGAGCAGGGGAGGGTCAGAGAGAGAGGGAGACACAGAATCCTAAGACAGGCTCCAGGCTCTGAGCTGTTAGCACAGAGCCTGACAAGGGGCTCCAACCCAAGAACTGCAAGATCATGACCTGAGCCGAAGCCCGATGCTCAACCGACTGAGCCACCCAAGCACGCCACTAGAGGACTAGATCTTAATTGTTTCTATGACTAGAAGAAATTATAATTATGTTACATGACAGAAGTATTAGCTAAGGCTACAACAGCAATCATATTACAATATAAATGTATCAAATCAATATAGTGAATACCTTAAACTTACACAATGTCATGTCCATTATATCTCAATAATAAAAAAAAAACAGATTTGGGGTCTTTGAAGCCACTGTTGAGCAGCTGAACCAGTACTAGTCACTGCTAACTATAGACCAGCAGATCTCAAACTTATTGAGATCTTTACAACCATATTTATTATTAAGGAATGTTAATTTGTTGGTTTTGATAAACGTGCTATGGCTATGTAAGATGTTAATATTAAAGAAAGCTGGCGGCACCAGGGTGGCTTAGTCGGTTGGGCGTCCCACTCTGATTTCTGCTCAAGTCATGATCTCCAGGGTTTGTGAGATCAGGATTCCTGTCAGTGCTGACAGCACGTAGCCTGCTTGTGATTCTCTCTCTCCTTCTCTCTCTGCCCTTCCCTCAACTTGCACTCTCTTTCAAAATAAATAAAAATTAAAACTTTAAATATTATTTTTTTTATTAAACTTTATAGTTTATTGTCAGGTTAGTTTCCATATAACACCCAGTGCTCTTCCCCACAAGTGACCTCCACCAAGACCATCACCCCGCTTTACCATTTCCCCTTCCCCTTCCCCCCTCAGTTTGTTTTCAGGA
>CM053579.1:44016448-44036448 GCA_028646485.1 Cryptoprocta ferox | reverse complement strand
CTATTTCTCTCTCTTTTTCTCGGCTTCCTCTTTTGCTATAACTGTGTCTTCTAATTCACTTATTCTCCTCTTGGCCTCTTCAATCCGTGCAGTGGCCGCCTCCATTTTATTATGCACCTCATTTATAGCTTTTTTTTTAACTGGACACAGATATTTTGAAGGTCCCTAGTCTGTGTATCAATAGCCTCTTTGATTTTTTTTGAAGTCCAGCAATTAATTTTATGACAATTTTTCTAAATTCTTGTTCAGTTATGTTGCTTAAATCTGTTTTGAGCAGTTCTGTGGCTGTGACTTCTTCCTGGAGTTGCTTTAGAGGAGAGTTCTTTCGCTTCGTCATTTTGGCTAGCTTTCTGTCTCTTGTCAGTTTTAAAAGCTCGTTATGCCCTGTGCACCTGTTAGTATTGCTCTACTGAAGGAGGCTCATTGACTCTCCCGGGCCTGTTGTTTCAGAAAGTGTTCTTTTAACGGTGTCTCTCGGTTTCTGTTGTTGTGCCTTTGATTATTTTACTTCCCTGGTCAGTGATATTTGGGACTCTCCGCCATGTGCACTTTGGCTTGTTTCTTGATGTAGTCCTGAAAAGGAAAACAGACTAACATACAGAGAACAAAAGCATGCAAACACTCAGACAAATCAAACAAGCAAACCAAAAGGGGAAAGGAAGTAAAGAAAAGGAAAAGGAAGGAAAGAAAAGAAAGAAGAGAAAAAAAGAAAGAAGAAAAAGAAAAAAACACAAATAAAAACAAAAACAAGGGGGGGACAGAGACAGCAAATGACTGTGGACAGTCTAAAAGTATATAACCAGATAAGAGGAGAGATAAGAAAAAGATAAGGGAAATATATCTGGATGGCAGGAGAAAAGAGGGAGAAGCAAAAAAAAAAAAAAAGATAAAAGAAAAAAGGCAACTCTCCTGTGCGGATGGGCGTGGTTTGGCGTAGGTAGGTCAGGTCCAGGGGGCTGCTCTCCGAGGCCCTGCCTTGGTGGTTGCTGGGAGAAGAATGGAGGTGCTTCAAGCTGTGTTGGAACCAAGCGTTGCAAGCCGCTCTTCTGAGTCCTATCTCCCTATTCCGTGGGCGAGCCGAACTGTATTTTCCAAGCTCCGTCTCACTTCCAAATCCTAGTCCATGCAGTTCAACACTGTCACCAGAGATGGGATGCATTCCCACTGGCAGCCAGCCTCCCGGCTGCACTGGAGGCAGGGCCGCCTTTCGTGGGCCACCTTTTGCGGTGCCGCTTGGAATGGATGCCGCTGCCGCTGTGCCCAAGGATGAATTTGCCAGCCAGATGCGTTGGATTTCTCTCCCCGCGCCCAGCAGTTATATATGGGGAGACAATGTGTCTCTCCGTCCCCAGCGAGTTTTTCCGTTTTTAGAGATGATTCTATGTGCATTTTCCGTCTCTCTTTCTCTTCCCCTTGTCTCTCCAGGGCACAGCACACTCCCCCTGTGTTGGGCTGGGGCTCCTTCCCCCTGCCCTTCCGGGGCCCGCCCGTCCTCCGATTTCCCAGTTCATAATCACTCAGGCATCTTTGAGGTTGTCTTCTTTCTAGTGTCTGTTTCTTCTTTTCCCCTGCTTGCAAATCAGTGTATTCTCCCTTCAGGCCTTCTCAGTTCAATCGATGGGGGCGGGCACAGATTACAGAGCTCCCTACTTCTCTGCCATCTTGCCTTCCTGGGCTGATGATGAGTTTTTAAGACATACAACTGTTCTAGGGGATAAGAAATGTTCATGAATTTATCATTTATTGAAATGGATTATAAAAATCTGACCACTAGAAATGTCTCTTAGAATTTTAAAATATAATTACTAAATATCGGTGGAGAATGTACATTAACATTTGCCCATTAAAATCCAATTATAATTTTCTGAACTACTAAGATTTATTAACCTTGTGCAAAGTTATATACAAATTATTCAAGTGCTTTTTATTTGTTAAGTACTTTATATATGTTACCTATTTCACATGCTTTGCCTCATCTGGTACTCTAAACAATCATGGGAGATAGGTAGAGTAGTTAGTAAACCCATGATAAAGGAAGAGAAAACATGCCCATTCTCGGAAGTGCAGCATAATCGGGAAGCTTAGCTCAAGTTGAGAAGACAAGTAAACAAGTATTAAGAATGAGATATGGTGAGTCCTCTGATGAGGGAAATCAAGGATGCTACCGAAGCTCATAGGAGGGCAACCTAACTTAGTCTTAGAAGAGTCAGAGAAGTGAAAAAAAAGAAATATTTGGCAGGTGCAAAATGGGAATGTTCCTTGCAAGACATGTTCAATGTTTATATTTTATTGTGAAGTCTATAGGAACAGTGGGAGAAAATTACTGGAAATGCTAGAAACATAGGTCTGAGATAAACTGAAAAAAATTTTTAATTATACTAGCACTCATTAATCACTTCATATGGTCAGGAAATGCAGTGAATGTATTTCTGCAATTTATTTTATTTAACCCTCACAATACCCTAGCTAGTTACTTGCTAATGGTATTGACATTGATATTAGTGTCGTTATTATTACTAGGAGTGGTAATAGCAGTGGTAGTGTTTGACTTAAGTATGTAAATAGTTGATGATTACTTAAGTACATTTATATAAGGTCACTTAAAGGCAAACATGGTAAAATTTCATTTTATATAAAATTGTACAGAAAATGTCAGACAGGATCTGAAAGACAAACTAGGAATGCAATACACATGAACTGTTTCTTTTAATAAAAAATATAATAAGCAATAAAAGAAGAAGGGTGGGTTGGTTATCATGATAACAACACATCTGAGTTATCTATCCATCATTACTAGCTATCTACTGAAATGTGGAGAAAAATCATTGTTCATTACTTCAAATTTGGCCCCATGCTGCTGCAGACAATATTGCAAATAATTTTACTTAATTACACTTTCACCCAATCAATATACCCCTAATCTCAAACCCATCTCCAATTATACTCTACAGTTAGATCATTGGTCCTGATTTTTGTGTTTATGTGTTGTTTTGTTCCTTTGCTATAGGAGGATAAAAATAGGAATTCAGAGCCGAGGGTCTGAAATCAAACAACTCAGATTCAGTTCATAATAACACCTACTTAACTGAGTTAATACATGGAAATCTTTAGAATAGTTCTGGTACATTGTATGTGTTATATAAATTTTAACTATCATTATATATAAGAATTTAGGGTCGTCATTTTTTTTTACAAAAATGGTGTTATAATATATAAAGTTTTTAGAAGGAGAATCTCATTTTCCTGATAAGTGAGACATAATACTGTGTTTTATTAAGTCTTAAATGCCTTTGTAAGATGCATTATTAGGTACCACCAGGAAAAAAAGTACTACCAATTAAATATGACACAACGCTCTGCTATCACTTAGAATCTTTATTGAAAGAGTTCTTTTAGACACATTTACACAGAGAATTTCATCATGTGTTATTCTGGTGCATATATTTAAAAAATACTATAAGAGAACTAAATTGGTTACAGTAGTCTTAAAAAAAAGTCCTCACATTGAGTCCAACTCTTCTGTACACTTTCATCAGACTCATCATTACCCATGTTTTTGCACACAATATTATTTTCTGTATTATCAAGAACATCAGTAGTGAGGCATTTTAAAAAGAGTGCTCGACTATAGTTCACCAGGAATGCCTATGAAGCCACTAACACTTATTCTGCAATTTTTGATGCTTGAGTTTTCTTGGTCAGAGCAGAAAGTGTCAATACAAGGTTTTAAAAAATCAGGACTCATATACATTACTGCAATGATTTTGTTGAGTGAAACACTGAGTGGTTGTGGTTATCCAACTATGCCCTCAGGAGCAACAATCATATTTGGGCATGTGCAACAAGGGTAACTAAAGCATTACTGTTACCTAACTTAAAGTGACTATAGAATGTCAATTCTAAGGCACATTCCAATGTTAAACCTGAAAAACTGAAAGAAAGAATGTGTTTTTGAGCCAGTAGTATATGGTGACTCATTATTTAGATTTTTTTAATATCTTTTACCACCAGTGAACTGAGTATATTTACATTTTGGGGGTGAGGATTTATTCTTCTGTGATATACTTTTTTACATCCCTTGCATTTTCCTTTTCTTGTCATTTTTAATAGTTCTTATATATAATAGATGTTAACCCTTTATCATCTTCAGAATTTCCCCAAATCTATATAGTTTCCCCATTGATTCATTGGATCTTTTACCATACCAAGTATTTTCATTTTTATATAGTCAAATACGTTAAAATTTTTGTAACTTTGGTTCTCCAGCCTTGCCGATGTCTCTTCTAGTCCTAAAATGGAAATGTAGTCTGCTTGTTTTTCTTCCAGGACTTTTATTTTTATTTGTTTACACTTAGAATTTAACACATCTGTTTTTCTGGAGTGCTTTTTAATATTATGATGAGAGATATAAGTCTAACTTTATTTTCTTCCACATAAATACTCAGTTATCCCAGAACCATATATTACATATTGCATCTTTTCCCATTGAACTTGAATTACCATCTTTGTTATACATTAACTTCTCATATGTGCTAAGATCCATTTTAGTCTTCAATTTACCTAGAATTTATTCTTGTGTAAATAGTTATCCAGTTGTTTAGAGTTGTTTATTGAGTAATCATGCCTTCTCCACTGGTTTGAAATGCCCTATATATCTGTTCCATTCATATTTCAATTTTGGCACCAGCATTACCCCATTTCAATTTCTGCAGCTCTGTGATGTTTTTATATCTGGTAGACATGTCATCCCCCTCATTCTTTTACTCTTCTTTCTTTTAGATGAAATTTAAGATGCTCTGGTCACATCATATCTCTCTCATCATACACATAGATACTAAATAAATAATAGATAAATACTGTGATGTGTTTTTGATTGAAAGCATGTTGCATATATAGATAGATTTCTGCATAAAGATACACATCCTATAATATGTTTCACTTATTGAAGACTTTTATATCTTTAGTAGAATTTTATAGTTATCTTAATTTAGTCATCACATTAATTTTATAATTTTGTACTTTATGTTTCATATTAATATTGTAAAGATTTTTTCATTTTATTATCAAATGGGTTATTGTTGAAGTATAAAAAGTATGTTGATTTTAGTATATTAATATTATGGTTTTAGACTTGGTTCTCTAGGGCTTTACAGAGAATTATACCATCTACAGATAATGAAATTTTCTGATTTTTTATTTATATTTGATTTGTACATGTATATTTTATGAACTCTGACAAACATATCTATAGTATGTTAAATAATAGAAATAATAGTGGACAATTCTATTTTTCTAAATTTTAATGGGAATGCTTCTGGTATTTCTTAAGTTTGATGCTAGCTTTGAAACTGTGTTATTTATCATGCAAAGAAATTTATTTCTATTTTACCAGGAATTTTCTTTAGGAATGTCTGTTGAATTCCACTCCCCACCAAAAGATATTTAAGAATCTATTCAAATATTTTTCTCCTTTGACTTGTTATTATGAGTTATTATTAGTTTCTTAATATTGAACCATCTATGCACTAATAGTATAACCTTTACCTAATCATTGATTATTATTTTTAAATACATTTCTGGATTTAACTTGTTTTTTTTGCACCAATATTTAAAATTGTTGTTGAGGGGTGCCTGGGTGGCTCAGTTGGTTGGGCGTCCGACTTCAGCTTAGGTCATGCTCTCACAGTCAGTGGGTTCAAACCCCGTGTCAGGCTCTGTGCTGACAGCTCAAAGCCTAGAGCCTGCTTCAGATTCTGTGTCTCCCTCTCTCTCTGCTCCTCCCCATCTTGCTCTCTGTCTCTCTTTCTCTCAAAATAAAATAAAGACATACAAAATTTTAAAAATTTGGTGTTGAATAGTTGTTTTCTATTTTTCACTGTCAAATTTTAACAAAAGATTTTTACTAGCTTTGTAAAATAGTCTGGGAAGACTTCTTTCTCTATAATCTGTTACTTGGATGTTTGAAATAACTTACAATTACAATGAAACTGTCTTGGCAGATGGCTTTCTACAATGTGCTTTCTGTAACAAGTCTCAATTATAATCAAGTATTCTACCTCTACTTGGGTTGATTTTAATATTATTGCCCCATATACTCATTTGTTACATTGAGATTTTTAAATTATTTTTGATGATTGCTACTCTTGCTAAATCCTTTTTATTAAGTTTTTTAAATTTTAATTCCACTATAGTTAAGATACAGTGTTATATTAGTTTCAGGTGTACCATAAAGTGATTTAACAATTCTATACATTACTCCATGTTTTTCATGATAGGTGTACTCTTTAACCCTCATCACTTATTTCACTCATTCCCCACCCACCTTCTTTCTGGTAACCATCAGTTTGTTCTCTATAGTTAAGAGTCTGTTTCTTTGTCTCTCTCTTGCTTTCTCTCTTTTTTCCTATGCTTATTTGTTTTGTTCTTAATTTCCACATATGGGTGAAATCATATGGTGTTTGTCTTTTTCTGATTAACTTATTTTGCTTAGCATTATACTCTCTAGCTCCATCCACGTCAGTGCAAATAGAACGATTTCATTCTTTTTTATGGCTGAGTAATATTTCATTATATATATATATATATATATATATATATATATATATAACCTCTTCTACATCCATTTATTTATCAATGGACACTTCGGCTGTTTCCATAACTTGGCTACTGTAAATAAATACTACAATAAACATAGGGGTACATGTATCCATTTGAATTAGTATTTTTGTATTTTTGGGCAAATACCCAGTAGAGCAATTATTTGATCATAGGGTAGTTCCATTTTTACATTTTTGAGTAATCTACATACTGTCTTCCACAGTGGCTGCACCAGTTTGCATTCCCACCAACAGTGCATCCTCATGTACTCCACATATTTGCCAACACTTGTTGTTTCTTGTGTTTTTTATTTTAGCCACTCTGATATATATGAAGTGATAGCTCATTGTAGATTTGATTTGCATTTTCCTGCCGATGAGTGATTTTGAACATCTTTCCATGTGTGTATTGTCCATTAACATAACACTATGTGTTAATTATACTAGAAAAAAAAGAAAGAAAGAAAATAGAATCAAGAAGAAAGAACCAGATAGAAAAACAGATTGAATTATGAAATTGCCAGTAAAACAAATTAAATTTTTATTATAAAAATAAGATGTTAACTTTGGTTGCCTGTGTGGCTCATTCGATATAGTATCTGTCTCTTGATTTTGGCTCAGATCATGATCTTATGGTTCATAGGATTGAGCCCTGCATTGGGCTCTGTGTTGACAGCATGGAACCTACTTGGGATTCTCTCTCTCCCTCTCTCTCTGCCCCTCCCCTGCTCTCTCGCTCTCTCTCTTTCTAAATAAATAAATAATAATTTGAATATAACACAATGTTAACTATTTTTTAGTTTTATTAAAAAAGCTGATACAACAATAGCAAAATGGGATCAATGCACATTAACATCCTTAGTGTCATCAAGAGAAAGAGAAACTCTAAATAACTTGTTAGAAAAATATATATATTGAAAAACTTAAGGTTAATTTATATTTCTATAAATGTGACAGAATAGATAACTTGAAAATTCTTCAATCATAAAACGTGTAGAAATGTTGGAATAAAATATAACTAACATCTTTTGAAAAGTACAGCAGAGTGTGACATCATCAATATGGTGACATAGGTAGTTCCTGACAACTACCATCTATTTGAGAACAAGAAACCACTGAGACAATCCTAGAACATGAGAGTGAGACTGAAGCACCTCTATGCACCACACAGAGACCAAGACAGACTACATTAGAAGGATAAGAAAAGTAGTTCCAGATTGACAGCATTGCACTTCTCCCAGGCCAGTGCAGCACCACGCAGAGAGGTCTCTCCTAAGCCTCTACTTCCTCCAGTGAGGTAAAAGGCCCCTGGCGAATCACCAGCCACCCCCTGCATTGTGGGTCACTTTGTGGGAGCTTTACTCTGATTTCACACCACAGAGATAAAGGGGAATCTGCAGGGCCCAGCTACTTGGAATATATGATGGATAAGTGGAGACGGGCTTGCAAAACCAGCATACAGACCTTGGCAGACCCATTTCATACTTGCTGTGCCCAAGTAGTAATCATAGCTTGGCTCATATGAAGAACCAAGTCAAGGTTACACTCTGACCAGGGAACTTGAAAGGATACAGGTATGCCTGATTCAGATACTCAAATGAGAAGTATTCTTGGCCCTAGAGCCCAGATTTCCCATGGCCAGGGAAAGTTCTCAGTCATAGCCCCACCTGCCTTGGAGAGTGCTTTCCAGTCCCATCTGGCCAGAAAGACTAATGAAAATTCTTTGAAGCTGTGTAGCCTACTGCACTCAAGCCAAGAGGTAGGCAGGCAAAGCTGATCACCCTAGAGCAAAGCCAGTACTGAGCACAGAAACTTGCCATGCTATGCAGAGACTGGGAGATTACTTCATAGCCAAGGCTGAGAGTAGCACCTGGGCCTTCTCAGAGAGCCTATTTAGGAAATTGGGAGGAGCCTGCATCAGCTCCTCTCTCTCCTGCCTAAGTAAGGAGAGTGAGACATAGCCCCATCTGCTGTGGAGAGTGTTTCCTGGCCCCACCTGATCAGAAAAGGAAACTGTGCAGCCCAGCAGCATTTGAGCCCAAGGGTAGGCAGGCAGAGCCAATAGTTTGTAGAACAAGGCCAGTGGCTCTGTTCCACCAGGGAACTTAGGGTGAGGCATTAGTTTAAGTTAAGACAACAAAGTGCCTTACCAATTTTAGAGCTGCTTCTCCTGCTTCACCTGGGCAGGGAACTTAATTCATGAATCTGCTCATTGCTGAATACAAACTTCAGCCTGTACAACTAGGGAACCTAACTAGAGCATCAAGGAAGCCATGTAGCCTACTCAACAACTCTAGGTACAGTGACATTTAAACATAGAACAGAGCCCATTGCTTCCCTGTTTGCAGAGCAAAACCACTGGTCTCATCTGACCAGGGAATTCAGTGAACACTCAGGCCTGATGTGGGCCCCCAAACAATAAGATATAAAGGCCCTGGGACTTGACCTGCTGCCCTGCCAGGGCAGGGAAACCAATTCATACTTCATCTCCTACTGAATGAATATAGTGCCCAGACCCAACTATCTAGTAATCCTGACCAGGGAACTCAGACAACTGTGGAGCCACCCTACAGCCTCACTTGGGTAGGGTACAAAGCCAACATTCTTATCTAACTGTTCTCAGCCTGTGGCACACCCCCTTTCCTGTTATCAGAGCTTGAACCACTGCCTTGCCCCAAAATAGACTATCATAGCAGGCCCCACCTACCTGAAGATATAACCAGAACAAACACCCAGAAACTGAGGCTTAGTTAACTGATGAGCTGCCTTTCCAAAACAAACCAATAAAGTCTGGAAGAGGAGCCCCATTACTCAAATACATAGATATCAATGAAAAGAATCAAAATCACAATCAGGTAAATATGGCACCACCAAATAAACTAATAAAACTCCCATAACTGACCATAATAAATGGAGATCTATGAACTTTCAGAAAAAGAATTAAGAAAAATCCTCTTAGAGAAATTTAGTAAACTACAAGAATACACAGAAAACTAAATGAAATTAGGAAAACAATGCAGGAACAAAACACGAAGTTTGACAAGGAAATAACAACCATCAAAACACTAACAAATAAAAAGAAATCCTAGAGATTAAAGATACAACTGAACCAAGGAATTCAATAATTTCAAAAGTAGACTCAACCATTCAAAAGAAAGAATCAGCAACCTAGAGGATAGGACATTGTAAATTTCCAAGTCAGAGGAATAAAAAGAAAAAAAGAATGAAAAAGAGTGAGGAAAGCCCATGGAAATTATGAGACACAATGAAAAATCAACCAATACTTACATTGTGGGTATTTCAGAAGAAGAAAATGAGAAAGGGACAGAAAGTATATTTAAAGCAATAACAGCTGAAAAATTCCTGAACCAGGGGAAAGAAACTGACATCCAGATCTATAAGTACCCCCAAAATCCAAATAGGGTTGAACTGGAATAGGGCTATACCAAGACACATTATAAATAAATTGTCAAAAGTAAAGGAATAAGAAAGAATATTAAGAGCAGCAAAAGAAAAGAAAGAAGTTACATACAAGGGAACCCCAATAAGACTATCAGAAAATTTCTCAACAGAAACTATTTAGGCCAGGAGAAAATGAGTAACATATTCTAAATATTGAAAGAAAATATTCATCAACCAAATAAGACAAATAAAGACTAGTTAACAAACAAAAACTGGGGAAGATCATTGCCATCAGACTTGACTTATAAGAAATGCTAAAGGGAGTTAGTTCTTTGAGTGTAAGTAAAATAGCACAAATTAACATAAAAATACCAAAGGTAGTATATATAGTCATAATTAGATTCTGCAATATGGTAATAGCGGTGCATAAGTCTCTTCTAACTCTAGTTTAAACATTGAAAATGAACACAACAAACCTAATCATAGATACAATAATCTGTTATTAATTACACAACATAAAAAACATGTAAATTGTAACAATAACCTAAAAGGTGAGGGGACAAGTAAAAGTGTAAAGTATAATAATTCTATTAAAGTCAAGTTGTTATTAGTTTAAAACAGGATGTTATAAGTTTAGTATACATTGTGTAAGCCTCATGATAACCACAAGGGAAAATATTGTGGTAATTACACAAAAGAACATTATAAAGGAGTTAAAGCACATTGATACCAAAAGACATCAAAGCACAAAAAACTGACAGGAGGATAAGAAACAAGGATCAATGGATCTACAAAAGAACCAAAAAAATGAACAAAATAACAATGATAAGTCTTTACAAATAAATAATTTAAACAAAAGTGGATTAAATTCTCCAATTAAAAACCATAGAATGGCTGAATGGTTTAAAAAAAAAACAAGATCCAACAAATGCTGTCTACTCAGAAACTGAGTGTAAAAGGATAGAAAAAATATTTCAAGCAAATGGTAACCAAAAAATATCAGGATTAGCTATATTTATTTTGGAAAAAGTAGACTTTAAACTAAAAATGGTAAAAAGAGAAAGAAGGTCATTATATAATGATAAAAGGCTCAGTACAGAAAAAATATATAATAATTATAAGTCTTAAGCACCCAACATTGGAGCACTTAAATATGTAAAGCAAAAACTAACAGAGCTAAAAGGAGAAATAATAAATAATACAATAATAGTTGAGGAATTTAATATTCCACTCTCAACCATGGGTAGATCATACAGAGAACTGATAAGAAAACATCAGATTTGAAGAATATTGTCTAACAAAGGGACCTATCAGACACATACAGAACATTGTATCCAACAACAACAGGATACACATTTTTCTCAAGTGCACATGGAATATTTTCAAGGACAAACCATATGTTAGGTCACAAAAGAAGTCAGCAAATTCAAGAAAATTGAATCATCCACATATCGTCTCTGACCACAATGGCATGAAACTAGAAATCACTCACAAGAGGAAAATTAGAAAACTCACAAACACATGGAAATTAAAAAACAGTTTCCTGCGCAACCAATGGATCAATGAAGTTACAGGGAAGTTTAAAATTTCTTGAAAGAAATGAAAATGGAAACACAACTTACCACATCTTATGGATGCAGTTAAAGAATTTCTAAGATGGAAATTTATAGCAATAAATGCCTACATTAAAAAGCAACAAAGATCCCAAACAACCTAACTTTACAACTTAAGGAACCAGAAAGAGAAGAAAAAACTGAGCCCGAAGTTAGTAAAAGAAAGGAAATAATAAAGATGAAAGCAGAAATAAATGAAATGGAGGACAGAAAAATAATAGAAAATATTACCTAAACTGGGCATTAGTTCTCTGAAAACATAAAAATTGACAAACACTTAGCTAGATTAACCAAGGGAAAAAAAGAAAAGACCCAAATCAACAGAGGTATAAAGGAAAACAGACGTTACAACTGATAACACAGAAATTCAATGGATCATAAGAGGATACTATGAATAACTAAATACCAACAAACTGAACAGCCTAGAATTAATGGAAAAATTCTTGGAAATATACAAATTACTAAGGTTGAACCAGGAAGAAATTAAAAATATGAATAGACCAATTTCTAGTAAAGAGATTCAATCAATAATTAAGAATCTCCCAACAAAGAAAAGCACAGGATCAGATGGCATCACTGGTGAATTTTGCCAAATATTTAAAGAATTAAAACCACTTCTTCATAAACTCTTTGAAAAAAAATAAAAAAGCAGGGAACACTCTCAAACTAATTTTGAGACTAGCATGATCCTGATACTAAAACTAGAAAAGGACACTACTAGAAAGGAAAACTATAAGCCAATAACCCTGTTGAATATAAATGCAAAGAATTTCAATGAAAGGCAAGCAAATCAAATTTAGCAGCCCATTAAAAAGATCATTCATGATGATCAAGTGGGATTTATCCCTGGAATGCAAGGATGGTTCAACGAATCAATTGATATAATACATCACATTAATAGAATGAAATAAAAGAACCATATGCTTTTCTAAATAGAACAGAAAGAGCATTAGACAAAAATCAACATCAGTTCATGATAAAAAAGCTCTTGACAAATTAGGCATAGAAGGAACATATTTCAACATAATAAAGGCCATATATGACAAGCCCACAGCTAATATCATATTCAATGATGAGAGGATGAAAGATTTTTCTCTAATATCAGGATAAAGAAAAATGTACCCACTTTTACCACTCCTATTAGGACTAGAAATCCTAGTACTGGAAATCTTATAGTACTGGAAGTCCCAGCCAGAGCAATCAGGCAAGAAAAGAAATAAAATGCATCAAAATTGAAAAAGAAAAGGTATAATTGTCTCCATTTGCAGATGACATGATTTTATATATATAAAATCCTAAAAATTCAACCAAAAAAAATATCAAATCTTATCAGTGAATTCCCTGAAGTTGCAAGATACAAAATTAAAATACAAAAATCATTAGCATTTCTATACAATAATATTAAATTTCTGAAAAAGAAATAAAGAAATTAATCCCATATATAATAGCATCAAAAACAATAAAGTACTTAGGAATAAATTTAACTAAGTAGGTGAAAGACCTCTACACTGAAAACTTCAATAATACATTGATGAAAGAAATCAAAGAAGATACAAATAAGTGGAAAGGTATCCTGTGTTCATGTTAAATTGATGATATTGTTAAAATGTCAATACTACCAAAATCCATCTTTAGATTGAATGCAATCCCTATCAAGATTCCAATGATATTTGGGATGAGCACCAGGTGTTGTATGGAAACCAATTTGACAATAAATTCTATTTTTTAAAAAAATATTCCAATGACTTTTTTTTACAGAAGTAGAAAAAGTACTCCTAAAATGTATATACAACCACGAAAGACCCCAAATAGCCAAAGAAATTCTGAGGGGGCACCTAGGTGGCTCAGTCAGTTAAGCGTCTGACTTCAGCTCAGGTCATGATATCACCGTTCATGAGTTTGAGCCGGACGTCAGGCTCTGTGCTGACAGCTCAGGGCCTAGAGCCCATTTCAGATTCTGTGTCTCCCTCTCTCTTCTCTCTTCCCCTCCCCCGTTTATGCTCTCTCTCTCTCTCTCTCTCTCTCTCTCTCCCTCTCTCTGCTTCAAGAATAAACTTTTTTAAAAATAATTTTTAAATATTTTATTTATTTTTGAGACAGAGAGTGACAGAGTATGAGTGAGGGAGTGTCAGAGAGAGAGGGCGACACAGAATCCAAAGCAGGCTCCAGGCTCTGAGCTGTAACAAGAGAAACTTAACAGAGGACCATGGGGGAGGGGAAGTGGGGAAAATAGTTAGGGAGAGGGAGGGAGGCAAATCATGAGAGGCTCTTGAATACTGAAAACAAACTGAGGGCTGAAGGGGGAGGGGGGAAAGGGGAAGGGGGGTGATGGGCATGGAGAAGGGCAATTGTGGGAATGAGCACTGGGTGTTTTATGGAAACCAACTTGACAATAGACTATAAAAAATAAATAAAAATAAAATAAATGGCAGCAGTAGTATAAAGAATGAGAGATAACTGGAATTGTACTGTAGTAAGGTTGTAATATTGTCTGTGAATGTCATTATGTTAATTCAAAATTGTATTAAGTTAATGATGCATGTTATGATTGCAGGGATATTATTAAAATAAAATAACTACATATTATGTCTATTTTTATATGTAAATGTATGAAAACAAGATAGCTAAAGAGCTAATAGAAGAATAAATGGAAAACTAAAAGAAAAAAAGACATTATATATATACATATATATGGAATATTACTCAGCCATAAAACAGAATGAAGTCTTTCCATTTGCAACAACATGGATGGAACTAGAGAGTATTATGCTAAGCAAAATAAGGCAGTTATAGAAAGAAAAATATCATAGAATTTCATTCATACATGGAATTTAAGAAAAAAATGAGCAAAGGGGAAAAAGAGACAAATCAAGAAAAAGACTATTTTTTTAATGTGTATTTATTTTTGAAAGAGAAAGAGACAGAGCATGAGCAGGGGAAGGGCAGAAAGAGAGAGGGAGATAGAGGATCCAAAGACGGCTCTGCTCTGACAGCAGAGAGCTCCATGTGGGGCTTGAACTCACAAACCACAAGATCATCACCTGAGCCCAAGTTGGCCACTTAACCAACTGAGCCACCCAGGCGCCCCATGAAACGGACTCTTAATTATAGAAAACAAACTGATGGTCACCAGAGGGGAGATGGATGGGGAGATAGGTTAAATAGGTAATAGGGATTAAGGACTGAACTTGTGATAAGCACAGGGTGTTGTATGAAAATGTTGGAGGACTATATCATATACCAGAAACTAATATTATACTGTATGTTAACTAACTGGAATTTAACAAAACTTTTTTAAAAGTCCAAATAGTTTAGCACATGACGACTAGAGTATACATTAAGTGTGGAGTTGAAACTAAAAAATCTCTCACAAAAAAATGGGTCCAACAGCTATAATTTTAATAAAAGTAAGAAACAGAAGAATGCAAACAACTAGCAAAAGGAGAAAATAAAGACGATTGTTGGTGTTGTCTTCCTTTCCTTGTGGGGAGGTGGGTGAGCACAGAGTCTTTTCTAAGAATTCCTAACCTTTAAACAATGAGTTTGTGGTTTGAATTTACATTACCTGTTTGATCTATTTTAAAGGAATTGCTTCAAGTAGTTACGGAAGCTGGAAAATCCAAAACCTCCATAGTGGGCTGGTAGTCTGGAGACTCAGTGAAGAACTCATGCTGCAGTAAAAGTCTAAAGGCCAGTAGGCTGAAGAGCCAGAAAAGAACAAATGTTACAGGTCAAGTCCATAGGTCATCTGCCGCAGAATTCCCCCTTGCTCAGAAAAAATTAATTTTAACGTAGTGAAGCCTTCAACTGATTGGATAGGGCCCCCACATTATGTAGAATAATCTGCCTTACCCATAAATCTACTAATTTAAATGTCAATCATATCCAAAAACACCCTCACAGAAACATCCAAAATATTTGACTACATATTTGAACACTGTGCTCCAGTGACATTGATACATAAAATTAACCATTACAATTGGCTAACTGGATAGGCATCACTAGATTTGTCCTCCCTTGCGTCTTAGCAACAAATACTAAGAGGCAAGAGAAACTAAATGTTTGCTTTTCTAGTCCGTAGAAATGGCTATATGACCCAGCTCTGATCACTAAGAATTACCTAGAAGTTGGCTGTTATAAAGTGAGGGATTTCATTTTGGGCTGGTAATAATGTTCTAAAATTGATTGTGGTGATAGTTACACAATTATATATGTTATTTATATACTATATACCATTGAATTGTACATTTTATTTCTTTTAAGTTTTTATTTAAATTCCAGTTAGTTAAAATACAGTGTTGCCTTAGATTCAGGCCTACAATGTAGTAATTCAAAACTTCCATACAACACCTGTTGCTCATCACAACAAATGTAATCCTTAATCCCCATCATGTATTTAACACTACCTCCTTCTACCTCCTCTACTCTGGTAACCATCAGATTGTTCTCTATAATTAAGAGTCTGTTTCTTGATTTGTCACTCTCTCTTTTCTCCCCTTTGCTCTTATGTTTTGTTTCTTAAATTCCACATATGAGTGAAATCATATGGTATTTGTTTTGCTCTTACTGGCTTATTTCACTTAGTATTACACTCTCTCACTCCATCCATGTTGTTGCAAATGGCAAGATTTTATTCTTTTTATGACTGAATAATAGTCCAGTGTGTGTGTGTGTGTGTGTGTGTGTGTGTTCTTTGTCCATTCATCAATCAATGGACACTTGAGCTGTCCATCTTGACTATTATTAATAATGTTGCTATAAGCATAGGGGTGCATGTATACCTTTGAATTAGTGTTTTTGTATTCTTTCAGTAAATACCCTGTAGTACAATTTCTAGGTATTAGGGTAGATCTATTTTTAACTTTTCAAGGAATCTCCATACTATTTTCCACAGTAGCTGCACAAGGGTGCATTCCTACCAACAGTGTAAGGGTTCTCCTTTTTCCACATCCCCATCAACACTTGATATTTCTTGTGTTGTTAATTTTAGCCATTCTGACAAGTGTAAGGTGATAACTCATTGTACTTTTGATTTGTATTTCCAAGATGATAAGTGATGATGAGAATTTTTTCATCAGTCTCTTGATCATCTGGATGTCTTCTTTGGAGAAATGTCTACTCATCTTCTACCTAGTTTTTAAATTGGATTATTTGTTTTTTGGGTGTTGAATCTTATAAGTTCTTTATATAATTTGGAGACTAACCCTTTATCCTATATGTCATTTGCGGATACCTTCTCCCATTCAATAGGTTACCTTTTAGTTTTGTTGATCCCTTCAGTGTACAGAAGCTTTTTATCTCAATGAAATCCCAATAGTTTATTTTTGTTTTTATATCCTGATATATATATCAGGAGGCATATCTAGAAAAAAGTTCCTACAGATGATGTTGAAGACGTTACTGCATATGTTCTCTCTTAGGATTTTTATGGTTTCAGGTCTCATATTTAGATCTTTAGTCCATTTCAAATTTCATTTTGTTTATGGTATAAGAGAATGGTCCAGTTTATTTTTTTTTTTTGCATGTTGCTGTTTAGTTTTCTCAACACCATTTGCTGAAGAAACTGTCTTTTCCTATTGAATATTCTTTCCTGCTTTGTTGAAGATCAATTGGCCATATAGTTTTAGGTTTGTTTCTGGGTTTTCTATTCTACTCTATTGTTCCATGTGTCTTACTTTTGTGCCATTACCATACTGTTTAGATTCCTACAGCTTTGTAATATAATTTGAAGTCTGGAATTGTGATGCCTCCAACTTTGATTTTCTTTTTCAAAATTGCTTTGTATATTCAGGATCTTTTGTGGTTACATACACATTTTAGAATTGTTTGTTCTAGTTCTGTGAAAAAAGCATTTGGTATTTTGATAGGGATGGCATTAAATGTGTAAATTGTCTTGGGTAGTATAGATATTTTAGCAATATTTGTTCTTTCAATCTATGAGCATGGACTGTCTTTCCATTTTTTTGTGTCCTCTTTGATTTCTTTCATCAGTGTTTTATAGTTTTCAGAGTACGTGCCTTTCACCTGTTTGGTTAAGATTATTCCTGTGTATCTTATTTTTGGTGCACTTATGAATTGGATTGTTTACTTAATTACATTTTCTGCTGCTTCATTATTACTGTATAGAATTGCAGGAGATTTCTGTACATTGATTTTGTATCCTGCAATATTACTGCATTTGTTTATTAGTTCTAGCGTTATTTGGTAGAGTCTTTCAGGCTTTCTATATATACTATCATGTCATCTGCAAATAGTGAAAGTTTTGCTTCTTAACTACCAATTTGAATGCCTTTTGTTTCTGTTTGTTGTCTGATTGCTGAGGCTAGGATTTCCAGTACTATGTTAAATGACAGTGGTGAGAGTGGACATCCTCGTCTTGTTTCTGATCTTAGGGGAAAAGTTCTCAGATTTCCCCCATTAGGGATGATGTCAGCTGTGGGTTTTTGGTATATGGCCATTGTTATGTTGAGGTATGCTTCCCCAAACCTACATTGTTGACGTTTTTATCATTAATTGATGTTATACTTTGTCAGATGCTTTTTCTGTATCTAAAATGATCACAGCGTTCTTATCCTTTCTCTTATTAATGTTATGTATCACTTTGAATGTTTTGCAAATATTGAACCACCCTTTCATCCCAGGAATAAATCCCACTTGATTGTGGTGAATAATTTTTAATGTATTGTTGAATTCGGTTCACTAAGATTTGATTGAGGGTTTTTGAATCTGTGTTCGTCAGGGATATTAGCCTGTAGTTCTATTTTTACTGGTGTCTTTATCAGCTTTTGGTAACAAGACAATGCTGGCTTCATAAAATGAATTTGGAAGTTTTCCATCCTTTTAGATTTTTTGGAATAGTTTGAGAAGAATAGGTATTAACTCTTCTTTAAATGCTTGGTAGAATTTTCCTGGGAAGACATCTGTTCCTTGACTATTCTGTTTCAGAGTTTTTTAAATTATTAATTCATTTTCCATGCAGGTATTCAGTCTGTTCAGATTTTCTACTTATTCCTATTTCAGTTTCAATAGGTTATATGTTTCTAGGATTTATCCATTTCTTCTAGGTTATCCAATTTGTTTATATGTTTTTCATAATATCCTCTTATAATTATATTTCTGTGGTTTTGGTTGTGATTCTCCTCTCTCGTTTGTGATTTTATTTATTTGAGTGTATTTTCTTCTTTTCTTGAAATGTCTGGCTGGAGGTTTATAAATTTTATTGACTTTTTTTTAAAGAATAACCTCCTGGTTTCAATGATCTGTTCTATTGTTTTTATAGTTTATCATTTATTTGTTCTCTAATATTTATTATTTTCTTCCTTCTGCTGCCTTTAGAGTTCATTTGTTGCTCTTTTTCTAGCTCCTTCAGGTGTAAGTTGATGTTGTTTACTTGAGATTTTTCTTGTTTCTTAATATAGGTTGTATTGCCATAAGGTTCCCTCTTAGAGCCACTTTTCTGCATCCCAAAGATTTTGAATCATTGTGTTTTCATTTCCTTTTGTTTCCATATACTTTTTAAACTTCTTCTTTTATTTCTTGGTTGACCCATTCATTGTTTGGCAGCATGTTATTTAACTTCCATGTATTTGTGGCCTTTCCAGATTTTTTGTCATGTGATTTGATTTCCTGTTTCATAGAATTGTGGTTAGAAAAGTTTCATGGTATGACTGATCTTCTTGAATTTGTTGAGGCTGCGTTTGTGAGGTAATATGTGATATATTCTGGAGAATGTTTCATGTGCACTTGAAAAAGAATGTGTATACTGCTGTTTTAGTATGGAATTTTGTAAATATATCTGTTAAATCCATATGGTTCAGTGTGTCATTCAAAGCCATTGTTTCCTTATTGATACTCTGTTTAGATAATCTGTGCATGGATGTCAGTGGGGTGTTAAAGTCCCCTGTTATTATCATATTATTATCAATTAGCTCTTTTATGTTTGTTATCAACTGTTTTATATATTTAGGTGTTTCTATGTGGGTACACAAATATTAACAATTGTTATATCTTCTTATTGGATTGTCCTTTTTGTTGTTAAATAATGTCCTTCTTGTCTCTGTTTTAAAATCTATGTTGTGTGGAGAAGGGACAAGATGGCTGAAGAGCAGGGAGCTCTGTAATCCTCGCACGCCCGTGTGGATTGAACTGAGAAGGACTGAAAGGATAAAACTTGGATTTGCAAGTGGGGGAAAGAAGAAACAGACGCCAGAAAGAAGACAACCTCAAAGATGCCTGAGTGAGTGACTGTGATCTGGGAAATTAGGGGATGGGCGGTCCCGGTGGTGCAGGGGAAGGAGCCCCCGAGCCCAACACAGGGAGAGCGCGCTGTGCCCCGGAGAGACCAGGGGAAGAGAAAGAGAGACGGAAAACGCACCTAGAACCATCTCTA
>CM053579.1:43994311-44015948 GCA_028646485.1 Cryptoprocta ferox | reverse complement strand
GATGGTCTTGGTGGAGGTCACTTGTGGGCAAGAGCACTGGGTGTTATATGGAAACCAACCTGACAATAAACTATAAAGGTTAAAAAAAATAAAAATTAAAAAAAAATAAAAATAAAAAATAAAATCTATGTTGTGTGATGTAAGTATTGTGTTCTGGCTTTCTTTTGACATCCATTTGGCTGATAAATATTTCACCATCCCCTCATTTTCAATCTCCAGATGTCTTTCAGTCTAAAATGAGTGCCTTGTAGGCAGCATATAGATGTGTCTTGGTTTTTTATCCATTCTAACACCCTATGTCTTTTGATTGGAATGTTACATTTATTTATACTCAAAGTAATTATTAGTAGATAATATATTTATTTTTATTTTATTGTTTTTTAGTCATTGTTTCCGAAGATTCTCTGATCTCTTGTTGTCTTTCTCTATTCATGTTTTCCTTATTTTCTCTAGTGATATATTTGGATTTCCTTCTCTTTACTCTTTGCATATTTATTAGTGGTTTTTGATATATGGTTACCATTAGATTTCTATATAACATTTTCTGCATATTAGTAGTCTATATTAAGCTGATGTTTGTTTAAATTTTAACCTATTCTTCACTCCTCCCCATGTTTTGGGTATATTTTGTTATATTTTATCTTCTTTTGTGAGTTCCTTGACTGATTTTTTACAGAAATATTCATTTTTATTGCTTTTGTGTAAAAAAAAACCTGTCACTTTTTGTTTCTCCTTTCCACTCAAAGCGTCCCATTTAATATTTCTTGTGGGGCTGCTTTAGTGATAATGAACCCCTTTAATTTTTGTTTGTTTGGGAAATTCTTTAGTTTCCCTTATTCTTAACGATAGCTATGCTGTATAGAATATTTTTGTTTGTTTTCAGAGAAGTCCTGAACATGCTCCAAAAACAATATGAACAGATCTGTCTCCCATTTGCCCCCCGTGTTGTTTGGGTTTTTTTTTTTTGTTTTTGTTTTTGGTTTTTTTGCCTCTCCATGGAGGCTACTGTCTCTTCAAGGGCTGCAAGCCAGTTATCGCTCACCCTCACATTCATTTAGTGGTGAGTCAGTTGAATTTTAAAGCTCCATTCTCCAAGTCCTGCTAGCTTTACCAACTCATAGAATTCAGCCCCTCTGGTTTGTAAAGCCATATATTATAGAGATTAATCTTCCCTGTGTAAGCGCCCATTTATATGCCCTCTCCATGTGCACAGATCCCTCTGCAGCCTCCTTCTGCGTTTCTGAGGTTCCTAACCTATCAGATGTAGATTCTTCTCTATACTTAGTTGTGGAGTTTGTTCTGCCAGTCCTCGGATAAATTTTACAGTTTATTGACTTGTATGTGGAAGATATGTAGTTATAAATATTGTACAAGGTGAGTGTAGGGTCCTCCTACTCTACCATCTTCCCAAGCTCCCCCAACAAATTGTACACTTTAATCTTTACATCTGAATTATATCTCAATAAACTGTCACCAAAAAAATACATAATGAAAGAAAAAATGTTTGTTTCTTCTCATCATTTTCTACTTTCTTCTACTATGATAAAGGTACAAATATTACTGCTCCTTAAAAACAAAAATAAAATAAAGTAAGAAGTCACTTCTGCCAATTCTGTAAAGGCCCTTATGAGAGCAAAAATCCAAAACAGACTATTTCCAGTTTTCTATGTGTTAGTAGATAAACTGACCATACAAACTATCAGATTTGATTGCCTTGTATTTTTTATACATTGCTGCCTATCTTCTAGCTGAAATAATCTGACACCCTTACTAATATGTGTTGCAAGTAACTCATTCTTAGGACAAAGAAAATCATCTTTATTTAGAAAAAAGTGGGGGAGTCAATAAACAAAAGAAAGCAACCTGGTTTTTCTTTATTTTTGACAAATATATATTAACCAGAAAATGTTCTCTCAGTCTTTGTATAGGATAGGTTTCAAAGATAGCAGAAATGTACAACACAATTTCAAAACTAAAACAATAAACTTTAGAGAAATTCCAGACTGGCTGCTATGGACTATGCTGAAAGAGTAACTAATTAGTGCAGGTGTAATAGGCAGCTTCTAAAATGGCCCCCAGTGATTTCTACCTCTTGATACTCATACTTACTGTAGTTCTCTTCCCTTAGGTGTGGGCTGTACTTAATGACGTTCTTTCAACAAATAAAATGTGCCAGAAATGATGGGATGCCACTTCTGAATTAGGTTACAAAAAGACTATTGCTTCCTTTTGGAATCTTTTTTTTCTTTTTTGCTTCAAGGGAAGCTAGGTGCCATGTTGTGAGCTGCAATATGGAGAAGCTCACATGGCAAAGACCTGAGGCCTGTCAACAGCCATGTGAGTGGGCTTGGAAATGTACACTTTCCCAATTTAACCTTGAGATTATGGCAGCCCAAACAGACACTTTGATGGCAGTCTTATGATAGATATTGAGCCATAGAAACTCAAGTAAACTGCACATAGATTTTTGACCCATAGAAACTGAGATAATATAAGTTTTTTGTCATAAGACTGTGAGGTTTGGGGCTATTTGTTAAGCAGCAATAGATAACTGATATAGCATGAAAAAATAATACTTTCCATTCAATGAGCTACAAAAAAAACTATTACAATCCCTTATTTTTAAATTTGAGTCAACACAAAGGAAGAGAGAAAGAGGGTAGCAGCTTACTTTAAATATTTTGAGGTTGTGCTATTACTTTGTGAACAACTCTAATGCTTCAGAAATTGAAAAAGAGAGAAGATTCAGTCCTTACTCCTCTCTTTTAAATTTGGGGATGATCACCAGCCAATTATGAGGTTTTTATTGACTAAAGAGTGAGTAAATGTCCAATATTAAATAATAATACTAATTATCTTAATTTCCTCACATTTTCTAGGACTAGCTATTTAAATTTTAGGGAGTGCCCTGGAAAATGCCAGCATTTTACTATACTACTCTCCACATCTTTCAACAGAAGTAGTACAGAACTATGGTACAGTTTCCTTGTTCTTGTTATGACAACTCTCTTAATTTTTAATACTTCATATTGTTAAAAGCCATTATGTAATGTCATATAATGTGCTTAAAATTAAGCACTTTTGGACATCATATTTACAAATCCTACCCTTGCATAGAAGAAGGTGTGAACCTATATTTACATAATTGTTAAAATTTTACTAAGTTTTAAAATCAAGGTGGAAAAGATATCTGGTGTGGTAAAAAAATTCAGATTTTTCAGTATTTTACAAAATACATGTTTTCTGCCTTTAGGAACATCATTAAGAAAGTAAGATACAAATGATAGTATACATCATGTAAAATATTCATGACAAATTGACCATAATCAACTACATTACATAACATTGCATTAAAATATTGGCACATTCAGACCAATAAATGACTTTTTCATGTGTTTTAAGTTTCTGTATGATGATTACACAAACTACTGAATTCTGATTCCCCTTAATCTTTAATTAGACCTTAAAGCTGTAAGTGGAAGAAATTTTAAACTTTTTCTTCAGTAAAAAATTATGCTAAGCCCAAATATTATAAAATTCAAGTTATAAGTGACATTTTATTAGCAGATATGCTCTGAAAGTTCTCACACAGAAACTGATTTTGATAAGTTTCATCTGCTTTCCTTTTTTAAAATATCTTTTCAGCCTATGAAAAGGTGGAAAATTAGTGGTAGCATCTACATTAACACAGAAGTTTGAATTTGAGTAGCAGCAAATGAGCAGGTAGGACACATACTAGACTTAGTATGCTTTGTATGGCTTACTTACAGAAGTGTGACTAATGTATGTTCAACAAGATGTTTCATTCTACCTAGAGTTTTGGAACAGAGGGTAATGCATTACAACTTACTGACATATCCAGATACATAAACAATATAATTGACTATGTGCATCAGTACCCTTTACACAATCCTTTACAAACCCAAGACTGATGGGAGCATAATGGTAACCTTTACCTTTTAGTTTTACACAGGTTTAGTGCTCTTAGCATTGATCTCAGCATTGCTGTTTGATCCTCTCCCTCAATTTGACATTCAGTAAACTTAAGGGAGTAATTTTTCCATTGTTAAGAAACATATATCTATCTATCTATCTATCTATCTATCTATATATGTGTGTGTGTGTGTGTATATATATATATATATATATATATATATATATAGGATCTAAGATGGAGGCATAGTCAGAGAACCCTACAGTTGCTTTATTCCTTGAAAACAGCTATATAGCTAACAAATTATTCTGAATACCCAAGAAATTAACCTGAGGACTGACAGAACAAATTGCAAAACTAAAGGAAGATAAGAGGACACACTGAGAAAGGTAGGAAGTGCAGAGACATTGTTTGGGAGGAGAAAGGGATCATGGGTGCTGTGGAGGTGAGAGAGCCCTGGTTGTGGAGAAAGGTAAAAGAGATAGAGGAACACACAGTGTATCACACAAGGAAAACACTTCCCTAAGTCACTGGCTTGGAAAATGAGAGGAGCTGATTTTTGTGAGTATTTGCAACCAGCAGGGCTCAAAGAATGGAGTTTTAAAGGTCCTTGACATGTCTCAGATAAAGCCTTGAGAGTACTGCCCTACTTCTGGAAGAAGGCAGGCAGGTAACCCAGGGGCAGACAGCATGATGTAAGGATCACCTAAGACATGTAGGGAGAGACTGTTCCCTCTTCTTGGAGCACATCTGTGAGAGGTGGCATTGCCTCTCCAAGGAAAAAAGAGCTGGCAGGTACAATTTTCTCCCCCACACCTCAGCATAGGTTCAGAGACATGTAATGAGGGTGGCTAACCCAGACACTGACTGTTTAGCCTGCTTGCCCCAAAACCATCCTCCTGCACTCTAGCATGACTACCCTTCTCCAATAAACCTACATCAATCCCAGCATGGCAAGATCCTCCCCCAGAAGACAAGTGCAGGTCCGTGCCACACCAAGTCCCTAAAGTTTGGATTTTTAAAAGTCATCAAGCTTGGCTGGGATAGAGCCCAAAATGCACTACACTGCTCTAGGCAGGCAAGCAGCCCAGAGACAGTGTGAAAACAGTAATCTGAAAGGTACCTAGTACACAAGAGGGGAAATTATTTGCTTTTCTCAGAGGACTTCCATGAGAACAAGAAGCATGGACTCCCCTCTCCTGGGACCAAGGAGTTTCTTGGTGTCATTTCCCTTGACCTCCCCTCAGCACAGAGCAACTTCAGTAAAGAGCATAGTACCCACACTGGCTGCCTAAACTGCTTCCACTAAGTATCACCCCCACCCTGTGCTCTGCTGGTACTACTTTTCTCAGGCAAGTGTGCCTAAGGGCCAGGAAGGCAGACTCCTTCCCCAGGAGACCAGCACAAACCACACACGCACCATGTCTACTGATAATAGAGTTCTGCAAAGATTCAGTTCTAGTGGAAATAGCATCAGATCTCATTTAACAAGCAGACCAAAGCACACCTATTTAATATCACAATACTTGGTTCAGGTCCAAACACTCCCCACTATAGGCAAGAAGAACCTTTGGAGATGACTGACCTATGGGATAGAGCAACCAAAACACAGCACAAGAGTAATACAGAACACACCAGAGATAATTTCCTGAAACACAAGGACCTGGACATTATACAACCTCTTCTTCATCAAGTCATTACTCTCAGGAGCAGGAAACATATAGGATTTTCTAACACAGAGAAGACAGAAACCTAGACAAAATACAAAGATGGAGGAATTCATTCCAATGGAAAGAACAAGGAAAGGTCATGGCCAGAGATCTATTCAAACCAGGTATAAGTTATGCCTGCTGCAGAATTTAAAGCAACTGTCATAAGGATACACTCCACGCTTTAGAAAAGCATGGAAGATATCAGGGAGACCGTTACTGCAAAGACAAAAGAGCTAAAAATATATCAGGTAGAAATGAAAAATGAAAACCTGAGATTTGAAACTGACTGGATGTAATGACCACAAACATGGAAAAGCAAAGAAAATAATAAATGATAGAGAAGATAGAATTATGGAAAATAATGAAGATGAACAAAAAAGAGAGAAGAATTATGGATCACAAAAGTATATTTAGAGAACACAGTTATTATATCAGACATAAAAACATTCATACCATAGGACTCCTAGAAGAAGAGAATAAAAGGAGGCAAATGGTTTATTTGAGGAAAAAGTAGCTGAAAGCATACGTAATCTAGGAAAGGAAACAGATGTCCAAATCCTGGAGGCATAGAGAACTCCCATCAAAATCAACAAAAGCAAGCCAATATGAAGACATATTGTAGTTAAATTTGTAAATTAAACAGATAAAGAAAAAAATCCTAAAATCAGCAAGACAAAGGAAACCTCTAACTTATAAGGGAAGACCCATTAGGCTAGCTGCAGATTTCTATACAGAAACATGGCAAGTCAGAAGGGAGTATCATGATAGATTCAACATGCCGAATGAAAAAAAATGTGCATCCAAGAATATTCTATCCAGCAAGACTATCATACAGAATAGGAGAGATAAAGAGATTCCCTGAAAACCAAAAACTAAAAGAGTTCATAACCAGTAAAATACCCCTGCAAGAAATATTAAAGGAGACACTTTGAGTGTAATGGAAAGACCAAAAGTGACAAAGACTAGAAATGAACAGAGAAAGTCTCCAGAAACAAACAAGTAACAGAATGGCACTAATTACATATCTATCAATAATTACTCTCCATGTAAATTGCCTTGATGCTCCAATCAAAAGACATAAGGTGTCAGAATGGAGTTAAAAAAAATCTACATGCTGCCTACAAGACACTCATTTTAGAGTCTCTTCAAAGATTAAAAGCAAAGGGATGGAAAAACATTTATCATACTAATGGACATCAAAAGAAAAACAGAGTAGCAATACTTATATCAGACAAACTAAATTTTAAACCATAGACTGTAACAAGAGATGAAGAAGGGCACTATATCATAATAAATGGGTCTATCCAGCAAGAAGATCTAACAGTTGTAAATATTTATGTCCCCAACTTGAAACAACCAAATATATAAAACAATTAATAACAAACATAAAGGAATTAATGTATAATAATATAATAATAGTAGAGGACTATATATAACACTCTGCTTACATCAATGGGCAGATCATCTTAGCAGAAAATCAATAAGGAAACAATGGCTTTAAATGACACAGTGGGCCATATAGTCTTCACAGATATATTCAGAACATTCCATCCTAAAGCAGCAGAATACATATTCTTTTCAAGTATACGCGTGACATCCTTTAGAATAGATTGCATACTAGGTCACAAATCAGGCCTCAACAAGTACGAAAAGATTAAGATCATACCATGAATATTTTCTGATGATAATGCTATGAAACTTGAAGTCAACCACAAGAAAAAATTTGGAAAGACCACAAGACATGGAGGCTAAAGAACATACTAGTGAAGAATTTATGGATCAACTAGGAAATTAAAGAAGAAATAAAAAAATACGTGGAAACAAATGGAAATGAAAACATGATGGTCCAAAACCTTTGGGATGAAGCAAAAGCAGTCATAAGAAGGAAGTCTTACCACAAGAAGCAAGAAAAAATCTCAAATAAACAACCTAATGTTATACTTAAAATGGGTAGGAAAAGAACAACAAATGAAGCTTAAAGCCAGCAGAAACAAAGACATAAAAAGATGAGAGCAGAATAAAATGATATAGAAACTAAAAAGATAATAGAACCAATCAGTGAGACCAGGAGCTGGTTCTTTGAAAAAATTAATAAAATAGATAAGCCCCTAGCCAGACTTATCAAAAAAGAAAAGAGAAAGGACTCTAATAAATAAAAGCACAAATGGGAGAGGAGAAATCACAACCAACATCACAGAAATACAAATAATTATAAGAGAATATTATGAAAAATTTTATGCCACCAAATCAGACAATCTAGAAGGAATGGATAAATTCCTAGAAAGATATAAACTACTATAACTGAAACAGGAAGAAATAGAAAGCTTGAACAGATAAATGACAAGAAAAGTTTTTGAATCAGTAATCAAAAATCTGCCAAAAAACAAAAGTCCAAGATCATATGGCTTTACAGGTAAATTCTACCAAATATTGGCAGAACAGTTAATATCTATTGTTCTCAAATGATTCCAAAACATAGAAATGGTAGTAAAACTTCCAAACTCATTCTCTGAGGCCAGCGTTACCCTGATTCCAAAACCAGTTGAGTCCACTAAAAAAGAAAGCCATGGGTCAATATTCCTGATGAACACGGATGCAAAGATTATCAATAAAATACTAGCAAACTGAATCCAATAACACATTGAAAGAATCATTTACCATGATCAAGTGGAATTTATACCTGGGTTACAAGGGTGGTTCAATATCCATAAATCAATCAACATGATACACAACATTAATAAAAGAATGGGTAAGAATTATATGATTCTCTCAATAGATGCAGAAAAATCATTTGAGAAGTTACAATATCCATTCATGATGAAAACCCTCAACAATGTAAGGATAAAATGAACACCACAAAGTCATGAAGACCATATAAGAAAAACCAAGGTCTAATATCCTCAATGAGGAAAAAGTGAGAGCTTTTCCTCTATGATCAGGAAAAGACTGGGATGTCCACTCTCACCACTGTTATTTAACATAGTATTGGAAGCCCTAGCCTCAGCAATCAGACAACAAAACAAAATAAAAGGCATCCCAATCAGAAAAGAAGATAAAATTTCACTATTTGCAGATGATATGATACTCTATCTATAAAATTCAAAAGACTCCACCAAAACATTGCTAGAACTGATACACAAATTCAGTAAAGTTGCTGGATACAAATCAATGTACAGAAATCTGTTGCATTTATATACAACAATAATGAAGCAACAGAAAGATAAATCAAGAAATTGATACCATTTATAATTGCACTAAAAGCCCAAACATACCTAGGAATAAACTTAAGCAAAGAGGTAAAAAAGATATGTACTCTGAAAACTATAAAACACTGATGAAAAAAGTTGAAGTCGACACAAAGAATTGGAAAAATCTTCCATGCTCAGGGATTGGAAGAACAAATATTGTTAAAATGTCTATACTACCCAAAGCAATCTACACATGTAATACAATCCTTATCAAAATACCACCAGCATTTTTCACAGAGCTAGAACCAACAATCCTAAAATATGTATGGTACCACAAAAGACCTGGAATAGCCAAAGCAATCTTGAAAATGAAAAGCAAAGCTGGAGACATCACAATGCCACTCTTCAAGTTACATGACAAAGTTGTAGCAATCCAAACAGTATGGTCCTGCCACCAAAACAGATACATAGATCAATAGAACAGAATAGGAAACCGACAAATGAACCCACACTTTGTGGTCAACTAATCTTCAATAATGCAGGAAAGGATATCCAATGGAAAAAAGACAGTCTCTTCAACAAATGGTGTTGGGCAAAGTGTACTGTAACATGGAAAAGACTGAAACTGGACCACTTTCTAACACCATACTAAAAATTAATTCAAAATGGATGAAAGACGTAAATGTCAGAAAGAGAAGTATAAAAGTCTTTGAAGAAGGCACAGACAGTAATTCCTCTGACATTGGCCTTAGGCACTTTTATTTTAGATAGGTCTCCTGCGGCAAGGGAATCAAAAGCGAAAATAAGCTGTTGGGGCTTCATCAAGATAACAAGCTTCTATGCAACAAAGGAAACAATCAACAAAACTAAAAGGCTACCTTTGGAATAAGAGAAGATATTTGCAAATGACATATCTGATAAAGGGTTATTACCCAAAATATATAAAGAACTTCTAAAACGCAAAAAGCAAATAACCCAGTTAAAAAATAGGTAGAAAACATAAATAGGCATTTTTCCAAAGAAGGCATTAAAGATGGCTGTCAGACACATGAAAAGATGCTCAACATCACTCATCATCAGGGAAATATACATTAATATTACAATGAGATATCACCTCACACCTGTCAGTTTGACTAAAATTCAATACAGGAAACAACAGGTGTTGGCGAGGATACAGAGAAAGGGGAACCCACTTACATTGTTGATAGGAATGCAAACTTGTGCAGGCATTCTGGAAAACAATATGGAGGTTCCTAAGAACGTTAAAAATAGAACTATCCTATAATCCAGCAATTGCACTACTAGGTATTTACCCAAAGGATACAAAATCCTGTTTTTAATGGATACGTGCATACTGATGTTTACAGCAGCATTATCACCAATAGCCAAATATGGAAAGAGCCCAAATGTCCATTGACTGATGAATGGAGAAACAAGAAGTGGTATATATATATATATATATATATATATATATATATATATATAAAATGGAATATTACTCAGCCATAAAAAGAATGAAATATTGCCATTTGCAATAATGTGGGTGGAGTACAGAGTATTATGGTAAGCAAAATAAGTCAGTCAGAGAAACACAAGTATCATATGATTTCACTCATATGTGGAATTTAAGAAACAGAACAGATGAACATAAGGGAAAAAAGAGAAGCAAACAGAAAACAGACTCTTAACTATGGAGAACAAGCTGAGGGTTGCTGGAGGGCAGGTGAGTGGGAGGCTAGATTAAATGTGTTATGGGTATGAATGAGGGCACTTGTGATGAGCAGGGTTGCTGTATGTAAGTGATGAATCTCTAAATTCTATACCTGAAACTAATATTGCACTGTATGTTAACCAACTGGAATTTAAATAAAACCTTGAGGAAAGGGGGCACCTGGGTGGCTTAGTTGTTTGAGCGTCCAGGTCATGATCTCATAGTTCATGAGCTCGAGTCTTGCATCAGGCACTCTGCTGTCAGCACAGAGACTGCTTCAGATCCTCTGTCCCCCTCTTTATCTGCACCTCCCCCACTCATGCTCTCTCTCTCTCTCAAAAATAAATAAACATTAAAAAAAACTCTAGAGAAAAAAGAATTATTTATAAACGGATTCTTTTTGTCCTACAAATGGTCTTAGTGAATTATTCAGGAGTCTGCCAAGGAAGTTATAATTCTGTTACTCCAAATACATTGTTCAACCAAGAGACCTACTGATTTAAAAGCATGCTGTGATTGTAATTCATTTTGGGATGCTTTGGGATGAAGCATAAATATAACAATGTTATATCATATTAGAACAGGTATGAACAAGAATGAAAAAACATATGAAATGTTAATCATTAAATATTATTTCTAACTTATTCAAAGTGATTCCCATGACAAATGTTATCTTTATTTCACATCAATTCCATGTATACTTGATAGGTAGAATGTATACATTTGCTTTATATTTTCCCTGATTTTTTTCTTCAGATTCATTAGTTAGTAGTAAGTTGGCTCACTTCTTTACAAAAGACATAACTACATCAATAGATATCATCCATGAAATAAAACTTATATCATACTCTAGAGAAATTGATTTTCCTTAGATACTCTTAAAATCCCCACAGTGGACAATATAGTGTCCTACCCTCTCCTTTCACAGGGACATAAATTGCTTTCTTTTTTTAATTCAACAGATATTTGGCTTTTTGTAAGGCAGCCTACTGGGACATTCTGAAAGGTTTCTTAGGATTATATCATTTATTTTTCTGCCACAAAGAAATGCAAGCAAAAAGCCAAGATGTAAGTAACAGCTAGACATTATATCAGATGTCTCCCCTCTCCTTTCCTCCAGGCCAGGATCTGGCTGTTAGTTTGTAACCACAGAGTAAGTCATTGTTAATATTGGGTAGAAAGAAACAAACTGAGGGAAAGTGAAGCAACACATTTAGGGAAGAAAAAAAATAAACAAGATCAACCAAACTCAATACTCTGCCTTTAAGGTTTTTATCTTCACTTTCAGGAATATTTAAGGAAGTGCTCATATTTTCCGTCAGTCAAGTCAGGAAAATGAAAATTTTCCTGATGTTGCTAATGAAAATTCTGAAGACACTTCCAAATGAGTTTTTACATCCTCTTCTTGATTAAAGGAATTATGTTTAGATAAATGCTGGAAAAATAGCAGCAAAAAAAATTTTACATTTCAGCATAGTAGGGATCTCATATTAATGGATTAAAGATTGTATTTTTAATGTCCTGACCATTATTTAAAAACTACCGACTTATGTGAAAAGGTTTATTTGAAATATTTGGTGTGGCTTTAAAGACCATAGCACCCAGCCCAGAATAGGTGTATGGGAGGACAAATTTTCCCTTCTTCCATTCTAGTATCTTTGGTTGGTCTAACAATTCAATTGACATAAGAACGATTACAGGAGAAAAACAAATTCAGTTTTATACATATGGGGATCCCAACGATATGAAGTTCAAATAAATGAACAAAGCAGGCAGCGTTTATACCTTTTAGACAAAACCTCCACCACCACCACCACCACCACCACAACAACAACAACAACAATAACAACAGATTTCTGAGGAATTGACAAGACAAAGAAGTTTGGGCTTGGGGTCGTAAATTAGTGAGGAAGTAACAAGATTTGTTTATACAGCCTTCTAAGCCTTGAAACCCAATCTCAGGTGATAAGGATGCCTTCTATCCTTCTGGTATAGAAAAAAATACCTTCAAATGGGAGATTTATTTCCTGCTTTCAGGGAGACAAAGGAGGGTCAGAGAGTCCTTCTTGTACCAGCTGTTTCTCCAGTAGCTTTGAAATAATCAATATGCCAAAGTGGCATATTTTGGAGTGGTTAATTCTGCTCCCCTTCATAGGCAATCAATCCACTGGATGACTCAGTGAATTAAGGACACCAGACTTCAGTGTTTGAAAAATTCATTTAATGATACTTTGCCTCAAACGTGTATAAATCTGTATCTGCAAGCAAATATACACTGATAGCATATGTCTGTATGACTGAATAATATATGAACTATAGATAATTCTATTCTATTTTCAACTACGTATGTTTCCAGGAAAGCTTAGCTTCTTTCTTGATTTATCTTCCTTTTCAAAGACCACTTCTCTTGCTCTTCTTCCTTAAGATTTTGAATGTTATATAGACTCATCTCGCTCCCATTATACCAGGAAATTCTTAAGGGAGGAGACACTTTATTTTGCTTTTCATTCTTATCATTTCTGCTTTAGCATTGCACTCTGTGTTAACTCCATCATTCTGTACTCTAATTGCTCATTTTCTTAGACAGGGTACCACATTCTTATGATTTGAAACTTTAAATTCACGCATTCCAGAATATCATTGTTATTTAAGTCAATAAAAGCAAAAAATTTTTGAATTGGTTTTCTGTCCCCTGCAACCCAAATACTGCTGTGAAAATTGAAAATTTATTGTGATATCTGGAAAAGTGATATTGGAAAGCAACTGATCCCAAAACTGGAACTGATTGATTGCAATTGGAATGTGGAACACTGGATTCTCCTTCCTCCAGCCTGAAATTGGCAAGCTCTATTTTGCACTAGCTTATTAAACTGTCCCTATTGTATATTAGGACTTAGACTTTGAGCTGACCAAAGTTTAGAGACTTGATATAAATACTTCAGGATATGGAATTTCATTGACTACTATTTTTGACCTTGCATAAGGTTTTTTCAGGTGAATAAAAACTGTGGTCCAAGCTGGTGTGTCTGAAAGCAGACAGGGAAGAAAATAGAAATACTTTCTGTTTCTGGACAGCAATACAATACGGCTGATGGGCAAATAATCATGAATCTTACCAAGTTGGAAGTGCTGTATATTCTACTCCAAGCTAAACTTAGTGTGAACAAAATGAATAACAGCAGATATAGCAGGAGATAAGACTGGTACTTATACACTACTTCCCTACCAAAAACCTTAGTCTGTGCATTCCCTGCTCAACAAGGGACACAAGTGCTTGCATTTTAAAGAGTCTAAAATCAACTGTATCTCCACAAACCCTAACCTACTATTATTGTACAGTCCTAAGGGCTGTGTCAATGGGTAGAGCAGCTTGGTCGGTTGCTTAAAGGCAGAAACTCTGAGGCCCAGATTCAAGGATATGACTCAAAGAGATATGTGTCTTAGGATACCAGCCTATGAAACTGACCGTATGTAAATTGGCAAAAAGCAGGATTGGCAAAAAATTGGATTAATAGTGTGCCTGAAAAGAAGCCAAAACGAATGGTGGTAGGCAGTGCCAAAAGAAAGAGAAAAACATTCTAATGCCATAGGTGGAACCCCTTGAATTTCCAGTTAATTGAATGAACATATTTCTTTTTAAAAAAGCTTGTTTGATGTTGTTTTCCAACACTTGTAGCTAAGAGTTTTGACTAACACAAGGCTAAAGGAAAGGGGGAAAATATTAAATTGTATTGAGAAGTTATATGCCAGAAGTTGCCAGATGTTTCCAATATTATTACTTAATGTTTATATTAACTTTGTGAAGTACCTTGTATCTCCCCTCATTTTGTATAAAAGAAATTGATGTTCAGGGACATTAGTACATATTAAATGCCCAGTGAGACAGTATTAGTAAGTGGTGAATTCACGAACTAAACAAGACTATTTAATGCTAAAATTCATACTATATGTACTATATCTAATTCCTCCTCAATAAAGTGGGGGAAATAATAGTGCTTACCTCATAGGATTATTGTAAATACTTAGAATATTAGCATGCACAAAGTGTGTGCTAAATAGTCAAACAAAGTGCAAGGTATAAAATAAATAAGTAGAAAATAGTGGACCAAGGGGTTTCTCCTTTACCTGAGAATTTCATACAATCTACAAATAACATTCTGTGATCCTGGCAAATCTTATGATGTCTAATGGTTTCTATTATTTAAAATCTATAATCAAAAGATGGTTATATTCACTCACCAGGTTTAAAAAACTAATTATAATTGCTGTAAACATTTAAAATATAAACACTACCTATAGTCAAAGTAGAATTTGTTGCCCTTTCTGCAGAAAATCTAAAAAAAATTAAAATATGTTTACTATAACAACATTATTTGGTTATTATAATCCCTTTAGGTCCCAAGCTGGGAATTTAAGAATGAACATTATAAACTAAGAAAGATAAATGCATGGCCCTTATAATGAGATTTCTCACTTAATATATAATATTATGCACATGGCTTAAATGTACTAGTATCTCAACTGGAGTCGGCTTGAAAATTTAGGCAACATCAACTTCACTTTATGCAGGGTTTCAAGCTATAAAATAAATTATTCATAATGAGTTAATTATCCTTTTACCACACCATCATTCCTATTTTTAAATGATATTCAGAAGGTTAAACACTGAGGAATTTAATCATAATTTGCATATACTAGTTTTGAAAATAAGTAACATTTTCTAGATCAATGCAAAATTACAAAATCCTCCAGGTGAAAGATAACCTTCACTGTATAATACAGAGAGAAAAATAATTTCCTTATTTAAAAAAAAGCTAATGAAAACCTTCAATTGCATGAGGACATTTTGCAGTTTATTTTAATAAATTACCTCAAATTCCCCTTTCCTACAAAAAGAAGAAAATTATATTTCTAATTCTATGTGAGCCTTTGATTTTTTTTCAACACATGGATGATTGGATTTAAATAATTGTCTGAGATCATGCTTCTGTTCTTTTCCCTGAATATATAGGTACTTGTTCATCAATGAAACTTCTTAAAAAAAACAGTGACTGATGTGAAGTGTCCCCTTCCAAATAACTTTGATTCAGATAGATGAGAAATAACCAAATTATCACAGTAATTATTATTTCCTCCCTGAAGACACTTTGAAATATAATGACTGGACTTCTGGAAAACTGGTGGAGTAGGAAGATTGAGCTCACTCATCCCACAGACAAACTGATATAACAGCTAATGTGTGCAACTAATTGAAAACAACCTGAAGACTGGAAGAACAGACTTTTCAGTTAATAATAGAGAGAGAAGTCCACATCAAAAAAGGTAGGAAAGGCAGAGACGCTGTCAGGAGCAAAAAATTCCCAGGAGACTTACCCAGGGACACTACAAGCATGAAGAAGGGAGAGGAGCACACTCCATACTAGACATATCAGGCACAGGAGACTTGAACTAGGAAGACTAGTGCTTATAACATTTGGCTTTGAAAACCAGTGGAGCTTGAGCTCATGAGTTTTTACAATCAGTGAGACTTAAATCCAGGTACTTTAAAAATCAAAAGATTTAGCTGAAAGAGAGCTGAAGGGCAATAGAAACTAGTTCTCATCCTTAAAGAGCCAGCAATAATAAATAACCTCACTGAAGTACAGCATAGAAACAGCAGTTTGAAAACTACCCAGGGTATATGTGAAGGAGATTTATTACTAATATCAGAACATGTCCTAGAAGGGTAGGGATCTTTAGGAAACTTCTCCAAAAACAAAAGTGCTGACAAGTGCCATCTATCCCCAGATGTGCCCCCCCCCCCAGCTAGACAACTGCAGGAATCATCGAGATAACCACACATACCTTTATGCCCATATTCCCAGCATCCAAAAGTTATACTTGGCAACATAGGGTGACAACTGATCAATGCAACTACAGCTCCCACAGAGGAACTGAGGGAAGACATCTGGTCTGACTGCTGACCACCAAAAAACAAGCCCACAGCAGCCTCAGACAGGCACCTTAATAACAAAACCCTGCCCAGTGTATGCACAACAGGCAAAGTACGTCATTGCAGTCAACTGGTCTGAAGGCAAACATGGCTCAGCCACAATAGTAGAGTACTTGAAGCCCATAGGAGACACCCCTTGAACATCTGGCTCTGGTACACAGGGAACATTGCTCCACAGGATGCACAGAGCCTCGTCTTCATAAATCTACTTATTCAAATCAGGACATGTATATGATTTTCCTAATAGATATAAAAAAAACACAGAGAGTTAAACAAAATGAGGGGACAAAGGAATATGTCCCAAATGAAAGAACAATACAAAACCACAGCAAAACAGCTAAATGAAATGGAGAGAAACAACATCACTGATAAAGAATTTAATGTAATAGTCATAAATATGCTCAATGTGATAGTCATAAAGATACTCACTGAGTTGAGAAGAGTGGAGGATCTCAATAAGACCTTCAATAAAGAGATAGAAAACATAGAAAAATAACCAATCAGATGAAAATACCAATCATTGAAGTAAAAAACACACCAGAGGGAATCCATAGCATATTAGAGTAGGCAGAAGAATGAATGGGCAATCTGGAAGACAGGGTAATAGAAAACAACCAAGCTAAACTGCAAAAAGAGAAAATAATAATAAAAAGTAAGAATAGGTTAAGGGAACACAGCAACATTATCAACTGTGATAACATATACATTATAGGGATTCCAGAAGGGGAAGAAAATATAAGAGACAGAAAATTTATTTGAAAAAAATAATAGCTGAAAAATTCCCTAATTTGGGGAAGGAAACAGACATCTAAAACAAGGAAGCACAGAGAGCTCCCAACAAAATTCACCCAAGGAGGTCCACATCAAGACAAATAATAATTAAAATAGCCAAGCGTGGTGGCAAGACCTAGAACAGTGGAGGGAATTCCTCTAAGACCCCAGCCCCGGAGTCTCTGACACCAGCACTCACTATCCTCCAGCAATTTGTCAAAATTGCCATTTAAGTGTCCTCACTATTGTATGACTTCAGCGGCCTCTGCTCAAGGTACTTCCCCAATATTATATTTTGGATAAGAAATGAGCGCCAGAAAAATAATTTTCTGCAATCAGAATAAAAGATTTTATATTGCAAATATAAAATTATGTAATCAGAAAAATAAAAGAGGGTGGAGAGCAAGATGGTGGAGAAGTAGGGAGCTCTGTAATCCGTGCACGCCCGCATGGATTGAACTGAGAAGGACTGAAGGGATAAAACTCGGATTTGCAGGTGGGGGAACAAAGAAACAGACACCAGAAAGAAGACAACCTCAAAGATGCCTGAGTGAATGATTGTGATCTCGGAAATTGGAGGACAGGCGGGTCCCAGTGGTACAGGGGGAAGGAGCCCCAGCCCAAGACAGGGAGAGCGCACTGTGCCCCGGAGAGACAAGGGGAAGAGAAAGAGAGACGGAAAATGCACATAGAACCATCTCTAAGGGAGGAAAAACTCGCCCATCTCCCCATATGTAACTGACGAGCGCCTGGAGAGTAATCCGTCCCATCTGGCCGGCGAATTCTTCCTTGGGCGCAGAAGCAGCGGTATCCATTCCAAGCAGCACGGCAAAAGGCAGCTGCAGAGATAAAGGCTGTGGCAGTGCGAACAGTGGTGGCGGCCGCTCCGCGAAAGGTGTCTTGAAAAGCGGCGGCAGCAGCGCCTCGAAAAGGGCAGCGCAAGCCGGACCAGGAGGCCGGCCACCAGCGGGAGCGTATCTCATCTCCAGTGACACTGTGGAACCGCATGGACTGGGATTTGGAAGTAAGGTGGATCTTGGAGAATACAATTTGGCTGGCCCGTGGCACAGGGAGATCGGACTCAGAAGGGCGTCTTGCAACACGTGATTCTAGCAAAACTTGAAGCGACGTCATTCTTCTCCCTGCAACCACAAAGGCAGAGCCTCGGAGAGAGCAGCCCCAGAGACCTGACCTGATGCCAAACCACTCCCATCCGCACAGGGGAGTTGTCTTTTTTTTTTTTTCGTTATTCACTGCTTCTCCCCCTTTTCTGCTGCCATCGAGATATATTTCCCTTAGCATATTCTTATCCCTCCTCTTGGTTGGTTATATGCTTTTGGACTGTCCACAGTCTTTTGCTGTCTCTGTCCCCACCTTGTTTTTCTTTTTGTTTTTGTTTTTCATTCTTTTTCTTCTCTCGTTTCTTCTCTTCTTTCTTTTCTTTCCTTTCCTTTTCTTTACTTCCTTTCCCCTTTTGGCTTGCTTGTATATTTGATCTGTCTAAGCGTTTGCATGCTTTTGTTCCCTGTATGCTACTCTGTTTCCTTTTCAGGGCTACCTCAAGAAACATGCCAAAGTACACGTGGTGGAGAGTCCCAAATATCACTGACCACGGAAATAAAATAATCAAAAGCACGACAAGAGAAACCGAGAGACACCATTAAAAGAACACTTTCTGAAATGACAGACCCTGGACAGTCAATGAGCCTCCTTTAATAGAGCAATACTAACAGGTGAACAGGGCATAACGAGCTTTTAAAACTGACAAGAGACAGAAAGCTGGGCAAAATGACAAAACAAAAGAACTCTCCTCCAAAGAAACTCCAGGAAGAAGTCACAGCCACAGAACTGCTCAAAACAGACTTAAACAACATAAGTGAACAAAAATTTAGAATAATTGTCATAAAATTAATTGCTGAACATCAAAAAAAAATCAAAGAAGCTATGGATACACAGACTAGGGACCTTCAAAATAGCAGTGAAGAGTTAAAAAAGGCTATAAATGAGGTGCATAACAAAATGGAGGTGGCCACTGCACAGATCGAAAGGGAGAGAGGAGAATAAGTGAATTAGAGACACAGTTATAGCAAAAGAGGAAGCCGAGAAAAAGAGAGAGAAATTGATACAGGAACACGAAAAGAGAATTCGAGACCTGAGTGATACAATCAAACGTAACATTATCCATATCATAGGAATTCCCGAAGATGAGGAAAGAGAAAAAGGTCCTGAAGGGGTACTGGATCAAATTATACATGAAAACTTCCCGATTATGGGGAAAGAAATGGCCATTGAAATCCAACAGGCGCAAAGAACCCCCTTAAGATGTAACCTGAATCGACCTTCGGCATGAAATATCATAGTGAAAGTGGCAAAATATAAAGACAAAGAGAGAATTCTGAAAGCAGCTAGGGAAAAAAAGGGCACTAACATACAAAGGGAAACCTATCAGAGTGGTTACAGACCTATCTAATGAAACTTGGCAGGCCAGAAAGGAATGGCAAGAAATCATCAATGTGATGAACGGGAGAAAAATGCAGCCAAGAATCCTTTATCCAGCGAGCCTGTCATTCAAAATCGAAGGAGAGATAAAGGTGTTTCCAAATAAACAAAAACTGAGAAAATTCATCATCACCAAACCAGGCCTACAAGAAATCCTAATAGGGACTCTATGAGGAAAATGTTGCAAGGAATACAAGGTACTAGAGACACCACTATAAACATGAACTTCACAAAAAAAACAATGAACCCAAACCACATTTTTCAATACTTACACTGAATATAAATGGACTGAATGCCCCAATCAAACGATACAGGGTAGCAGAATGGATAAAAAAACAAAATCCATCCATATGCTGTCTCCAAGAGACTCATTTGAGACCGGAAGACACCTTCAGATTGAAAGTAAGGGAATGGAGAAATATCTATCATGCGACCGGTAGTCAAAAGAAAGCCGGAGTAGCCATACTTATATCAGACAAACTGGACTTTAAAGTAAAGGCAGTCACAAAAGATGAAGAAGGACATTATATAATAATTACAGGGTCTCTCCATCAGGAAGAGCTGACAGTTATAAACACCTATGCGCCAAATGTGGGAGCACCCAAATATATGAAACAACTAATCACAAACAGAACCGATCTTATTGATAAGAATGTGTTAATTGCAGGGGACTTTAACACTCCACTTACACCAACGCATAGATCAACCAGACAGAAAATCACTAAAGAAACAGTGGATCTGAACAAAACATTGGAACATATGGAATTGATAGATATATTTAGAACTCTGCATCCTGAACCTAGGAAATTCACCTTCTCAAGTGCGCATGGCACTTTCTCCAAGATAGATCACATACTGGGGCATAAAGCAGCCCTCCATAAATACAAATGAATTGAGATTATACCATGCACACATTAGGACCACAATGCTATAAAACTTGAAATCAATCCCAGGAAAATGTCTGTAAAATCTCAAAAATGTGGAGGTTAAAACGCACCCTACTAAAGAACCATTCGGCCAATCAGACAATTAGAGAAGAAATTAAAAAATATATGGAAACAAACGAAAACGAAAATACAACAATCCAAACTCTCTGGGATGCAGCAAAGGCAGTCCTAAGAGGAAAGTATATTGCAATCCAGGCCTATTTGAACAAGCTAGAAAAAGCACAAATTGAAAATCTAACAGAGCGCCTAAAGGAACTAGAAGGGGAGCAGCAATAGAACCCCAAACCCACCAGAAGAAGAGAAATAATAAAGACCAGGGAAGAAATAAATAATATTGAATCCAAAAAACCAGTGGAGCAGATCAATGAAACCAAGAGTTACTTTTTTTGAAAAAATAAACAAAACTGATAAACCTCTAGTCAGGCTCCTCAGAAAAAAAAACAGAAAACACCCAAATAGACAAAATCATGAATGAAAATGGATCTATCACAACCAACCCCTCAGAAATACAAACAATCATCAGAGATTACTATGAACAATTATATGCAAACAAACTGGACAATCTAGAAGAAATGGACAAATTCCTAAACACACATGCACTACCAAAATTGAAACAGGAAGAGATAGAAAATCTGAATAGACCCATAGCCAGTGAAGAAATCGAATCAGTGATCAAAAATCTCCCAATGAATAAGAGCCCAGGGCCAGATGGCTTTCCAGGGGAATTCTACCAGACATTTAAAGCAGAGTTAATACCTATTCTTCTCAAACTATTCCAAGAAATAGAAATAGAAGGAAAACTTCCAAATTCATTCTACAAAGCCAGCATCACTTTGATTCCCAAACCAGACAGAGACCCAACAAAAAAAGAAAACTACAGGCC
>CM053579.1:43975503-43993811 GCA_028646485.1 Cryptoprocta ferox | reverse complement strand
GTACCCTCCTACACTGTTGGTGGGAATGTAAACTGGTACAGCCGCTCTGGAGAACAGTGTGGAGGTTCCTCAAAAAACTATCCATAAAACTCCCCTGGGACCCAGCAATAGCACTGCTTGGGATTTACTCGCCGGATACAGAAATGCTGTTGCATAGGGGCACATGTACCCCAATGTTCGTAGCGGCACTTTCAACAATAGCCAAATCATGGAAAGAGCCTACATGTCCATCAACTGATGAATGGACTAGGAAGATGTGGTTCATGTATACAATGGAGTACTACATGGCAATGAGAAAGAATGAAATCTCGCCATTGGTAGCAAAGTGGATGGACCTCGAGGGTGTCATGCTAAGCGAAATAAGTCAGGCGAAGAAGGACAGATACCATATGTTTGCATTCATAGGTCTAACAGGAGAAACCTAATAGAGGACCATGGGGAGGAGAAGGAGGAAAAAGTGTTAGGGAGAGGGAGGGAGACAAAACATGAGAGACTCTTGAATACTGAAAACAAACTGAGGGGGGAAGGGGAAGGGGGAAAGGTAAAGGGGGGTAATGGTCATGGTGGAGGTCACTTGTGGGGAAGAGCACTGGGTGTTATATGGAAACCAACCTGACAATAAACTATAAAGTTAAAGTAATAATAAAAATAAAATAAAATAAAATAAATTAGAAAAAAGTTCTCAATAAAAAGAAGGTATAAAAACAATACATGGAAACAAATGAAAAATGTAAACACAGTGGTGAAAAACCTTGGGGTACAGCAAAAGCAGTAATAAGAGGTAAGTATATTGCAAAACAGGCCTGCTTCATGAAGCAAGAAAATCTCAAGTAAATACCCTAACCATCCCCATATGGTAACTAGAAAAAGAAGAACAAATAAATCCTTATTCCAGCTGAAGGTAAATAAAGAATAGAGCAGAATAAATGATATAAAAAAATTTTTAAAAGTCATAGAACAGATCAATGAAAACAGGAGCTGGTTCTTTGAAAGAATTAATAAAACTGATAACCCCCTAGCCAGACATTTAAAAAAGAAAATAAAAAGGACCCAAATAAATAAAACCACAAATGGAAGAGGAGACATCACAACCAACACAACAGAAATAAAAACAATTTTAAGAGCATGTTATGAAAAATTATATGATACCAAATCAGGCAATCTGGAAGAAATGGATAAACTCCTAGAAATCTATAAACTACCAAACTGAAACCAGGGGAAATAGAAAGCTTGAACATACTGATAACCAGCAAAGTAATTGAATCAGTGGTCAAAAATCTCCCAACAAACAAAAGTCCAGAATCAGATGGCATCACAGGCAAATTCCAGCAAACATTGAAAGAACAATTAATATCTATTCACCTCAAACTATTCCAAAACAGAAATGTAAGTAAAACTTCCAAACTCATTCTCTGAGGCCAGCATTACCCAGACTCCAAAACCAGATAAAGAATCCACTAAAAAAGAGAACCATAGGCCAATATCCCTGATGAACATGGATGCAAAAGCTCTCAATAAAATACTAGGGAACTGTATCCAACAATACATTGAAAGAATCATTCACCATGATAAAGTGGAATTTATTCCTGAGCTGCAAGAGTGGATCAATATTTGTAATTCAATGTGATAAACCACATTAATAAAAGAATGGATAAGAACCATACGATCCACTCAACAGATGCAGAAAAAGCATTTGAAAAAGTACAACATCCATTCATGGTAAACAAAACAAAACAAAACGAAACGAAAACAAAAACAAACAAAAAACAAACAAAAAAACCAAAAACCAAAAAACAAACAAAAAAATCCTTCAACATGATTAAGGCCAAATAGGAAAAACCCAGAGCTGATATCATCTTCAATGGGGAAAAAGTGAGAAGTTTTCATCTATGGTCAAGAAGACGACTGGGATGTCCATTTTCACCACTGATATTTAACATAGTACTGGAAGTCCTAGCCTCAGGAATCAGACAACAAAAGGCATCCAAATCAGCCAAGAAGTCAAACTTTCACTATTTGCAGATGACATGATACTCTTTATAAAAACCCCAAAAGACTTCACAAAAAAATTTCTAGAACTGATATACAACATTAGTAAAGTCGCAGGTACAAAATCAATGTACAAAAATCTCTTGCATTTCTATACACCAATAATGAAGCAGCAGAAGGAGAAATCAAGTAATCGGATCCCATTTATAAGTGCACCAAAAACCAGTAGATACCTAGCAAAAAGCTAACCAAAGAGGTAAAAGGTCTGTACTCTGAAAACTATAGAGAACTGAAAAAAGACATTGAAAATGACACAAAGAGATGGGAAAAACATTCCATGCTCATGGATTGGAAGAGCACATATTGTTAAAATGTCTATACTACCCAAAGCAATCTTCACTTTTAATGCAATCCATATCAAAATACCACGAGCATTTTTCACAGAGCTAGATCAAACCAACTGAAAATTTGTGTGGCATCACAAAGATCCCGACGAGCCAAAGCAATCCTGAAAAATCAAAGCAAAGCTGGAAGCATCATGATTCTGAACGTCAAGCTATATTACAAAGCTGTGGTCATCAAGACAGTATGGTCCTGGCACAAAAACAGAAACACAGATCAATAGAACAAAGTAAAAAACCCAGAAATAGACCCACAAGTATATGGTCAACTAAACTTCGACAAAGCAGGAAAGACTATTGAATGGGAAAAAAGTCTCTTCAACAAATGGTGTTGGGAAAACTGGACAGGAACATGCATAAGAATAAACTGGACCACTTTCCAATTCCATACACAGAAATAAATTCAAAATGGATGAAAGATCTAAATGTGAGACAGGAAACATTAAAATCCTAGTGGAGAAGAGAGGCAGTAACCTCTTTCACATTGGCCATTGCAACTTTTTACTAGATACATCTCCTAACAGAAGGGAAACAGAAGCAAATATAAATTATTGAGGCTTCATCAAGATAAAAAAAACTTCTGCACAGCGAAAGAAGCAAATAATGAAACTAAAAGACTATCTATGGACTGGGAGAAGATATTTTCAAATGATATATCTGATAAATGATTATTATCCAAAATATATGAAGAACTAATCAAACTCAACAATCCCCCCCAAAAAAATCCACTTAAGAAATGGGCAGAAGGCATGAATACAAATTTTTCCAAAGAAGACATAAAGATGGCCAATAGACAAATGAAAAGATGCCAACATCACTGATCACAGGGAAATACAACTCAAAATTTCAATGAGATATCACCTCACACCAGTCAGAATGGCTAAAATTAACAACACAGTAAACAACAGGTGTTGGGGAGGATGACGAGAAAGGGAAACCCTCTTATGCTGTTGGTGGGAACGCAAACTGGTGTAGCCTCTCTAGAAAACACTTTGGAGGCTCCTCAAAAAGTTAAAAATAGAACTACTCTACAATCCAGCAATTGCACTACTAGGTATTTATTCAAATGTTACAAAAATACTGATTTGAAGGGATACACCCACCCTGATGTTTACCAGTGTTGTCAACAATAGCCAAATATGCAAAGAGCCCAAATATCCATCACCTGATGAATGGATAAAGAAGAGGTGGTGCATGTGTGTGTGTGTGTGTGTGTGTGTGTGTGTGTGTGTGTTATTCTAAGTGAAATAAGTCAGTTGGTGAAAAACAAATACCATATGATTTCACTCAAATGTGGAATTTAAAAAACAAAACAGATGAACACAGAGAATAAAAGAAAGAGGGACAAATCAAGAAACAGACTCTTAACTATAGAGAGCAAATGGAGGGTTTCTGGGTGGGAGGTGGGCAGGGGCATGGGTTAAATGGGTATGGGTAATAAGGAGGGCACTTGTGATTACCACTGGGTGTTATACGTAAGTGATGAATCACTGAATTCTACACTTGAAACTAATATTACTAATTGGATTTTACATAAAAACTTGATGAAAAAACGTCCTGGAAAATAATTAGATAAAACATAAATAGAGTAAAAAGTGGTAAGCTAACTTAGGGTAAATGCAGTGTGCTATGGAAACCCATTTTGAAGAGTCATGAAAAGTGTCTCAAAAGCTCCAGCAGAAACTGCTAAAGAGTAGTAAAGGTAATGCACTGGAGTAAGAATTTGCAAATACATGAAAGTAAGAGCCATCATGATGAATGGGAAGAATGCCAAGTACCTCCATACACTTACAACGGTGATTCTCAACTCAGGAAAATTTTGCCTCCCAAAGGACATTTGACAATGCCTAGAGACATTTTTGGTTGTCACAGTAGGAAAGGAATGCTACTGGCATCTAGTGGGTAGAGGCCAGGAATGCTACTAAACATCCTACCATGCACAAGACAGCCCCTCATATCAAAGAATTATCCTCTCTCAAATGTCAATAGTGCCAAGGTTGAGAAACTCTGTGTCATAGAATTAGAATTGGAGATTTTAAATTTTTAGTCTTTGCCAATTTGATAAAAATAGGTGGTATCTTCTTGCTTAAATTTGCATTTTCTTGAATTCTAGTGAGTTTAAACATTTAAATATATTTATTAGCTATTGCATTTCTTCTTTAGTATATTTTTTGTTTGTGTCCTTTAGAGATTTTTCAACTTGTTACCGATCTCTTGCTTAGTGTCCTAGAACTCTTTATATATTACAGATAGAAAACTTGTGTGTCACATATGCTGCAAATATTTTTCCCATTTTATCATTTCCTTCATGCTTCATTTTTCTTTCTATCCAGTTTCTATTATGTAGTCAAATCTTTTGTTCTTGTCTTTTCACATTTTCTGCCTTTATTTTATAAAAACTGTTTTCAACCCAAATTGCATAAGCTGATTATTTTAATGTTTATTTATTTTGAGAGAAGTGGGAGGGGAAGACAAAGGGGAGAGAGCATTCCAAGCAAGTTCAGTGATCTCAGCACAGAGCCCAATGCAGGGCTCAATCTCATGAACTGGGAGATCATGACCTGAGCCAAAGTCAAGAGTTGGACACTTGACTGACTGAGCCAACTAAGTGCCCCAACTGATTATTTTAATACGACATGATAAATGGTATAATAGAACACTATGTCCCGTATTAACAGTGTGGAGGCATAAAAAAAGTGGTCAATTAAAATTAGCAAAAGGGGAAAGATTAATTTATTAATTTTTGTCCTAAGTGCCCAGAAAAGTGTCTGACACACAATAGGCTACCAAAAAATATTCATTAAAGGATGAATGAATAAATAAGTGGTATTTAATTGTTCATATGATTTCAGTTTATGAAATTATGTAAAATATTTATACTTACAAACATTCCTTGTGAAATTAGGTAATGAACAGAAGAGACATTACACGTTTGTATTATTCCTAGTTTATCCCCTTCAAGACTATGTCTGAATCTAGGGCTTCCAGGCTCCCAAAGCCATCCTAGGAATATGCATCAGGCTTAGGGGTGATCCAGATTAACTTGGAGATTGCTATGCATCTTCAGACCCACTCCTCAAACCAAAATTTTTGTTTTTGTTTTGAAAGGAAAAGATTATTCTCCCTTCCCCCAGATATACACACATGCACACACATATTTTAAGTAAAAGGTGAAAGTTCCTTTGGCCCCCATCCTGCCTCCCAAAAGCTTGATAAATTCTTCCATTTTTTAACATATTTGTGATAGGCATGATTTTGTTTCAGACTTCTTGGGTACAATAAATAACATACTTTGTTCCTTTTGTTTTTTAAATTAAATCCAACTTTTTTTTGTCCCCTCACATTCCTAAGATGATAGAGCATTTACTATAAGTTATTATTGACGTTTCTGCCTCTATGAGACCCTCCAGGAATCTCAGAGCTTTCTAAGTCACAGGAAAATGAATCAAGTGTCTAATCCTTAATATCTAGTGGTCACCATCATTACTGATAATTCTGCTACCCAATGATGCCATTGAATTCTGGTTCTCTGCCATCTGCCAGGTGCCAGTGCTCTATAGCATGTATGGTAGAAAGCAGTATGACAGAGCTGCTTTTCAGCAATGTTTTCTCCATGCTTTCAATGACTATAGCTTACCTCAGGGCATCCTCACTGGTCGTCTCAAGGTAAGATGGTGGATCTTTTTTATCAGTCCCCGGCATATACCTCCTCCCAACAGTAGTACTGCCATCTCCCTGAGCACATTCTCAAGAAACCTCTTCCTCTCCAGCAGTAATCACTCACCAATTTGGCAGCAAGCATACATTTCTATCTCCCCTTTCCCTCTAGGGCAACTCCAGACTTTGCCAGCAAAGACTGCGACAAGTGTTATTGTTTGGATTTATTTTTAGTGGTTTTGGTGTGTGTTTTTTTCTCTAGGGATGTTCCTATTAGAAAGAGAGGGAGGAGAGAAAGAGATAGAGTGAGAGAAAGTGAAAGAAAGAAAGAAAGAAAGAAAGAAAGAAAGAAAGAAAGAAAGAAAGAAAGAAAAGAAGAAGGAAGTGAAGGAGTTAAGGTAAAAAAGATGAAAGGATAGAAGAATGAAGGGAAGGAAGAAAGAAACGGCTGTTAACTTTTCTTACCCTTCCAACTCCCATCCCCAAGAAAAAGATTGATTCCTAGAAACAGGTTCGCTTTGGGCCATGCAAGATAGATTTATGTCTCCAGGAGTTTTACTCAATATGAGAAAGATTTCAAGAAAACTCTGAAATAAAGGGCATCTTTAATAATCTTTATGTGACATTTTCAAAATCTATTTTAAAAAAAGAGCTTAGATGGTAGCAAAATATTTCCATCTACCCACCAGTTCCTCTGCACATAAAGATCACTAATTTTGACAGGACATCTCATCCATTTCTCTTTCCTCCCTCACATTGGCAATGACCCAAATGCTTTTTGATTGCTGAAAAGGATAAGATCGTGTGACTTGCTAGGAGATTTTCAGTCAATGAAAAAGAGCATCAGTCACAAATGTCTGGAGTTTATCAAACACCGGAGTAGCAACTTAATATTTGATTAGAGTCAATTTACACTTAAAATGACATCAACCTACTGTATTATTGGGAAACCATTACAAGTGAGGATGAAGCAAAATATGGACTATTTTAGGAAAAAATGTACTTTTTTAAATTTATGTATTTATTTTGAGAAAGAGAGAGAGAGAGTGACAGAGAGAGAGAGAGAATCCCAAGGAGGCTCCACACTGTCAACATAGAGCCTGATGTGGGGCTCAATCTAACAAACCTGAGCCAATATCAAGAGTCAGATGCTGGAGCACCTGGGTGGATCAGTCGGTTAAGTGTCTGACTTCGGCTTAGGTCATGATCTCACAGTTCATGGGTTCGAGCCCCGTGTCAGGCTCTGTGCTGAACGCTTGCTCAGAGCTTGGAGCCTGCTTCAGATTCTGTGTCTCCTTCTGTCTCTGCCCCTGCCCTGCTCACACTCTGTCTTACTCTGTCTCTCAAAAATAAAAAAATGTTTAAAAAAATTTTTTAAAGAGATGATAACTGAGCCACTCAGGTGCCCCAGTAAAAGTGTATTTTAAAATCATTTAGCAATAAGTAGAAAAAGTTATTTTATAATATCTTCATAAGGCTTTGCTTTTCTGAAAATACTCAGAATTATAGTCAACTTTAACATGAACTAAAATATTTTTCCAAGAATTATCTGACACTAATTTTTCATAACATTTATTGGTATAGTTTTCAACCCGAGTACCAGTTCAACAATCACACTGCCATTGAGATTATCTACTGTTGATCCATTGCACCAAAATTATGGTTGGAAATATTGTAGGAAGTATTCCACCGCCTTAAAGGAGAAAATGGTCTGGTTTCAGGAAATTGAGTAAGTTGCCTTATTTACATTAGTTGACATATTACAAAATTGTGTAAAAGAAATGATTAAACATTAGTTGATGGAGAAATAATCAGTCCTTACATCTTTGAAGAAGTTAAAGTAATATCACCACACACACACACACACACACACATCTGAAGTATAAGTACTTTCCAATAACTGTTGCAAGTTCTTTTTTCTGTGCAGAAGTGGGAACAGACCTCCTGGAGACCTATTCTTAAGGGCATTTAGTAACTCATAGATGAGCTCCCTTGCCCAGTTTCTCACTAAATAGTTATGTTTTCATAAGTTAATATTAGTAATTAATTCATTGCTCTGGATCTTTATCTTATCTATAAAATGAGGATAATAATCATCTAGCCTATTAGTCCATGAAGTTATGAAGAGCTGAAATGAGATGATGTATGTAACATTTATTCTCAAAAAATAAAGCTATCATTTGACCAGGAAGTGTACTAAGTACTCAAGATATGGAAATGAATTCAACAGAATCACTGTTCTCCTGGGTCTTATAATACAATATGTTCAGTAAATCAGCAGACCTATTTTCAGCATCTAAAAGTATGGTGGTCACTGTGTTAAGTGAGGGTTTATGGAGATGAAAGACAGGATCCTTACCCTAAAGAAGCACACAGTCAAAGCAAGAGGCATGCCCATAAACCAACAACTACAAAATAGCACAGTAAATGTCACGATAGAGAACAGTACAGAAGAGGAAAGGCTGACATGCATTTGTTCATTTCTAATGTGCTCTGCCTGTAATTAGGAGACACTGCTGCTATGTCAGTAGTACTGACTTGGATATGCTCTTTAGACTTCAACAGTCATGTTCCCCATATGTGTGGTTAGCTGAGAAAGTAATTAGCATACTTTATACTCAATTATCCATTTTATGATTTAAACAACACAAAACTTTATTAAAATAGGTTAAGCATGAATATTAAAGAGTAAAGCAAATAGCCATCCAAGGCAAGTTTTTAAAAAGAAATTAACTCCTAGGAGCGCCTGGCTGGCTCACTTGGTTGAGCCTGACTCTTGGTTACAGCTCAGGTCATGATCTCACAGGATTGAGTCTGGCATCAGGTTCTGTGCTGAATGTAGAGCCTGCTTAAAATTCTTTCTCTCTCCCTCTGCCCCTCTCCCCAATTCATGCTCTCTCTTTCTAAATAATAGTAATAGTAATAGTAATAGTAATAGTAATAATAATAATAAAGGGCATTAACTCTTACGTATAACTTGTTATATCTGTCACTAATGATTTAGGTCAGATTCACATTTTTGCATTATAGTCCTCAAGACCAAAATATCTATTTATTGTTGGAAAAAAATCTTAGAGTAGAATTGCTCTTATTAATTATATAATTTAACTTACTTGAAATATCTTAGCAAAATAAATTTAAAATTACAACTACAAACATATAAGATTCACCAAAGGAATCTTCTACTCTATACTCTTTAACTGATGTGATATTGTTGTGCACAAGGTCTTTTTAAAAAAAATGAAGGATCAAGTTTTCCCAAGATAACATCCCATGGGAACTGGGAAATTTAATTTTAAAGGGTACATTTTTTTTCTTTACTATGCTGCTATAATTCTAGGACAACAGTCTCTGGTGGGGGGAGGCATTCAAGTGGTTGCCATCTGTATAACCTCATTCCAAATGATAGGAATAAGCTGGTTCAGAGGCTGAATGACAAATATTATGAATTTCCAACAAACCTAAACCTCCCATTCTTTTCAGCTTTGATGCTCAAGAAATAATTTAAAACATTTGATAACCATGTCATTGCACACCTTGAGAGGTGGTTTGATTTCAGGGACTACAATTACCTGAGAAACACAGAACCATTTGCCTTGCAGAAGGTATTTAGATTTCAAGACCACTTCATCATAGCCCTGAAACTTTATCTTACATCATCTCTCGATAGGAGCTGACTGTATTATGTTTGGAGCTGCACTGAAATCTGCAGCAGTACCATTGCTGCAGCCTTGTTTTACTGACAGGTCTTGCAGACAGCATTAGTATGATAGGATGTGGCAAATACAGAAACATTTGAAAAGAGAGGTTAAATCTTTGAGGGAACAGCGTTTTGGGAACAAGTGATTTAGCAACAGGAAGAAATCAGCTGGCAAGGCAGCAGGTATTTAGCTATTTAGGGAAGCATCCACCCTATGTATCAAGGTCAAAGAAAAGCATGAGATCAATTAGAGTAGATATTTACAGGCACTTAATTTTTGATGATGCTGATATTTAAAGAGAAAGGACAAGGAATTAATCTTTTCTATGTGCCATTTATTTATAAATATTTTTCATTTAAAAATAAATTTTTTTCACAAAAAAGATGTCTTTTTGTTATCTTTCTTCTTTGAAGTTAATTTCCTGTTCGATTTTTTTCAGTAATTGAACCTTTTTGGATCACACCAATTAGATGCTTCATTTAACCCCAAAGTGATTAAATCAGCAAATAGGCATGCATTATCCATAACTTTATCAATCCATGTCAACCTTTCAACTGTTTGAAATTGTGTAGTAATATCCAAGATAATGATTTCAGAAGTACAAGAAAGACATCATAATTTATTTTATTTTATTTTTTATGGTTTATTGACAAGCTGGTTTCCATAAAACACCCAGTGCTCATCCCCACAAGGGCCCTCCTCCATGCCCATCAACCCCCTTCCCTTTCCTCCTCCCCTTTCAGCCCTCAGTTTGTTTTCAGTATTCGAGAGTCTCTCATGATTTTTAATGTTTATTATGATATTTATAAAATGTTAAGGAGAAAAAATGAGAAAGAAAAAGAATGCTATTAAGGACATACATGTCAATTTCATCAAGTGGCTTAAGATTAGCATTTTATTCAGAATGAGCTAATTTTATTATTATTTTATAATCCCTAGACCAATAGACCAGTCTCCACTTCAGATATGTTCAGATAACAGTTTCCTACTTTAAGGCTGTTCTGCTTAAAGTTTACCTCTCTGAAAAACAATATTTGTAACAATTACCAGTCTCATCTAGTTTTACCTCACTTACCAGTAATAGCCTCAAAATATTTCCTTCAATAGTTGATTATTTCTTCCAAGACTTTAGTTATTAAAGTTTTAAATTGTTCTATGGGATATGTAGGGATAATTAAATCACTGTCCTCAAAATCTGGATTCAATGACAGTGATTTCATTTCAAGTTTTGCAAGAAATATGGGTGCCTGGGTGGTTCAGTCAGGTAAGCACCCAAGTTCAGCTCAGGTTGTGATCTCGCTGTTCGTAAGTTCAAGCCCCACATTGGACTCACTGCTGTCAGTGCAGAACCTGCTTCAGATCCTCTGTTCCTTCCTCTCTCTGCCCCTCTCACATTCTCACTTGCTCTCTCTCTCGCTCTCTCGCGCTCTCTCTCTCTTTCAAAAATGAGTAAACATTTTTTAAAAAGAAGTAAAACAGCAGTTATTTCATTAGAAATTCTTTGGATATGACATTATCAAAAAGTGATTTGTTTCAGGAGTCATTTTATTTTTTATTAGAAGCCTTATGCACACATTTAAAAATCCCTAAAGCATAAATCCTCTCAAATTCTCAAATATGCTCATAAGAAAAAAAAGCCTTTTATGTTGAATTGGTTTCAACTATTAAATCCTTGTTTAAGAAAATTGTAATGAGAAAGAATGAAATCTGGCCATTCGTAGCAAAGTGGATGGACCTCGAGAGTGTCCTGCTAAGCGAAATAAGTCAGGCGGAGAAGGACAGATACCATATGTTTGCACTCATAGGTCTAACAGGAGAAACCCAACAGAGGACCATGGGGAGGAGAAGGAGGAAAAAGAGTTAGGGAGAGGGAGGGAGACAAAACACGAGAGACTCTTGAATACTGAAAACAAACTGAGGGGGGAAGGGGAAGGGAGAAAGGTAATGGAGGGTGATGGTCTTGGTGGAGGTCACTTGTGGGGAAGAGCACTGGGTGCTATATGGAAACCAACTTGACAATAAACTATAAAATTAAAAAAAAGAAAATTATATCCTCTGTCTTTTATATATAAATGCATATTATAAAGATGATATATACAGTCATCTTTATATATATATCTATGTATCATCTTTGTGAACATTGTGTTAGTACTGTAAACTTGGGATGTCAAAGATATTTTCAGTTTTTAAAGTGTTTTGTTGATCTCTTGAATAATAAAGTGAAACAGGCTTACATTATTTTATCATTACTTCCTTTACCATCACTTTCTAGGTACTCAGCATAAATCATTCATTCAATAATCATTTCTGCTAAACATTGTAGGTAAATCAAAAGAAGTTTAAAATATAGTCTTCACCCTCAAACACACACACACTTTCTAGGAAGACAAGACACACATACAATTTAGGAGAAAAAAATGTATGTATGATACAGCAAAAATTACAATGGAATTTTTTTTAAATGAGATTCATGTTCACTGAAATGTATGTAGTTTTAACAGAGATGATAGGGCTTGAACTGAGTCTTAAGGGACACTGGATTCAATTGAAATGGGGGAAGAGGGTGTGTACAAGGAATAGTAATGAAACAAAAGAATAAACACGACCAAAAGACAATCAATAGAAATTATTTTATAATAAATGGAAAGGCCCTGATGGGCAGCAAAGAAAGATAAATTTGGAAATAAACTGGGGTCCCATTTTGGAGGAATTCATATAATAGAGTGAAGAGTTTGGATGTGATGTTGTTTGGCTTGGGCTAGGCTCCCACTGCGAAGAAGTAGAAAAGATGAGTATAAGAAGCCTAGGGAGGAAGCATCAACAGGGCTTTTATTCATTCATTCTGGCAAGCATTTGATGAGTTCTGTTTAGTTGTTAGAATAATATGGGGAATGAACAATCTAAGATGGCCTCAGGGCTTTTAGATTTCAAAACAGAGAGTATTTATATTAACAGAAATTCTACTATACCATCTTTTCCTTTTAAAAATAATACTCTAGATCCAAAAAGGTGCCTGAGCCACATAAGAAGGATGATGAAACAGACAAACCAAATTTGTGTAATTAGTTCCTGAACTGTCCTTCAATTTCATTGTGCTTTTCCTTGCCTTTGAACCATTCAGTTTCCAAAACCTTTCTTTTTCCAGCTCCATTCCTGCCTCCCTTTCCAACTTCCCAGACTTCAGCTCATTACTTTCTTTTGAGATGTTGTTCCTTCTACGAGGTTTGAATTGCCTTAGGTGAAGCCTAAACAATCTTTCTTTTTCTGGTTTGCACTGGGAAAAACTGGCTTGGAGAAAAATTAGGTAATTTAAGAAGGAAAACAATTGGGCAGAGGAAAGGTGATCAATCTGACAATGATTCTATTCATTTTGAAATGATAATGGAATTCACTATCCTATACATGATTGCTGATAGACAGTTGGAAATATCAAATTGTAAATTAAGGAAAGAAATAAATTTGGATTGCAGATTTGGGAGTCTTCAACAATGGCGATTTAAGGTCTCCCAGAAGCACTGAAGAGTGCTCTCTTTTCTTTACCTTCGAATGGGCATTAGTGACCAGGAGAGAAATCTAAGGTATCATTCAAGGACAACTAGTATCAATGTGTTAAGTCTTATTAAGTCCTTGCAACAACCCTATGTGGTAAGAAAGCAAGACAGATTATATTTAATTTCTCATTATAATATTATCCTTATTTGATCAAAACATTGATTAATTTTAAAATTTATATACATTCTTATGCCAGACTGATTTCTCCTAAGGTCCTACAGGACACACATAGACTGATCATTATTTTCATGACAATTTTAATTAGTCCTAAAATTAGCTGATTCTGCTGTCTTTCCTATCGGCATGTGCAGTCTTACTCTCACAAATGACTGTGATTAGAAAATTTCATATTTTAAAAAGGCCAACATGAAAATTTGGTCTATAACACACAGATCCTCTATTAAGCTAAAATTAAAGCAAATATGTAAGAGAAAGTATTAAAAAGCAAAGGCTATTATTCTTCGAGGGAAGTGTTTTGAAACCATTAGTAACTATACCTAGAAAAACAAGAGACTGTGAAAAAATCTGCCTTTTTATTTTCTATATTACAATTTTCCACTGAACATACTACACTATATTCAAATTATTTTTTTGAAATATCATTGTTATCTATCATCAAGCAGAGACATAAATATAAATCCCAGAGGATGACAGAATATTCAGTAACTATAAGGCATGGGTGGGAAGTAGAAACATAGAAGACGCTTATTCACTCCTTTGGATCACTGGATCATAGAATTGAAAAGAGTTTGAGAAAAAAAGCATTTACTTTAGGCAACTTCATTTTAAAAAAGGATTGCAGACCTGAGGAGGCAAGATGGCTGAGAAATAGGGAGTTCCATACATCCTGCCTGCAACTCTCAAACAAAGAAGGGCTGAAACCAAAGGATGCTGAACAGCAAGAGTCTGAGAGGAAAAGAGACAGAGTCCACTAAGAAGACAGCCTCATAGGGCAACCTCAAGAAAAAAGCCAAAGTACACAAGGTGGAGAGTCCCAAATATCACTACTAGTAGAGAAATAAAATAACCAAGGGCTGGGAGGGAGCAAGATGGCAGAAAAGTAGGGAGCTCTGTAATTTTCACACACCTGCATCTATCAAACTAAGGACTGAAGCCACAATACTCGGACCTACAAGAGTGGGAGGAAAAGACACAGAGTCCACAAAGAAGAGAGCCTGATAGGTGCATGAGTGAGTGCAAATTGGGGAAGATAAAAATGGGCCGGGACCGGAGGCTTGGAGGGGAGGGAGCCCCCCCCCCTCTGCGCAGAGCCATGGAGAGAAGAGGGGAAGAGAAAGAGAGGCTGAAAAGGCTCATAGAGCTGTCTCTAGAGAAGAGAATAACCTCGGCCCGGGACGGAGAGGAATCCTATCATCCCATCTATAACCGCAGGGTACGGGGAGAGAGATCTATCCCCATTACCTGACGCATTTTCCTTGGGCTCAACGCCCTGATCTCAGGAAGTGCCAGGAGAAAGTGCTCCCCTACCACCCCTACAAGATCCCTGGCTAGGAAGCCTGCCTGTGGGAGTACACCTCATGTCGGGCAGTATCATTAAAGTGCCTGGAATAGGATTTGGAATCGAGGTGGGCATGGGAAATGCAATTTGGCCCACCCGTGGCACAGTTAGATTGGACCCAAAAGAGTGGGTTGCAACGCTTGGTTCAACAAGGGATACGAGCGCGGCCATTCTTCTCCCCTCAAACACCAAGACCAGACCTCAGGGAGCAGCCTGTGAGACCTACCTACACCAAACCAGGCCCATCCGTGCTGGAGAGCTGTGTTTTTTTTTTTTTCTAATTCTACTTTTCCCCTCACCAGCGAGCCCTGGAAAGAGCAACACTGATGCATTGCCGTGATTAGATCAATTCTTACGATTCAGATATATTTTCCCGTATCTCATTCTTATCTCTCCCCTCCGATGGTTTGATGGTTTTACCTTTTAGACTGTCCTGTATCTTTTGTTATTTTGGTCCCCACCCTTTATTTCTTTTCTTTTTTTATTTTCTTTAACCTTTTGTTTTGCTTGTTTGTTTGATTTGTCTGTGTGTTTGCGTGCTTTTATTCCCTGTGTGTTTGCCTGTCTGTTTTACTTTTCAGGGTTACCTCAAGAAACAAGCCAAAATACACATGGTGGAGAGTCCCAAATATCACTGAGTAGGGAAATAAAATAACCAAAACCACACCAAGAGAAACCAAGAGACACCATTAAAAAAACGCTACCTAAAGGGACAGGCCCTGGACAGTCACTGAGCCTCCATTCCTATAGCAATACTAACAGGTGCAGAGTACATAACGAGCTTTCAAAACTGACAAGAGAGGGAGAAAGGCAAGATGGCGGAGAAGTAGGAGCTCTGTAATCTGCGCACGCCCGCATGGATTGAACTCAGAAGGACTGAAGGGATAAACTCGGATTTGCAAGTGGGGGAAAGAAGAAACAGACGCCAGAAAGAAGACAACCTCAAAGATGCCTGAGTGAGTGACTGTGATCTGGGAAATTGGAGGACGAGCTGGTCCCGGTGGTACAGAGGGAAGGAGCACCAGCCCAAGACAGGGAGAGTGCGCTGTGCCTCAGAGAGACCAGGGGAAGAGAAAGAGAGATGGAAAACGCACCTAGAACCATCTCTAAGGGAGGAAAAACTCGCCCGTCTCCCCATATATAACTGCCGGACGCAGGGAGAGAAATCCGTCCCATCTGGCGCGCGAATTGTTCCTTGGGCACAACGGCAGCTGCATCCATTCCAAGCAGCACCTCGAAAGGCGGCGGCACAGATAAAGGCGGTGGCGGTGCGAAAAGCTGTGGCGGCAGCTCCTCAAAACTCACCTTGAAAAGCAGCAGCGGCAGCGGCAGCGACGGAGTCGGCAGCTGCGGCGGCGCCACGAAAAGGGAGGCGCAAGCCAGGCCAGGAGGCCGGCCGCCAGCGGGAACGCATCTCATCTCCGGTGACAGTGTTGAACTGCATGGACTAGGATTTGGAAGTGAGGCGGAGCTTGGAGAATACAGTTTGCCTCGCCCACAGCACAGGGAGATGGGACTCATAAGAGCGGCTTGCAACGTTTGATTCCAGCAAAGCTTGAAGCGGCGACATTCTTCCCCATGCAACCACCTAGGCTGGGCCTGGGAGAGAGCAGCCCCCTGAGACCTGAACTGACGCCAAACCATGCCTATCCACACAGGGAAGTTGTCTTTTTTTTCCACTTTTTTCTTTGCTTCTCCTTTTCTGCTGCCATCCAGATATATTTCCCTTACCATATTCTTATCTCTCCACTTAGCTGGTTACATGCTTTTAGACTGTCCATAGTCTTTTGCTATCTCTGTCCCCACCTTGTTTTTCTTTTTGTTTTGTTTTCGTTTCTTTTTCTTCTCTCTTTTCTTCTCTTCACTCTTTTCATTCCTTTCCTTTCCTTTCCTTTTCTTTACTTCCTTTCCCCTTTTGGCTTGCTTGTTTGTTTGATTTGTCTCTGCGTTTGCATGCTTTTGTTCCCTGTATGCTAGTCTATTTCCTTATCAGAGCTACCTCAAGAAAAAAGCCAAAGAACACGTGGTAGAGAGTCCCAAATATCACTGACCAGGGAAGTAAAATAATCAAAGGCACAACAAGAGAAACCGAGAGACACCATTAAAAGAACACTTTCTGAAACGACAGGCCCTGGACAGTCAATGAGCCTCTTTTAATAGAGCAATACTAACAGGTGCACAGTGCATAACGAGCTCTCAAAACTGACAAGAGACAGAAAGCTACCCAAAATGATGAAACGAAAGAATTCTCCTCTAAAGAAACTCCAGGAAGAAGTCACAGACACAGAAACGCTCAAAACAGATATAAGCAACATAACTGAATAAGAATTTAGAAAAACTGTCATAAAATTAATCGCTGGGATGATAAAATATCAGAGAAGCTATTGATACAAAGACTACGGACCTTCAAAATACCGGTGACGAATTAAAAAAGACTATAAATGAGGTGCATAATAAAACGGAGTTGGCCGCTACATGGAATGAAGAGGGAGAGAGGAGAATAAATGAATTAGAAGACACAGTTATAGCAAAAGAGGAAGCCGAGAAAAAGAGAGATAAATTGATCCAGCAGCACAAAAGGAGAATTCACGACCTGAGTGATACAATCAAATGGAACAATATCCGTAGCACAGGATTCCTGAAGAAGAAAGAGAAAAATGTCCTGAAGGGGTGATTGATTAAAATTGTAGCCGAGGAATTCCCAAATTTGGGGAAGGAAATAGACATTGAAATCCAAGAGGAACAGAGAATTCCCCTAAGATGTAACCTGAATAGACCTTCAGTATGACATATGATAGTGAAACTGGCAAAATATAAAGACAAAGAGAATTCTGAAATCAGCTAGAGAAAAAAGGGCACTAACATACAAAGAGAAACCTATCAGAGTGGTTAGAGACCTATCTAACGAAACTTGGCAGGCCAGAAAGGAATGGCAAGAAATCTTCAATGTGATGAACAGGAGAAATAGGCAGCCAAGAATCCTTTATCCAGCGAGCCTGTCATTCAAAATCGAAGGAGAGATAAAGGTGTTCCCAAATAAACAAAAACTGAGAAAATTCATCATCACCAAATCAGGCCTACAAGAAATCCTAATAGGGAATCTATGAGGAAAATGTTGCAAGGAATACAAGGTACTAGAGACACCACTATAAACATGAACTCCACAGAAAACACAATGAACCCAAACCTACATTTTTCAATAACAACACTGAATTTAAATGAACTGAATGCTCCAATCAAACGACACAGGGTGGCAGAAAAGATAAAAAAAAAATACATCCATATGCTGTCTACAAGAGACTCATTTGAGACCTGAAGACACCTTCAGATTGAAAGTAAGGGGATGGAGAAATATCTATCATGCGACCGGTAGTCATAAGAAAGCCGGAGTAGCCATACTTATATCAGACAAACTGGACTTGAAAGTAAAGGCAGTAACAAAAGATGAAGAAGGACATTATATAATAATTACAGGGTCTCTCCATCAGG
>CM053579.1:43959981-43975003 GCA_028646485.1 Cryptoprocta ferox | reverse complement strand
AATGGGGAGGGGAAGGAGGAAAAAGAGTTAGGGAGAGGGAGGGAGAAAAAAACACGAGAGACTCTTGATTCCTGAAAACAAACTGAGGGGGGAAGGGGAAGGGGAAAAGGTAAAGCGGGGTGATGGTCTTGGTGGAGGTCACTTGTGGGGAAGAGCACTGGGTGTTATATGGAAACCAACCTGACAATAAACTATAAAGGTTAAAAAAAAAAAAAACTGAAAAAAAAATTGTCGATGGTAAAGCAAATTAAAATATTTAGAGAAAAGGTTCACACTGGTTCAACAAATATTTATTAAATGCTTAGAGAATTCCAGGAACTATGCTTATTGTTGGGAATCTACAGATAAAAGGGGGGGCACCTGTGTGATTCTGTTGATTGAACATTTGACTCTTGGTTTTGGCTCAGGTCATGATCCCAGGGTTGTGGGATCAAGCCCCATGTTGGGCCCTTCAGCGTGGGGCCTGCTTAAGATCCTCTCTCTCTCTCTCTCTCTCTCTCTCTCTCTCTGGCCCCCCTCCTTCTTCCTCTCTCCCTCCCTCCCTCCCTCCCTCCCTCATCCCCTTTCCCCTTCTATAAAAAAAAAGATAAAAAAGACCCATATTCTGCCTTCAAATTAGCTTAGAGTTTAGAAGAGATGGATTTATCAGATAGTTTCAATTTAAGTGCTAGTAATATAGGAATTAATATGGAAGAATAGAATGCAGATAGTCATTTCTCAGGTGTTTCAGGGGGAAATTTGAAGATAAATCAAAAGGATAAGAGTGAGCCAGATTAAAATTTGGGTGGGATGGAGTGGGTTGAGATGGGGTGAGGGATAGATGACAGCTTTCTAGGCAGAGAGAACAGCATCATGAACAAAGTAATGGTGTGTAACAGTGTAGTATATGTAAGAAAGCTACAAACAATATTGCATTACTAAAACTCTAGGGGTAAGATGAAAACTGGTAAAGAATGAGACTAGAAAGGTAATGATAACACTAAAATCTAGCATTTTTTGAAGGGTAGTTAATATACACTAAGTTTAATGTTCATGACCACACTTTAACTTGACAACATTCTTCTGAGGCCTATAATCTCATATTCTCCTTAGTGTCATGTCTACCTCCATGATTTTACTCTGATGGCATGATCTTAGCAGTATATGCCATTAAAAATTGAATGGAGGCACATTATAATAAAGAAACATCACTGGAAGGAGAGCCATCTCTCTGTCTGGAGAGTGCTGAAGGTGGTACTACCACATTCTTAGGCCTGGCTGTGAGGTGTACAGATACAGACACTCAATCTTGTTAGCATTCCAGAGTTGATTCTATTTGGGATATGCAGATTCATGATAACCACATTTGTAGGATACTATAATTTAACCAGAATGTTTTGAGGCAGTAGAAACCTAGTCTAGCATTTGTGAACAGTGCTTAGGGGTTTTGATGGAAACATACTATGAGTCAGCAGAGTGATGTGCTTGCCAATAAAGTCATAAAATCAGAGGTTGAATTAATAGAGGTAAAGTATTTCAAGATGATGGAGGTAGTATTTCTTCCCTTCCTTGTATTTATTAAACCACAGAGTATTTGAGAAAAATAAATATGGATGCTAAGCCATGTCACATGAAGATAAGTTGAAGCAGGTAGGTAGATATACCTTACCCTGAAGGAGAGAATAATGCCTCCAAATAACATTTACATGGTTTTTGAATTTATTACCCTCTTCCCAGACTGACTACTATCTCTCTTAGTTCAGACTCTTATCACTAGTCACATGAATTACTTCAGTAGCCTAAGTTATAGAATATAAGAGAATCTGTTCTGGCTAGTTATATGTAACTATTAAAGACACTAAGTAGCTCTTGAATCAGGAGGGTTGTAGAAACAAGCTTCAGAAAATATTATAGGAATAACTTCCAGAATCACACAGCTGAAATAGAGTTCAATGTAGAAGCTGTTGCCACCCCAGAACCATCTGGTTGAAGTGTCGTGATGAAAAACATGCAGCTGCTGCCATCACTTCCATTACCATATCACCTCTTATTGCTACCCATGCCAGCTAAATGGCACTTACTTGTGGCCTGCTTCCTTACATAGTTCACTTCTGAATCCATGCATCCTATAAATGCATTTCATTGGTGGGAACTAAGCCACATGTCTGTACTCTAGTTATAAGGGAATCTGGCAAATGTAGTTTTTATGGATTCTTCCTTGGTTAGGTGAGAATGACACGGGGAAGATGTATTAAAATGCAGTGAACATGTTTAAAAGCTGTTGAGCAGCTGAAAAGAATAGAAGACCACTGTGGTTACCTAGCTAGTCTCCTTGCCTTCACTAATATTTTTCTCATCCTTTAAGACCCAAATCCTGGTAAAGACTTTTCTGATATTTTCATCTATCCTCTGTGTTCCCAAAGTATCATATATGTGCCTCTGTGAAAACTGTTTACATGTCTGTTTTCCCTACTGGACCATGAATTATTTATTTGTTTAACAAATAAAACATTTATTGTTTATTGTTGTTTAACAAACAAAGGCATTTATTAAGTATCAGGCATTGTTTTAAGTGCTTCATAAATAACTCATTTAATTTCTGGGTACAAGATTTCTTTCAATTTGTACTTCCCTAGCTAGCCTAGCATAGTCCTTGGTGCATGGCATTTGTCCAGTAAATAAGTGATTCAATATTTAGAAAGTAGAGAAGAAAGAATAATGACACAGTCCTGCCTCTTTTAACTCACTATTCTATTTCATTGTACATGTTTCATATTTAGTCTGCCAAAGAAAAAGTTGGCATGGGCTCCCTGTGAGGTAGTAGGTTCTCTGTTAGTTGAAGTCCACTCAGAACATAGATGAACATCTGTGGACTACATTAAAAGTGCTATACAGCCTTTTTTCTGTGATTTACTTTGACTCAACAATGCTAGATCTAGCCTATGAGAGAGAGGAAAAAGATGTCTTCTGTCTTCATGTAAGTCATTAAGAAGGAAGATATACAAATGAGAAATAAGGAGGTAAGATAGGAAAGATAGGGGTAGAGACATTGATACAGGTGATTAGGAAGAAAGAGCCTATGTATATATAAATAAAATTTATTAATTATTGAGCTTGAACAAATCATAGGAGTCACTGCAATGCATGCAAATATAGATCAAGAGATTTTTGCTGTCAGTGAAGTTACTATTCTATAGATAGATGCAGTTTGATTTATTTTCATGGATCCTTCCCCCCCCCTCTTATATATGAGTCTTTAAAATGTTAATATTGGGGTACCTGGGTGGCTCAGTAAAGTGTCTGACTCTTGGTTTCTGCTTGGGTTGTGATCTTGTGGTTTGTGAGATTGAGCCTTATGTCAGGTTCTGTGCTGACAGCGTGGAGCCTGCTTGGGATTCTCTCTCCCTCTCTCTCTGCCCCTCCCCTGCTTACTAGCATGCCCTCTTGCTCGCGCTCTCAAAAAAGATGAATAAACTTAAAAAAATAATGTTAATATTTTAGTGCCCATTACTTTCCTTGATTAAAAGTAGTAATATCCAGAATTATTAGGAAAATAAAGTGATAAAGTACTTTTTTAAAGTTGAAATATGAATCATATACCATAAAATTCACTGTTTTAAAATATATACTTCAGTGCGTTTTTTTAGTATATTCAAACTAAATTGTTGTGAAACCAAAACAACAATTTTAGAACATTTTTATCATTCCAAAAAAACCCCACACCATAACTATCAGTAGTTACACCCCAGTACTCCTAGTACTAGTACACCTCCCTCCCTCTAGCAACTACTAATCTGTTTTCTGTCTCTATAGATTTGCCAATTCTGGGCATTCATGTATGGAATCATTACAATATGTGGTCTTTTGTGACTGGCTTCTTTCACTTAGCATAATGTGATTTTAAGTTTCCCTCATGCTATGGCATTTATCAGTACTTCGTTCTTCCGTATTACTGGAAATATCACATTTGTTTATCCATTCATTACTTGATGGACATTTGGATTGTTTGCACTCTTTAATGCTGCTACTATGAACATTCATGTACAAGTTCTTGTGTGGCATACATTTTTATTTGTTTTGCTTATAAGCTGGGTCATGTGGTAACTTTTTTGCATAACTTTTTGAGGAACCGCTAGACTATTTTCTAAAGTGGATGCATCATTTCACATTCTCATCGGCAATGTGTGAGGGTACCAGTTTCTCCATGTCCTTACCAATGTTTGTTTTTATTATCTTTCTGTATCCTAGCATCCTAGTGGGAGTGGGGTGGTATCTCATTGTGGTATTGATTTTCATTTCTCTAATGAATAGTGATGTCGAACATCATGGTCATTTGTATATCTTCTTGAGAGAAACATCTATTCAAATCCTTTGCTCAATTGTAGTTGGGTTATTTGTCTTTTTGTTGATTTGTAAGAGTTCTTTATATATTCTGGATAGAGGTCCCATATCAGATATATAATTTGGAAACATTTTCACACATTCTGTAAGTTGTCATTTCATTTGATGTTGCTTTTTGAAGCATAGTCATTTCCAACTTGGGTTTGTGACCTCTTGAGAATGTCTTACTATGTTGCAAGGGTTAATATTAGTTTCAAAATGAAGAAAGGTAATTTATATAGTGAAAATGTTATATGTGTATGTATCACAAAATAAAGGAAGATTCCCAGCCAAATTAAAGCTTATTGAACCTCAAAACAATGCATTCTTGTAACTGAGTATTTTTTCCTCTAATGAGTGATTTTTGTCATCCAAACAGAGCTGATTATGTTTCTGATTTTTTTTGCTTTCCAAGTCCAGCAACTTCTCAATGATATTTTTTCAGTGGCATATTATAGATCTATATTTCCTATCATTTTAAAAATCATATTTGCTCTTCTGGATAATAGTAATCCTAAGGGAGCATATACCAAATGGTAAAGTGTTTGTTTATTTTTGCTATCAAGGTAAATTAATAGCTGTGTGAAGATTTATGATGTATGCTATAAAACTGCCAATTTATTCTGTGGAAGAGTTTAAAATATTTTTTTCTTTCAGCTCATTCGTTGAATAGGTAGAGATAGGAGCCATGAATATATGGTAAAATTTATACAATGTTATGGTATCTAGAGTGAAAAATAATAGTGAGAGATCCACAAAGTGATCCATGTTGTTAGCCACAGCATGACTATTTTTTTTTTCAAATACAATTTATGGGACTATCCTTTTTTTTTAATGTTTTATTTATTTTTGAGAGAGAGACAGAGAGAAAGCGTGAGCAGGGGAGGGTCAGAGAGAGAGAGGGAGACACAGAATCCGAAGACAGGCTCCAGGCTCTGAGCTGTCAGCACAGAGCCCGACGTGGGGCTCGAAACCACGAACCATGAGATCATGACCTGAACCGAAGTCGGACGCTTAACCGACTGAGCCACCCAGGTGCCCCAGCATGACTATTTTAAAAGAGAATATCGATATTTATTAATCACTTTTGCAACTCAAGCAGAAATGTGTTAATGTTCACAGTAGATGTTTTTTATAACAGGAGGACATGAACCTTAATGAAGAACGGAAAGCTCCTTTACGAAACAAAGATTTTACCACCAAGCGTGAGATGGTCGTCCAGTATATTTCTGCTACTGCTAAATCTGTAAGTAGTGACACTGTCCTGGTGCTCCCGAAATGAGTTCAGCATTATCTGCATAAAAAGAAACCAACCTCAGATCTTCAAGTTCTTGCCTCAGTATACTCATATAGACTATTCAGAAAAACTTTATACATGTATTTTTATGCATTTAGTATATGGCATATTTCAAAACTGCTTATAATTCAAGAGACTTCCATTATTTAAAACAATGCAGACTAAAGATAGAAGGATCTGAGTTAATTCGGTGAGTTTTGGGGCAGTGGGTTTGTATACTTCCTAAAAATTGAGAGCAATTTGTAGGTATTCCACTAAATATACTGTTGGTTATACGAAAATTTTGAGGGAGAAGACATAAACATAGTCTACTCACAAGTTTTAAATAAGTTTACATTAACCTTCATGTCTGGTTTCTTCTTGCATGAAATTTAAGCAATATTTTTAATAATGGTGTTTTAAGTTTTTTTTAATTTTATGTGGTGCTAACTATATTAACTACCTCATAATTGTTATTGTGCAGCTTAATATAAAAGAAGGTGCTTAATTGGAGCTTTAATCACATCTCTGTGAGTTTCAAGACTTGAAAGTAGAGTTCTTTGGAAAGACTTGTTTTCAGCAGGAAAAACATTAGTGGTTTAATGGAATATGTATGTGGCTTTGTTCACTTCCTAAGGTGCTTCCAAAAATAGACTTCAGGTTTGATTTCTTTTCATTAGAAAAAATGTATTTTTGAAATGCTGAAACGTACCTTTTACCTTTCTGTAAGTAAAAATCTTTACAGAACTAGAGTTCATAAAATCACTGTGTATATATGCACACACACCTATTCCACATATTATACATAATGATTTTATGTGTGTGGTATGTGTATTATGTGGATATATATAAATAATACACATACACATTTACATTTAAAAAATGCGTATTTTAAGTTTAAAAAAATGATCCGTGAAGAAAATAGTTCATCATTGGAAAGTATGTTCTAAAATTATTTGGCTATCCTGTTACTGCTATTTCAGTTCAGTAATTGCAGTGGCAATTACTGATGCATTTTTCCCTGAATTCTACAATTGTATTGATTCCATATTGTAGTTTAAGCAAGCTAAATATGAATGCTGAACTGTTTAAACATAACACATTGCATTGCAGCTCTGCCAGAGCAGAGCAGCAGCATGTTTTTTAATTTGCTTCTGGTATCTAAGGGCAGAAATATGTTTCAAGTGATAAGTGAAATTTGCCATGAGCGTCGTCTTCAATACAATTAGGTGATGCATAGGGTTTTACTTTGAAATTCTGATGAATCTCTTCTTATTTTTGCACTCAAATTATTGTTCACAGTAAAATACTTTAGGAAATGCAGGGTGCACATTTCGTGTTATTTTTCAAACACCTAAAGGCAGATATGCTAGTAAATCTATGTAACTAAATCTGAGGGCAAAGTACAGATAATAACATATGAATAATCATGTGTTTTTAATGATAAAATTTTGTTAGTGTCTCTGGCTCATTTGTGTTTGTTTATGTAAGTGGGACTGAATATAATGAAGATTACGAAGCTCTTATTCCTTAACCTTTTGATTTTTACTCTATGTAGAACTTGTTTTCATTTATTCTCACATTGTTTCCTCTTTAACTGGCCAAAGACATGTACACTTTAGGTTATATACTCAGTTTTCACATAAGAATGCTCAAATTTGGGTAAATGTTGGATGAGCTGTCTTGAATTGCTTTATTTGAAAGATGGAAATTGAATGTTTCTCCAAAGACATGAACATTCTTTTTAAGGCATTAGCCTCAAAATCAGTACCGTAACTATTTAGTATATGACCCTTATTTGTTTCATTGAACATACATATGGGCACCTGACATGCATGTAGCACTTTCATTAGAGTTTCAAGGTTATACTTCTTATTTCCTAATATTTTTTGTGGACCAAGTATTATGATGAAAGAAAGCCTATTGATAAGCATGTTTTAAAGCTTTCTCACCTAGGGGAGATGTTAATTAGTACTGTGTTTTCTGTTGTTACAACAAAGAAAATTGCTTATGTAATTTCCTTTTGAAGGTGAGAAGGATACCATTCAGTGACAAACAATCCTCTTATCTTTTGACCTCTTCATGATCATGACCATAATATTTGCATAAACTGTAGCGTAATGTATGGGTCTTTACCTTTGTGTAAGCAAGGTTTCCATTCTGCTGTCTTTCAGTAGGCTGTAGACATGCTTTGTATATCTTCTTTTTTTTGCTTGCTTTTTTATTATATTGATACACTGATGAAAAACATGATTATAACCACTTCTTTATGAAAATACTTTATAAGTAGTCAAAACTTTAATCTTGAAGTAAAAACAAAGTTAAGAGCTAGTGTTCCTAATGGAGAATGTTTTATAGTCAGATGTAGAACATGTGAGAATTATAGTTAAATTTAAACATAAATTGTACATTTCCTTCTTTACCACCTGCATTAGTCATTTTGCATAGAATTGAAAAACAAACAAAATATGAGCTCAGTAAGAAATGTCCATCATTCTCCTGGGTCCTGGGTAAGAGTAAAGCAAGATGAAACTAATATACAGGTATGTGTTCGAAACCCATTTCTAAAGCAAATGAATGTCTTTTGTTATGTAATTAACTTTGCTAAAATAAGCACAGAGTAAAAATATATAGGAAATTAAAAGATAATGATGCAAACTACTGTTTAGTTTTTTCTTGTTAAAGTTCCATAATAGAGAATATTAAATTGTGTGAATGTTAAAGAAAAAGTAGCTTGAATACCTGTCAGCAATAAATGGACTTTAAGGGAGTGCAGAAGAACCTGTTCTCTGCACAAGCTGGACTTATTTGCTTATTATAGCAAGTGTGGTTATGTACCTGACCTATGGTAGTTGTTACATGTAGATAATTTGGCCACAGACAATCTGGAAGAATTTATATTTTCAAAACACCAGCATATATTTTCAGAAATGGAAAACCAAGCTTTGTTAATATTGCAGACATTGTCATACCCATTCATAATCCTGAAATAGGCACAAATAATAGTGATTTTAGGGGATCTTGTATGTTCTATAACAGCCTATATTGACATTCATGAGGAAAAATTAGTCACTGAAATCCTAACATTAGTTTGCCAAAAGCCAATGTCGTCATTAGAATATTAAGAGACTAGTTTATTTCTAACTTAAATCACCGTCTTTGAAGTTGAGATTTTAAAATATATAAAATCACATTTTTGAAGACACATGACCCTTGAGAGGTATTATTGATTAAAAAAATCTCAATAAGAAATGATTTAAAATAGTGATACCAAATACATTTCTAGAATTTTTGGAATGACCCATAAAATAAGCAGTTCAAAATTGCAGTATATCTGTGTGTGTGTGTGTGTGTGTGTGTGTGTGTATGCATGTATTGCCATTTTCCTTTTGCCATTAGCAGATATTTTCTTTCTCAGGTGAAACAATTGCAGTCAAACTGACCAGACCAGTTTCTTTTAGCTTTCCTTGGCCAATCTAATATGTTTGCTGTATGTGCTTTACCTAAATGCAAGCATTTTGCAATCATAATGATTCTTAATGGGCTATATTCTGGTTGTTTCACTGAGTATACATACCTGCCTTAATTGTTAATACAGGCTTGCATTCTTGTTTTAGTCCTGTGTCTGTGTTAAATAAACAAGGGACAGGTAAGACCTCTGTCTTTTTGGTTGCAGGAAATAATTTAGGTCAATATCGTATCTTTCAATTCAGAAGACTGTTAATGGCACCAAAGAGGCTTTTATTCAACTAAATAATCAGTACCTGTAAATACTCTGTTGAATGAGTATTTAAAAAAGCTGCTTCTCTATTTGGAGATTCAGGGATTCCTCTGAAATAATTTGCTTGGACACTGTCATTATCTTTTTGTGTCTTGTAGTATCCTGTTCAATTTAGCATTCTTATGGGATTTTAATAATATTTTAGTTTTCTTTTGAAAGTACTAGCTGGGAAAAAACTCTAGCTGGACAATAGAACACATATTGATAATAACTGCTTTCAGGTTAAAGGTTTTATTGTGGATTAATTAGTTCTTTTTTGCACATTGCTTGCTATTTAAGTGTAGGACTCTGATAACAATGATTTGATTTATATTAGGGTGTTGGCATAAAATTATGTTTAGAAGTATGATTTCACTTCTTGCTTTCTTAAACACCCTCCTGCCTCTCAGAAATTCTATCTCTTTTCTATTAGGAAAGCTCAAAGTTTCTGTTTTTGAACTGTTTTCTCTTTATGAATATCTGCATGTTTAGATATAAACTGCTTCTGTCATTATAATATAATAATTATATCATATTATATATCATAATTATATGATATAATTATATCATATTCTATTATTATATTACAAATGCTAGGATGGCCTAGAAATCTAGAATCATAAGCAATCTATCTTCTTTGTAATTTTCAAGTATAATATAAAACAATATTATAAACCTTAAAATCATAACAATATAAAATACTCCAGTTTTCAATCTACAATGCATTTCTTAACTTAATGCATGACTTTAAATGCAAGATTTACTTTCTAAAATGCCTTGTTTCAACCTTAATATTATATCCATTATAACATGGAAAGAAAAAAGCATTATTTGGAAAAAATTTGATTTTCTGTTGATATGTTTTTTGAGTGGCTGTGGGCTGGTAAAGTATCTGAGGCCTGGTTACTCTTACTTAATTTTACATTACTTGATATTTAGATTATACTATATAAGCCCATTGCAGTACATTAAAAAAAATCCTCAAACAGTAATAATTGTTTGGGAATTCTCATTTTGAGACTTCACACATTTTTGAAATATGGTAGAAATTACTACTGGTATATTTGTTTTAGCCACTAGGTTTAAAGTATTAAAAGTATACATAGGGTTAGCTATTTACTAATTTACTAAATACTTAACTTCCGTGAAAATCTTCTGATTACTAATAACTGTTGCTGTTTGTTTTTTGTTTCTTTTACACCATAACTACTCTTCATTGACTACTGCATGCAGATAGTCGGAAGTAAAGTTACAGTGACTACAAAAGATGTGTTTTACCCTTAGATACGAATTTGTGCTTTTGGGAATTGAGCAGTTTTTGCTTATAGTATTTTATATGTTTGGTTCTTCTTTTGGATTATATTTTACCAAATTAGTAAGATGATAAAGATCAGGTGATGAGAATTTAGCTATGGTAAGTATTTTTCCTGTGGTTTTGGAAAATGTTTTAGAACTTGAATATGCCTTGTATATTTTGTCTTATAAAGTTTTACTATTTTTTAGAGTAGTGCTTGTGGTTATGATTTTACGATTCAGTTTTTATGATTCTGATAAAATTGGGTGTTTTACCTCAGTTTCTCAGGAGGGAAGGATACCACCTCAGGATGGTAGTTTGGTTGATGCCAGCAGGAATTCTTATTAAAGTATCTCACTTTAAGTATCAATGACTACATAGTATAATGAAAACAACTTTTGATGTGCGGTCAAGAGGCCTAGGTCTTTGTCTCTGTTAGATGCTACTAATTGGCTGTATGACCTTGGGCAAGTCATGTAATTTTTTTGAGATTCAGTTATTAAATGGATAAATTGAAGTGATTGGCTTACATTATTTTTTAAGATTCTATTGCTGTCTTTTAGAGATTTTATGCTCAGGGCATTGTATTTCATTGCCATAATTACATGATACACTATTACATAATATACCAAAAATGGCCTGTATTGTAATTGAGAGATATTTGTAAATACCTTGTCTTCATGACTAAGCAGTCTCTATTTAGAGAACAGGGCAGGAAACATTATCTTTAACATTATCAGGTACCATGGTATTCAGAATAGTGAACGTATTTATTATTTGTTTGCTTTAAAATTTTTATTTAGTCTTTCTTTCTTTCTTTCTTTCTTTCTTTCTTTCTTTCTTTCTTTCTTTCTTTCTTTCTTTCTTTTGAGAGAGTGAGCAAGTGAACAGTAGGGGGAGAGAGAGGGAGGGAGAGAGAGAATCTTAAACAGGTTCCACTCTGTGGCAGACATGGGGCTCCATCTCATGACCCTGAGAATCATGACCTAAGCCTAAATCAAGAGTCAGACGCTTAACTGACTGAGCTACCCAAGGTGCCACTAGTCTTTTTTGTTTTTTTTTTTAAATTTTTAATGTTTATTTTTAGAGAGAGAGAGAACGAACACGAGTGGGGGAGGGGTAGAGAGAGAGGGAGACAGAATCTGAAGCAGGCTTCAGGCTCTGAACTGTCAGCACAGAGCCTGAATCAGGGTCCAAACTCAGGAACTGCAAGATCATGACCTGAGCTGAAGTTAGATGCTTCATCAACTGAGCCACCCAGGCTTTCCCCCCACCACCTTTTTTTTCTTTTTTCATTTATGTGACATCCAGGGGGGAAAAGCCGTCAATCTTTTGGGGGTAATTTCAAACATCAGCACATATTTCTTTAGTGCTTATTATGTGCCAAGAACTGTGTTAGGTTCATTGATGACTAGAAAATAAGGATAAGATGTTACAGTTTTAATAATATATGTGAAAAGAAGCAATTCTTAAATTGTGCATACTGATTGTAAGTGTAGTAGGAATTCATAAGCAGGAGAGAAAAGTAGGGGTAAAGTAATTGAAGAAAACTCGATGCAAATTTCTGGACGTAAGCTGGACTTTTAGGAATTGTTAGTTGTGATGGTTAGGATTTGATGTGGGAGATGAGACAATGGAGAAGCTCTCAGATTGTAGAAACAATATTCAATGCAAAGGACTGGATAAAGGAACAAATTGTGTGGGTAGGGGACAGAGAAGGGGGAAGCAAGAGATGTAGTTGACTTTGTTCGAACAAAGAATGTTTATTTATATTGAAAAGATTGAAAAATCAAGTTGAAAGAGGATCTTGAAGTCCAGGTAGAAGAATTAGAAATTAGTTTGAATAAGGAAGTGATATGAGGAAAGCAGGATTTTAGAAAAATAAATTTGATAGTAGTAGGTACGCTGGATTAGGCCAGTGATTCTTAAACTTGAAAGCACATAAATGCATATTTTGTCCCTTGGGTCTAGGATAGGGCCAAGAACTCAGCATCTTTATCAAGCACCACAGGAAATCCTGTTAAGGTAGGCTACAGAGCACACTTTGAAATACTGGATTAGGATAGAGAGATTTGTTTCAGGGGCTACCTAGGATACTTGTGTATGGATCAGTGAGGACCTGTATTAAACTGGAGCCTAGGTTTAGGGGGGTGGGGTTAAATAGAATTTTGGGCTATAAAGGAATCTTGAGTTTATTTTAATGTGGGCTGAACCTAGCTTGGTCTCTGTATGGCTTCAGCCAGCGCTGATGAAATATTATGGATTTCTCCATATCCAGTGGAGTTGAAATTCTGTTGATTATTTCTCTTAGATAACTCAACTCTCTTCCTTAATTACTCCCACTGTTGCTTCTTTAGTATAGATTCATCATTAAACATACCTGTAATTGCCATAGCCTCCTAAATAGTCTCCTGGTCTTCACTCTCTCACCATGCCCATGCATGTTTTACACTGTTACCACAGATCATGCTGATTCCCCCTTTAAACCTTTCAAATGCCCCCTGATTGCCCTTTGCGATCTTACTCCTGCTCCTTTTTCTAATTTCATCTTCATCTCCATTTTTACATGTGCCTGTCCTGTATCTGTACAGGACCACTTGGTAATTCCTTAACAGCCTATTCTTTAATACCTCTAAATCAAGCATATTCTATTTCTTTGAACTAGAATGGTCTTCTTTAGTGTGCCCAGAAATATCTTAAATGTCCATCAAGATTAAGCTTCATGTCTATTAGGAGAATTTGTCCTAGATAACTCCTTCCTTTCCATAGCATCACTATATAGCTGTATTATAATATTTAACATATTTTATTGTAATAAATCATTTACATGTCTTTTTTCCCCAATGAGCCTAACTCCATTACTCAAAATACTAGGTCTAATGGGAAAGACAGGTAAACAGAATAACGATAGGGCCTTATAGATACAATATAGTAAAGGTTGTAAAATGGCAAACCAACAGGCTGTAAATGGTTCATGGAAAAGTTTCATCTTGTCCGAGAGTGTTTTTTAAAATTTTTTTAATGTTTTTATTTATTTTTTGAGAGAGAGAGAGAGGGAGAGAGACAGCATGAGTGGGGGAGGAACAGAGAGAGAGGGAGACACAGAATCTGAAGCAGGCTCCAGGCTCTGAGCTGTCTGCATAGAGCCCGACGTGGGGCTCGAACTCACAAACCGTGAGATCATGACCTGAGCCGAAGTCGGACACATAACCGACTGAGCCACTCAGGCACCTCTTGTCCGAGAGTGTTTTGAAAGACAGTGTAATGAGACAGATGTTATGATTGATCTGGAGAATAAACTGTTTCACATGCACTGTCTTATTTATGGCCTGCTCATCACCCTGGAATTTGCATATTCTGCAATAAAGGGAGGAAACCATGGGAATCAGCTTCTAGAAGAAATGATGAGGGATTAGTTATAAAGTTTAGGTGGAAGGGGTGCCTTAAGGGGGAAGATTTTTCTTTGATTTTTGTTTTAAGAGTAGAGAGAGGAGTGAAAAACAATCATTAAAATCACTCTCTTGGAAAGTCAGGTACAAAAGGGCTTATTTCTCTTGGTCTCATTAGTCTTCAAAAGATGCGAAGTGTGTGTTCATTGATAAAATTGACAGATGAGAATTTCATCAAAGTGTTCCAGAGAGAATACATTCCAGAAATAACCACTTTAAGTATTATGGTTGCCTAGAGATTATATATGTTAGTCAAAAAATGAGTCATATAGAAACCAGATTGAAATTGTAAAGATAGAATATGTAATGATGGTCATGGTGTAGGACACTTGTGGGGAAGAGCACTGGGTGTTATATGGAAACCACCTTGACAATAAACTATAAATTAAAAAAAATATGTAATGAACTAGGTTTGCATGATCTTATCTTTCTTTTGTCTCTCTAATGCTGGTTAGAAGCAGATAAGGGGGCATTTGAGGCCCTCCCAATCTTGAACAACTGTCAGGCTTACATTTCATTATTCTCCTTTATAAACTTTGCTTTAAAAATTAGGCTGTACGTCACTCATCATCAGGGAAATACAAATCAAAACCACACTGAGATACCACCTCACGCCGGTCAGAGTGGCTAAAATGAACAAATCAGGAGACTATAGATGCTGGCGAGGATGTGGAGAAACGGGCACCCTCCTACACTATTGGTGGGAATGTAAACTGGTGCAGCCACTCTGGAAAACAGTGTGGAGGTTCCTCAGAAAATTAACAGTAGAACTCCCCTATGACCCAGCAATAGCACTGGTAGGGATTTACCCAAGGGATACAGAAGTGCTGATGCATAGGGGCACTTGTACCCCAATGTTCGTAGCGGTACTTTCAACAATAGCC
>CM053579.1:43942689-43959881 GCA_028646485.1 Cryptoprocta ferox | reverse complement strand
GGATGGATCTGGAGGGTATTATGCTAAGTGAAATAAGTCAGGCAGAGAAGGACAGATACCATATGTTTTCCCTCATAGGTCTAACAGGAGAAACTTAACAGAAGACCATGGGGAAGTGGAAGGGGAAGAATAGTTGGGGAGAGGGAGGGAGGCAAACCATAAGAGACTCTTAAATACTGAGAACAAAATGAGGGTTGATGGGGTTGGGGGAGAGGGGAAAAGGGGAGATGGGCATGAAGGAGGGCACTTGTTGGGATGAGCACTGAGTGTTATATGGATACCAACTTGACAATAAACTATAAAGGAAAAAAAATAAAAATCAGGCTGGAAAACTGCCTGTTGTTACCTGATCGTAACTACTCTCTCAGCCTCCTGCAGTCTTGTTTCTGACTTTTCTCATCCTATGATCTCTTTTTTGTATAGAATGTTTTCCTTCCTTTGTCAACATTCTACCCATCCTCCACAGCCCCTCCATGAAGCCTATCCTGATTGCCATTCCCAATTCACCCCCCCTCAATTTCCATCTAGTAATTTATATGAACTTCTGTAGCATTTCATTTTTTTTTGCATTTTTTAAATGTTGGTTTATTTTTGAGAGAGAGTGAGAGAGAGACAGACAGATAGACAGACAGAACACAACTGGGGAAGGGGCAGAGAGAGAGGGAGACACCCTCTCTGAAGGAGGAGCCTCTCTGAAGCAGGCTCCAGGTTCTGAGCTGTCAGCACAGAGCCTGACAGGGGGCTCGAACTTACAAACCATAAGATCATGACCTGAGCCGAAGTGGTACACTTAACCGACTGAGCCACCCAGACGTCCCAGCAACACTTCATTTTTAACTCACTTAAGGAATCACTTTCTGCTTTATCTTATACTTTCTATTACGTGTTATTTAAGGGCTTCCATTATAATATACCTGATTTATTTTAGTTTATAGCAATGTATATCCTTGAATAATACTATCACCCTGTGGGTCTGTCTTTTTATGTCCACAGTATAGAGCTTACGAAGTGATGTAAATTTCAGAAGAGGTCATGGGTTTTGAGACAAATAGACCTGCATTCAGATTCTCACTCTGCTATATACAAGCTGTGTGACATTAGATAATTTACTTAACCTCTCTGAATCTCATTCTCCCCATCCATAACAAGAGGGTGATAATACTTAATTCAGGATGACTTTGAAGTTTATTTTTATATTTAATACATTTAATATACAAAGAGTCTTGCAAATAGTAGGTCTAAATTACAATTTTTGCTAAATGTATTGAATTCTGGAAAATTTTTGGAATGAAGAACATAAAAGCATGAAGATTACATGCTAAATGAGATAAGACTGAGCAGCCTCTTTTTTTTGGCTAAGTATTTAACATCTCTGCTATTGATAAAATTTATTCTGATCAAAAATGTTGAGAAAGATTTAGCTAGATGGAAAAAGGAGAATCCTTTTCCTGTGTATTGGAAGTTATATATTATGTAGTATAGATTATTGTCAGGTTTTGAGGAAAAAAATTCATATGTGGTCTCAATATAATATTAACAAGGTTATTGTAAAGATTTTTATAAAATAGTTGAATAGATACCATCAATGAAGGGAGATTATAAAATATTTTCATATAGGTACCTTAAAATAGCAAAAGAGAATTTGCAGTCAGGGTAGAGATAGAAGAAACTGAATGATTTGTTTTAGTGTCTTCTGGTTATAAATTAGTGTTGCACAACTTTTTGAACCAAAATAATTTTTATTATTTAGTAACACATTGCATAAAACAGCTTAGAAAATAGCTAAAATGACTGATTTGATTTCATTGCAAGCTAGGAATAATTTTTCCACAGGTGGAAAAATCACCATTCTTCTGTGGGTGGGGGGGGGAAAGAATGACATGATTATATTGATAATTGGAGAATTATAATGACCAGACCTTATGATGTTAAGTATAAGGGAATTTAGCAACATAAATAATTGAGTGCCTAAGGCAAGATTATTGTGTTTTTTGGAATAGTGTTTTTTTAGGCATAAGAAAGACCCGAATTTGAACCCCCTAATTCACCACTCGTTCATTCATTCCCTGTGGTCTTGTTAATCTCTCTTACCACAGTTTATTTTAACAAAAACGTTACTGAAATCCAATTATGTGCCAGGCCCTATTCTAGGTGCTCAAATGATGAACCATACAGATAAATTCCTCATGGAACTTACATTCTAGTTGGGGATACAGACAATGACACATATTACATTTAATGGCAGGTAGTGGTAAGTGCTGTGAAGGAAAAAAAAAAAGTAAAGTAAGAAAGCTGAAAGTGATCACGGATGTGCTATTTTAGATAGGTGAGCTCTCTGAACAGTGACATTTGAACAGAGACATGAATGAAATTGGGGAGAGTCATGTAAATATCTAGGGAAGACCTTTATAGTCAGAACATCAAGTTCCATGGCTTTGAGACAAGAATGTGCCTTGTGTATTTGAAGAATTGCAAAGAGGCTAGTATGGTTGGAGTGGGGTTGAAGAAGGGGAGGTATGGGCATATTTAACCAACCACAAGAGCTAGTTAAGGTGACTAAAAACATAGGTTAAGCATAATAGTGGGTTGTAAATTTGGAAGGTAGGTTAAGGTCATTTTAGGAGGGATATGCTGAGGAATTGGTACTTTAATTGAGAGGAATCCTGGAAGGCTTTGAGCAATGAAATGACAAAATCTGAGCTGTATTTGGGGGAAGATTAATGGAGCAGTAGAAACTGGAGAGATTAGAAACTAGGGCAGGAGATGAAGCTGGGGGTTATTGTAGCAGTTTAAATAATAAGACCCTGAACTGGAGAGTGGTTAGTAAGAAGTAAATAGAGAGTATAGATAAGAGATTGTGGAAGTAAAATATATAAGTCTCAGCAAATGATTGAAAAGGGTAGAGAAGATATGTGAAACTATAATGACTGAAATTTCTTTTTTTTTTAAAACTTTTATTCATTTTTGAGAGAGAGATAAGAGTGCGAGTGGGAGAGGGGCAGAGGGAGAGGGAGACACAGAATCCGAAGCAGGCTCTAGGCTCTGAGCTGTCAGCACATCAGGCTCGAACCCACAAGCGGTGGGATCATGACCTGAGCTGAAGTCGGACGCTTAACCCACTGAGCCACCCAGGCGCCCCAATAATGACTGAAATTTCAAGCAAGGGTGACTTGAACATTCATAGAGGAAGCAAGAGGAAGACTAAATTTGGAGTAAAAAGAATGATGAGTTTAGTTAGACATGTAATCAAGGAGAAATTAGTAAAATCACCAAAAAACAAGAATAAAATTATTACCACACAAGAACATTTCTTTAGCACTTGTAGCATTAAGAGTAAAATTTTATAATTTGCTTCACTATTTCAAACTCCTACCTTTACTATTTTAAATATACTTTGCACATGTCTGCTGAATGTGTTTATCATTTTAATAACATTTATCTGTTTATAAACTAAAGCCTCAATATGTGTATTAGGTAATGAAGGTCATGTATACTTCAAGGTGACTCAATGTTCCCAGATAGGAAAGAGCTAATCATTTTGGTGGCAGGTAGTACTGCTTACCAGATAAGCCATTTTACATAAGTAAGATGTTACATTGGTACCTTTTGTAGTGTTTCTAAATAATCTGAGTCAAAAGGACAACCACATCACAGGTGAAGGTTAGAAACAAATGTATCTTTGTTTGCCATAATTAGGGCATGGAGATCATGGGCACTGACTGAGTGAATATTGTAGAACCTCTTTCTCAAAATAGAGGCAAATAAATTTGTTCCTCCATGCTGGTGAAAAAGGTCATACTGAATGAAAGTTCCTGTTGAAGTATCAACTTATGGTTAGGCTCAAAGTAATATATTCAAATGCTATTGATGTATTCCTTACTATTAGCCCCCTAGTAATCATAATATCTACAAAATACCACTAACATGGCAGTATGTACTTGTGGGCTGTTAATCTGCTATTGCATTATTAAATTGAACTTTTATTTGTTTACTGACCCAATAGTATCTTAGTGATTATTTCATGTAATGTAACACTTCTGTCAGGCCCTTTGTTTGACTATATCCTATGAAAAAAGATCAAATCTTACTTTGGGTTTTTTTTTTTTTTTTTTTAATAATTGTATAGTCCAGAAGGGGGAGACAAAACATTGATTATTGGAGTTTGAAGTAGCTGCTTCATGATAAAACGTGGCTTTCTTGCACTGCAATTTGGTTGCTTTTTCTTGTGGGTTTAGAAATCTTAGGGAAGTTGCTACTATAAAACATTTAGCTTTATGGGGGTGACAATTTTGTTAAAAAATATCAATTCAATCAATAATTGTATTATTTTTATCTAGTATATATAAATTAGAAGAACTCATTTGGTAATCAGATGAAAATAAGACTTGAGACTATTTAATGATGGCATATTATAAGTGATCTTTTCAAAATAGCACAAGTACTATTAAAGTTCCAATTTCAGTCTTTTCTAATTTCACATTCATTATGTGCAGTGAGTAGCTATCTTCCCATTTCCTTATGTTTTAATACAGCAAGCCAGCTTATGTGTTATACTTGTTTTGGCCAGGAGTATCTGCATATGTTTTGAAAAGTTTATTATTGAAATCTCCATTCACTTTTAGAACATTTTCTTATCAGTCCCTTCCCTTCCAGTGCATTGTCACAAATTATTTTATTTTATCATGCCACATTAAATTCACTGTTTAAGGAATGCTAAGAGAATATAGATTATAAATATTAGCAAGTCATTATACCTTGGGCATTTGGAAACATCTAAAACAGGATAATAATGACTTTAAGTTTAGACATATTTTATGAGTTCATTAATATTGATGTGTATGGGGTAGTTATATTTTATAATATATCCTGATATAAGAAAGAAGAAGATGTACTTTTCATGTAGAATTCTACACTACAAGTTTATTTTCTATGTATTTTAATTGCAATCATTGATGAAATTTCTGTTGATATTTTTTGTGTATATAAACAGGCAAACTAATACACTTAAAATATGATGCTTGATATGACATTTAAAGCAACTATAGTGATGGAGGGGGCAGTCCAAGATGGCAGAGTAAGATCCTGAACTCCCCTTTACCAAAAGACACACCAAATCTACAGCTACAGATAGAACAATTCTCTCTGAAAAAGACCTGTAAACTAGCTGAAAAGCTCCTTCAAAACACAGTAGACTGAAATGCATCATGAATCATTCTTTGAAAAAGTCCTGTTTACTTGTGTTGGAGCTTTAGTCTGAGGGGCAGACTTTAGGTTTGCCACACATCTACCGGCTGTGGAGCTGCTGTCTGGGAACTGAGGCTAAGGATAGACATCTTTGCACTCTCCTTTAGCCTCACCATTGCTCACTGGTACCTCCCTGAAAAAAGCTTATAAATGCATCTGAAGCCTGATTTTTGCAACTACCACCCACAGGACACATCCAGATTGCCTGGTCTGGAGGTCAGTAGGGTTTATGATTGCAGTCCCAGAGGACTGTATGTATTTACACAGTTTAAAAGCTGCTACCTGATGGTCTGACTTCCAGGCAGCCTGAATCTAGGTGCTGACTGAGATCACTCCTTTTGGAACACTGACAGGTACTAGAACACTCTCAACACTAGGAGCTATCAAAAATAAATCTAGCTACTGAAATAAGCACACAGTTTCAAGAAACAACCAAGAGCTATGAAAAGGTACAAAGACTGGGTTAATCTCCTACATAGGAACACTCCCTCAAGACCAGAAGAGGTTGTCCTTATGCCTAATACATAGAAACAAAGCATCAAGCAAAATGAGGATACAGAAGAATGTGTTGCAAACAAGAGAGCAAGATAAAACCTTAGGAAAAACCTTAATGAAATGTAGATAAGTAATTTAACTGATGAAGAGGTCAAAGAAAAGGTCATATACCTGAATAGCCAGTTTGGGAAAAATTTGTTCCTAGACAGGAAAAACCATTTATACCCACTATATCACACCAAAATCCAATAGCCAGTTTGGGAAAAATTTGTTCCTAGACAGGAAAAACCATTTATACCCACTATATCACACCAAAATCCTTGTCATGATGCTAATCTATGTGTATAGACTGAGGTATGAGATTCACATTTTTCTAATTGTAAAGCAATTACATAGGCAAATATTATTGAAGATGATATTGAGTAAGAAAAGTGACATTTTAGCCTGTATTTTTTCCATTCTTAAACTTTTTATAAGGAAAAACAAAGATACTAGTTTAAAGGGATATTGTTATACACACACACATCCTGAACTATTTGATTAGCTACTGTATGTTTTCTACTTTGTTGCATTTAATTGAGGGAACATTGTTATTAAAGGGAATTGTAACAAAAACTTACTAAAAAAACAAAGTAAATGTCATAAAGATGCTCATAGAACTTGGGAGGACATTAGATGAACATTATGAGAACTTTAGCCAGCAGACATAAATTATAAGAAAGTACCAAACAGAAGTTACAGGGCTGAAGAATACTATAGCTAAACTGAAAAATACACTAGAGGGGTTCAATAGCAATCTAGATGAAGCAGAAGAAAGGATCAGTTATCTAGAAGACAGGGTGGTGAAAGTAATCCAAATAGAGCACCACAAAGAAGAAAAATAAGATAAAAAGCAAAGATAGCCTAAGAGACCCATAGAACAACATCAAGTGGAATAACGTTTGTATTATAGGGGTCCCAGAAGGAGAAGAGAGAGAGAAAGGGGATGAAATATTTTTTTGAAGAAATAGTGTCTGGGAACCAGGGGAAGAAAACAGACGTTCAGATCTAGGAAGCTCAGTGAGTTCCAAATAAGAACTCAAATAGATCCACGCCAAGACACATTTTAATTAAAAAGTCAAAAGCTAAAGAGAAAATCTTAAAAGCATCAAGAAAAAACCAAGTTATTATGTACAAGTGTCATGCCATGAGAATAGCAGCAGATTTTACAGCAGAAACTCTGCAGGCCAGAAGGGAATGGAATGACATTTTCTAAGGGCTGAAAGGGAAAAATTTCCAACCAAAAATACTCTGACATGGTGTTACAATTTGGATCTGGAAGATTGATAACAGTTTTCTAGATATGCAAAAGCTAAGGGAGTTCATGATCACTGAACCAGCTTTACAAGAAATGTTAAAGGGATTTCTTTAAGCTGAAAGGAAAAGGCATTGATTAGTAATAAGAAAACATAGGGGTGCCTGGGTGGCTCAGTCAGTTAAGCATCTGACTCTTGATTTCAGCTCGGGTCTTGATCTCACCACTGTGAGATTGAGCCCTGTGTTAGGCTCCACACTCAGCGTGGAGATTGTCTCCCTCCCTCTCCATCTGCCTTTCCCCCACTTGTGTGCACTCGCTCTCTCTCTCTCTCTCTCTCTCTCTCTCTCCCCCTCTCCCCCTTCTCAATAAAAAAGAATTTAAAACATAATAAAACACGAAATCACAAATCTCATTGGCAAAGGTAAATATAGTAAAGGTAGTATATTAATCACTTATAAAGTTAGTATGGAGGTTAAAAGACAAAAGTAGTCAAAATAACTAGAACTACCATTATCAGTTAAGAGATACACAAAATAAAATGTAAAATGTGACATGAAAAACATAAAATGGGGGGGTGTAAAAATATAGAGTTTTAGAATGCATGAAAACTTAGAAAGCTTAAGTTGCTGTCAACATAAAATAGACTGTTATATATGTGGGCCGTTATATGTGAGGCTCATGCTAACCACAAAGCAAAAATCTAGAGTAGATACACAGAAGTGTATAAGAAAGGAATCGAAGCATAACACTAAAGAAAATAAAGCACAAGGGAAGAAAACCAGAAAACAATCAACAAAATAGCAATAAGTCCATACCCGTAAATAATTACTTTAAGTGAAAATTGTGTAAATTCTCCAATCAAAAGACAGAATGGGCTGAATGGATAAAAATATAAGACCTATCTATATGCTGCCTACAAGAGACTTTCTTCCAATGTAAAGACACACAGACTGAAAGTGAAAAGATGGAAAAAGATGTTTCATGCATGTGGAAACCAAAAGAAAAGTGGAATAGCTATACTTTTTTCAGACAAAATAGACTTTAAAACAAAGACTGTAATAAAATACAAAGAAGTCACTACATAATGATAAACGTATCAATCCAACAAAATGATATAACATTTGTAAATATGTATCCAACATAGGAGCACCTAAATATATAAAGGAAATATTAACAGACCTAACGGGAGAAATTGGCAGCAATACAATAATAGTAAGGACATAAATACCCTCTTTACATCAGTGGATAGATTATACAGAAAATCCGTAAGGAAATATTGGCCTTAATTGACACATTAGACAGATGAACTTAATAGATATAACCAGAACATTCCATCCAAAAACAGAATGTACATTCTTTTTAAATGCACATGGAATGTTCCCTGGGATAGATCATAAGTTAGGCCACAAAAGAGTCTCAATAAATTTAATAAGATTGAAGTCCTATTAATTATCTTTTTTGACCACCACAAGAGTATGAAACTAGAGATCAATTATAAGAAAACTGGAAAAATCACAAAAATATGATTAAAAAGCATATGTATGAACAACCACTGGGTCAACAAAAGAAATCAAAGAGGAAATTAAAAATATACATTGTGACAAATAAAAATACAACTTACTATGGGATACAGGAAAAGTGATTCTAAGAAGGAAGTTCTTAGAGATACCGGCCTACCTCAAAAAAACAAGAAAATTATCAATCTTAACTTTCCATGTAAAGGAACTAGAAAAAGAAGAACAAATGATGCCTCCAGTGTTAGTAGAATGAAGGAAATAGCAAAAATCAGAGTGGAAATAAATGATGATAAAAAGAAAATAGAAAAGATCAATGAAACTGACAACTGTTTATTGAAAAGATATACAAAATTGGCCAACATTTAGATAGACTCGCCAATTGAAAAAGAGAAAAGGCTCGATTAGATAATATCAGAAATGAAAGTTGTTACACCTGAAAACTGTAGAAATACGAAGGATCATAAGAGACTACCATGAACATTTATATGCCGACAAACTGAAAGGAATGGATAACTTTTTTGCAATGTACTGTCTTCCAAAAACTGAATCATGAAGGAATAGAAAATCTGAACAGATCTATTATTAGTAAGGAGATTGAATCAGTAATCAAAAAGCTGCCAACAGACAAAAGTCTAGAACCTGAGGGCTTCATGGGTGAATTCTTCCAAACACTTAAAGAAGATTTATTTTTTATTTAAAAAATTAATGTTTTATTCATTTTTGAGAGAGAGAGAGACAGAGTGCGAGCAGGGGAGAGGCAGAGAGAGAGAGGGAGACACAGAATCCGAACTTGGCTCCAGGCTCTGAACTGTCAACATGAGCCCAACTTGGGGCTCAATCTCAGGAACCATGAGATCACGACTTGAGCCGACGATGGATGCTCAACCAAGTGAGCCACTCAGGCACCCCATGAAGATTTAATACCTATAATTCTCAATCTATTCCAAAACACTGATAAGGAGGGAAAGCTTCACATCTCATTTTAATGAGGCCAGCAGTATCTGGGTATAAAAACCAGAGAAGGTCACAACCAAGAAAGAAAATTACAGTCCAATATCCACAGTGAACATAGATGCAAAAATATTCAACCAAATACTAGCAAACCATATTCAACAATACTTTAAAAGGATAACACCATGATCAAGTGAGATTTATTCCAGGGATGTAAGGATGACCCATCATCCTCAAATCAATCTGTGTGATATACCACATTAACAATGAAGGATAAAAATAATATAATATCAGTTGATTAGGAAAAGCATTTGACAAAATTTAACATCCGTTTATGATTTAACAAAACTTTCACCAAAGTTGGAATGTACCTTACCACAATAAAGACACAATAAAGGGCTGTGTTACAAGCCCACTACTAAGTTCATACTTAATGGTGAAAACGAAAACTTTTCCTCTAAGATCAGGAATGCTCACTCTCTCCACTTTTATTCAGTATAACTTTGGAAATCCTAGCCAGAGCAACTGGCAAGAAAAAGAAAGAACAGGCATCTATATTGGTAAAACTGTCACTACTTTCAGATGACATTATTTTATACGTAGAAAGCTCTAAAGACTCTACCAGAAAACTGTTAGAAGTAATAAGTGAATTCAGTAACTTTGCTGGATATAAAATCAATATACAAAAATTGTTGCATTTCTATACATTAACTATCAAAAAGAGAAATTGAGAATATAATCCCTGTTATAATTGCATCAAAAGGACTGAAATACCTCAGACTAAATTTAACCAGGAGATGAAAGACCTGTTCAATGAAAACTATAAGACATTGATGAAAGAAATTGAAGACATACATAAATTAAAAGATATTCCATGCTCATGAATTGAAATAGTAATATTGTTAAAATGTCCATATTACCCAAAAAAATCTACAGATTCAGTGTGATCCATATCAAAATCTCAAGGGCATTTTTCACAGAAATAGAATAAACAGCCCTAAAATTTGTGTGGAACCATAAAAGACCAAATGGCTAAAGCAGGCTTGAGAAAGAACAAAGCTGGAAGCATCACATCCCCAATTTCAAACTTACTGAAAAGCTATAGCAATCAAAGCAGTATGGTACTGGCATAACAATAGACACATAGATCAATGGAACAGAATAGAGTTTTCAGAAATAAACCCATGTGCCATGGTCAATTAATTTATGACAAAGGAGGCAAGAATACAGAATTGGGAAAGGGCAATAATAACCAATATAGTAAATGGTGTTGGGAAAACTGGACAGCCACATGCAAAGGAATAAAATCAGACTACTGTCTTACGCCATACACAAAAATTAGCTCAAAATGGTTTAAAGGGTAAAATATAAGACCTGAAACCATAAAACTCCTAGAAGAAAGAAGATTTGGTAAGTTTCTTGACATTCGTCTTGGTGAAGATTTTTTGGATCTGTTACAAAAGCAGAGACAAGAAAAGCAAAATAAACAAGTGGGACTACATCAAAATAAAAAGATCTGTATAGCAAAAGAAGCCATCAACAAAATGAAAAGTCAACGTACAGGATGTAAGAAAATATTTGCAAATCATATATCAGATATGAATTAATATCCAAAATATATAAGGGACTCATACATCTTAATAACAAAAAAAACAATACTATTTTAAAAAATGGGCATAGTATCTGAATAGGTTATTTTCCAAAGAAGACATACAAATAACAAGCATGTGAAAGGGTGCTCAGGATCACTAATTATCAGAGAAATGCAAATCAAAAGTACAGTGAGTTATCACCTCACACCTGTTACAATGGCTACTATAAAAAAAGACAAGAAATAACAAGCGTTGGCAGAGATGTGGATGAAGGGGAACTGTTGTGCATTGGTGGGAACTTAAGTTGCTGCAGCCACTATGAAAAACATTATGGACATTTCTAATAAAGATAGAAATAGAACTACCATATGATTCAGTAATCCATTTCTGGGTATTTACCCAAAGAAAGTAAAAACACTATTTTGAATAGATATATGCAAATCTTTGTTATTTACAACATTATTTATAATAGCCACTATATGCAAACAATCCAAGTATCCATTAATGGATGAGTACATAAAGATGTGTATATATGTTTATATATTGTATATATATATGTATGTATATAAATCAATATACATACATACACAATGGAATATTACTCAACCAGAAGAAAGAGATCTTGCCATTTGTGGCAACCTGGATGCACCTTGAGGGTGTTATGCTAAGTGAAATAAATAAGTCAGACAGAGAAAGAAAAATACTGTATGATCTCAGTTATATATAGAATATAAAAAACAAAACAGTTGAGCAGAAGTCATAGAGAGCAGAATGGTAGTTGTCTGTGGGAAGAGGTTTGGAGGGTGGTGAAAATGGGTTAAGGGGTCAACAGGTACAAACTCCTAGTTATAAAATAAATAAGGCATGGGGACATCATATACAATATGGTGACTGTATTCACTAATATTGTACACATTTGAATGTTGGTAAGAGAGTGAATATTAAAAGTTCTCATTGCAAGAAAAAAATATGTATGGTGGCAGATGGTAATTAGACTTACTGTGGTTATCATTTCCCAGTGTATACAAATATCAAATCATTATGATAAAATATTATATGTCAGTTATATCTCAATTTAAAAAACCCAGCCATTTTTTTACTCTTTATGGCAAAATTTTTGATTGGCCACATAACATGGGATAATTATATAATAATTGTTTTTTTGTGTTTTTGTTATTAACTAATATAGTCTCTATATTATATATCACTCAAAGCGTATGTATAAAATTTGCTGTTGGCATTATAATATTTACAGTGGCATAACATAGGAGTATTTTTTATGAGGCAATGCTTTCTTTATTTTTTCTAGGATTTTCTTTCTTTTTAAAAAATTTTTTTAATTTCTTTTTTTAATTTACATCAAAGTTAGTTAGCATATAGTCCATCCTCCTCCCCACAACCCCTCCAATAACCCGCTGTTTGTTCTCCATATTTAAGGGTCTCATGTTTTTGCATGTTTTTGTCCCCCTCGGATGTTTTTATATTATTTTTGCTTTCCTTCCCTTATGTTCATCTGTTTTGTATCTTAAAGTCATGAGGCAATGCTTTCTTAATCCAGGTAACCTTGTCAGGGGAAAAAGTGGAAGCAGTAAGGTTATGATCAGTATTAAAGACTTAACTTACTGTGTATGTTTTCTCACATGTTTCTTCCATTTCCCATTTTAGTTAATCAAGTTTCTTTTATCTGCTTATCTGTTAGGAAAGGCTGGTTAAACCAAAATTAGATCTTTTGAATGGGATGAGAGTAGAATAGGATCATCTTAAAAAATGCCACCTCAGGTACAAAGTGCTTTGGAGATTTTAAAGCCCTTTCCCACATTTTCTCATTTGAGCTATGTATTATATGCATTTTTGTAGGTTTTTACATCAGTTTTTCAGAAAGAAAATCCTCAAATTCCTGGGATCTTTTTCCTCTGGAGTTTTTTTGAATACTATATAGTAGCCAATGTATTTCCTGTTAGTTGTCAACAGATATTCATAACTTTAATTAGTATCCAGTTTATATACTTATATGAAATGCTTTATGAGCCTGCATCTCTAAATACTGGTCATATGACCAGTAATATCTTAGGTTATTGTTCTTACTGTGATTATAATTCAGATATCCAGATTACTATATCATCAGTTGCATGTAATATTGTATTTGTAACCACAAATACCTATCAAAGCAATATAGAAAACTAAAATGAAATGACCATCAATGAAAAACACCAAAATCTTTTGAGCTCAGTTTTTACGCTTATGTGTTTGTAAATTTTAACTGACCTATTGTGGTTCCTTTCTTTAATGAACTTGTGATCTAAAGAGAAAATAATTGCTTGTGCAATATAATTCTTGTGCTTGGAGTACACTAACTACTTTTTGCACTTTAGGTAAATCATTTATTTTCACTGATGATGATGCTTTTTTGGCCGAGTGGTTTTGCATTCAGAGAGCTGTTTTACAAAGTGATTCATAACTCCATACTAGAGATATAGTGTGTGTGTGTGTGTGTGTGTGTATTTATTCATTTGTCTGCCTATCCTCTCAAGGTTAAATGAGCTCATATAGGTTCTCTCTGTTTGAAAGCTGAGATGTTACAAGAGAACTGTGACTTTTTCTTATTATGTGGAATGCTTTTGTTTTTCACACAGTAACAGAGAAGGTATGTGTTATCGGCTGAAATGTGACCCCCTTAAATTTGTATATTGAATTTCTAACCTCTAGTACCTCAGAATGTGACTCTATTTGGAGATAGGGCCTTTAAAGAGGTTATTATGTTAAAACAATGCCATTAGGTGTGCCCCAATTCAGTGTAACTGGCATCCTTATAAGAGGACATGGGGACAAAGAAGCACCAGGGGTATGTACAGAGGAGAGACCATGTAAAGACACTGAGAGATGGTGGCCATTTGCAAGTCAAGGAGAGAGGTCACAGAGGAAACCAACTCTGCTAACATACCCTGATCTTGGACTTTTAGCCTCCAGAACTGTGAGAAAATAAATTTTGGTTGTTGAAACCACCTACTCTGGGGGGTTTAGTTTTCTTTTGATTTGGCAGCCCTAGCAAACTAATGCAATATATAGTATTCATCCTGTTGTATTTAACACTTAACAATAGCTAACCTTTAGAGACACCAGCTGCCAGGGAACTGTGCTAAAAAATTCTATGTAAAACAAATTCTCATAATAACTATCACCTAGGTTTTATAGATGAGGAAAGTGAAGCTTAGAAAAGCAAGTACATTGTGGTTGTACAGGATATAAGTAGGAGACCCAGTCAGACTGACTTCAGAGCTTGGTTACTTAACCAAACTTAAGTAAGAATTTGGTGGATTCCAGGTAGTTGTGGAAAATGAGCATCACCATGGGTGCTAACCTTCTCTAACATTCTTGTTATTTAGCTTTTCACCTATTGCTAATAGATGATTATTTCCTACCAGCAGGAAAATGCTTATAGACAAACCAGAAACATACAGAGAGCCCTGCCTGTGGGAAAGCTACTCGATCACAGAGAATTAAATGCCTCTATCTAAATGTTGCTCTATGGGCCAAAATGACTGGGCAGACATGTTGTTCGTGCTTTTCTTTGCGAGCAATTAACATCAACTCAGATGAAGAGAACACACTGAACAACTTAAATATGAGGAAAGAGATATAGCTCATTTATGCACCAATGTAAACACATTAGAAATAATCCCATTTTTAGCAATAGCCTTTAATTTTTTAAGCCTTTTTCACTGTCTAAAATAGATTAAACATTGTGACTCTTTAAGTTTTATGTCATCAGTGTTCACCTTTCTTATGCACTCTTGCCTTTTACAATTAATTTCAATTAAACAGTAGTTTTGTTTAATTAATAGTATATAATTGCTGATAAGCTCTCAAGGGGCAAGAGCTATGTCTTAATATACCTTAGACATTTTGAAATACATTAGGCTATAACAGCAATAAAATAATTAAACATTCATCTGTTCAAACTCTGCATATTCACAACTCTGCTGGAACTGAACTAACTGACATCAGAGAACTTCTTTCATGAGCAGAAGTCCTCTCCCATTGGAAATATAGTCCAGCATCTTAAAATCCTAGTTTTTCAAAAACAAACTAAATTTCTCCTATTGCAATTAATCTCCCTTTCCCCTCCATGTGTTCCCTTCCACTAAAGACAACTGTTTATCATTACCCATACAATCTCTTATAGATACCTGTAGATTAAAGTGGCCCCTCAGCTTTCTCTTCTCCCACGTGCTTTTTAGCTTTGGCATAGAGTGCTGCCTTCATTTTAGTTGGTTTTGGACTATACAGTTTGGGCCCTCAAAATTATAACTGCTACGTGATAACATACACATCTAAATTTTATCATTCATTTTACTCAGTGTGTGTGTGTACGCGCGTGCATGTGCACAGCTCCTTATAGCGATGCTGCTGCTGTTGACAGTGATTGTGATTTTTCTATAAAGATGTGACTAAAACATACCAAGACCCCCCATCATTTCCCATTATCTATGAAACTCCCAAAATAGTTCTTCATTACACCAACTAGAAACATTCTGGATGTCTCACCTGGAATTTTTCTCCAATTTTTTTTGCTCATAGCTTGCTGTACAAAATGTATCATATATATGGCAAAGCCAACACACTAAAATGGATGCATGAAGCATAAATTGTAGTGAAAATTACAGTGTTTGGAATTAGAAGACCAGGAGTTTGGCTCATGGTTCTATCTCTTAAGGGCTGAGTGATTTGAGGGGGAAACACTCATCCTTTCTTGAGCCCAAGTCTCTTTAACAATACCTATCCTGCCATCCTAATAGAACTACAAAGCACTTTGTAAACTGTAAAACACATTACACATTAAAATCATTGTTAATGTAATAATCGAAGAGTCTCATGGTAGTTCCTAATAGACATTTTTGGAAGAAAGTACTGAACCACAACTACTGCCAGCTTACAGTGACACATGCAGGCATGCATTCATTACTTCATTCCACAGTGTCGGTTTACAAGTCAGTTATAGTTATGAATGTTATAAAAGCTCAGGTTTTCTAGGAAATCCGATAAACCACAGACTACAGTTAAAGTCACTTTCTTTATGAAAAGGCACAAGAAACCATGAGGATTATCCCTAAGTATTAAAATGCATACATTTTACTGTATAACCATGGTACCCTTTTCTCATTTCATGTGAATTATTTTCTCTAGCTGAATATTGTATATGCTCTACAAAATAGGGATTAAATAACTATGTACTTTCAAACTAAGGCACATGAATTCTTAAGTGGGACAATTTCTGGAGTAGTATTTTGAGATTTGTGGTAGTAGTTAAGAATCTAGCTTTTTGTGTTTTTTTGGAGTGCTAAGGGTTCAAATACAAAGGACTATGTTTCCTTTAAATATATGTTTTCGGCTAAATATATGATGTAAAGCAAATGCTTTTCAAATTTGTTATTCTCATTCTAAAAGTAATACGGTATGTTTTAGAAAATTGGATAATGGAGTTAAGGAGAGAGACTTAAAAAAAACACTCACACCCCACTGTAACCCTAACAGAAACTACTATTAGTAATTTGGTAATGATACCCAATCGTTTCTCTGCTTTATAGATATACGTTTTAACATGGTTTCTACTACTCTCTTTAGCTATTTTTTCCTTTTAGAAATGCATCCATCCCTGTTGTTTTTTTTTTTTACAAGAATCGATCTTTATTTAAAACAAAACAAAACAAAATTAGGGCATTATAGAAGGATTCTCAGAAACGAGAACTAAAGCAAAGAATTCAGTATTTTTTTTTTTACTTTATAGTTTATTGTCAGGTTGGTTTCCATATAACACCCAGTGTGCTCTTCCCCACAAGTGACCTCCACCAAGACCATCACCCCCCATTACCTTTCCCCCTTCCCCTTCCCCCCTCAGTTTGTTTTCAGTATTCAAGAGTCTCTCGTGTTTTGTCTCCCTCCCTCTCCCTAACTCTTTTTCCTCCTTCCCCTCCCCATGGTCCTCTGTTGGGTTTCTCCTGTTAGACCTATAAGTGCAAACATATGGTATCTGTCCTTCTCCGCCTGACTTATTTCGCTGAGCATGACACCCTCGAGGTCCATCCATTTTGCTACGAA
>CM053579.1:43930978-43942189 GCA_028646485.1 Cryptoprocta ferox | reverse complement strand
TAGACCACTCTCTTAAACCATACACAAAAATAAACTCAAAATGGATGAAGGACCTGAACGTGAGACAGGAAACCATCAAAACCCTACAGGAGAAAGCAGGAAACAACCTCTATGACCTCAACCGCAGCAATTTCCCATGAGACACATCCCCAAAGGCAAGGGAATCAAGAACCAAAATAAACTATTAGGACCTCATCAAGATAAAAAGCTTCTGCACTGCAAAGGAAAGAATCGAAAAAACTATTAGGCAACTGACAGAATGGGGAAAGATAGTTGCAAATGACATATCGGATAAAGGGCTAGTATCCAAAATCTACAAAGTACTCACCAAACTCCACCCCCGAAAAACAAACACTCCAGTGAAGAAATCCGCAGAAGACATGAAGAGACACTTCTCCAAAGAGGACCTCCAGATGGCCAACAAACACATGAAACGATGCTCAGCATCACTCATCATCAGGGAAATACAAATCAAAACCACACTGAGATACCACCTCACGCCAGTCAGAGTGGCTAAAATGAACAACTCAAGAGTCTATAGATGCTGGAGAGGATGTGGAGTAACAGGTACCCTCATACTCTGTTGGTGGGAATGTAAACTGGTACAGCCGCTCTGGAGAACAGTGTGGAGGTTACTCAAACAACTATCCATAAAACTCCCCTATGACCCAGCAATAGCACTGCTTGGGATTTACTCACCGGATACAGAAATGCTGATGCATAGGGTCACATGTACCCCAAATGTTCGTAGCAGCACTTTCAACAATAGCCAAATCATGGAAAGAGCCCAAAGGTCCATCAACTGATGAATGGATCAAGAAGATGTGGTTTATCTATACAATGGAATACTACAGGCAATGAGACAGAATGAAATCTGGCCATTCGTAGCAACGTAGATGGAACTCGAGGGTGTCATGCTAAGTGAAATAAGTGAGGCAGAGAAGGACAGATACCATATGTTTTCACTAATAAGTGGAGCAAGAGAAATTTAACAGAGGACCATGGGGGAGGGGAAGCGGAAATAATAGTTGGGGAGAGGAAGGGAGGCAAACCATGAGAGACTCTTGAATACTGAGAACAAACTGAGGGCAGATGGGGGAGGGAAGAGGGAAAGGGGGGTGATGGGTATGGAGGAGGGCACTTGTGGGGATGAGCACTGGATGTTATATGGAAATAAGCTTGATAATAAAATATAAAAGAGAATAAATAAATTTATAAAATTGTTTTCCAAAAAAACAAAAAACCCAAAAATATATAATTAGTGTATATATTTGAAATATCAATATCAATAACTTTTAGACAAAATATTATACTTCCTTTTTGAACTTCTTTTCTAGAGGCATGGAGCCTCTGGGGGAAAAATGGATCATCTGCTGTATTTATAGTCTTGAGAATGAAAGCAGCCTAGAGAAATTATCCAGGACATTTCTTGGACACCGACAATAATTTCTTCAAACAGTTCAGACCAATTTGTATTAATATTACTTTGAGAGAGTCCCCTTGCTGAGCAAGTTTCTTTAGTAATCCAGTCTAAAGTTTATCAGAAGTTCTTGTTTATGTACCATTTTAAACCTTTCTGGGAAATGCCAACTTGTTTCCTATTTTCTATTTTCAGTGACTATAGAAAAAAAATTGGCCAGAAAATTTATAAAAAAAACAACAGCACTTTAAGTCATTGATGGAAACACTGAAATTATTCTCAGCCTTTGCCTTTGGTTGAATTATCTTTACTTGCATTCTTATCTATGCCTTTGCTTTTCCTGTCCCCACTATCTGGAATACTCTCTCACATCCTTCCAGTTTATTTTTCACCATGTCTTTATTCATTACAAAAGTGGTTATTGGAATTTGAAGTCATTGCTTGAAATGAAAAAAAAAAAAAAAGCAAAATCAAAAACAAAAACAAAAACCCAAAAAACAAAAAACAAAGATTAGCACCAGGTCTGCTCTTGGTGAAGAGTTCTCAATCTAATATGACAAAATTAAATTATAATATAAGGTAGGGATTAGTATGAAATGTGTAGACTGCTTTGGGTAGTATATACTTTTTAACAATATTTGTTCTTCCAAACCACGATCATGGAATGTTTTTCCATTTCTTTATGTCATTTTCAATTTCTTTCATCAGTATTTTATAGTTTCCGGAGTACAGACCTTTGACCTCTTTGGTTAGGTTTCCCACCTTTCAAGTCTATACTTAAAGTTCACATTGTAAAAGACTTGATACCATTCTATTTTCTGTGTGTGTGCTTTGTATTTATGACTAGACCATGAGCTCTGTGGGCAGGAAATCTCTTACTTTTGCTTGTCCTGGAGTGTGCAGTTCTTACTGAATTAATTGGAAAGCATTCCTCGTCCTTTTAACTCATTGCAGATTTATATGTGGGTCTTTCAATTGACATCAGATTTTCTATCCCTCTCTTGAATATTTAGTCTGAATCTTGTAAGATTGTGACCTATGGGTGGAAATTTACATAATAGTTCCTAGATAACATACTCTAGTCAATACAAGTCATTGTCATGTCTTTTTTTTTTAATAGAGATGTAGCGCTGACTCAGGTTTATTTTGAGTTTATACAATCTTAAGTCCTTGGCAGGGGATTTAGATATTTGTTGTGAAACACAGTCTTTGGAAATATACTTTAAAATGCTCTCTGAATGTGGAAACTACATTATGAAAGACAGGCACCCTGCGGAATAAAGTAGATGCTTATGAAGCTTGCAACATGATTTGCAGTTGTTTCCCAACTTGCCCTGTGGAATGACCCTGTTATATCTGATAATGGTTACTGTCAGTTGCAAACCTTGGGTGGTAATCAGAAAATCTTGTGCTAACAGAAATTTTGATGGGTCATTTTTAGGTTTGGAGAGGCATAAATAATCTACCAAGGACTTTCTCTCCTTTAATGAGGAAAGGGAATGGAGAGAAAGTTGTTATTAGAGTTTTCCATTTCAAAAGTACCCCACTCCCCTACCACTCCCTCCCTAATCTTTTGCTGAGTTAGCCTCCTCTGTATGCTCACAGCACCCTGCAGTTTTTCCTTCAAAGTGCTTAGCATGTTGTATTGACATTGTGGGCATATGTGGCTATTTGTTCCACACTGTATAAGCTTTTTCAAGGACTGATTCTTAGTCATCTCTGTCACCAATGGTTAGCGGAGTGCCTGATGCATGGTGGCTAGTTAATGAATATTTGTTGAATTGAACTAAGACTAGTAATATTCATAATAATAATAGATAATATTGAGTGCAATTACTTTGTACAGGCACTGCTTTAAGCACTTTACAAGAATTAATCTATTTAACCTTCCCTACAATCCTATTCAAATTTTACAAACAAGATATGGATGGCTATATGTTCTTTATCCATTTACCAATTGATAGACATTTAGGTTATTTCCTTTTTTTTCTGCTATAGAGAATACTGTAGGACATATTTGAGTATGGATATTTCTCTAGATTTGATGAGAAGGAATTGCTGGGTCATAAGATGTGTGTATTTTTACTGTAATAGACATGGCGAAATTATCTTCCCAGATGTCTGTGACAGTGACACTAGTAGTTTCACCATACAAAAGACAACTTGAATAAATGGAGAGATATGCCATGTTCCTAGATGGAACATCTCAATTTTCTAAAGATGCATGTTCTCATCAAATTAATCTGTAAATCCTATGTAGTTCCCATTAAAGCCCAACAGAATTTTTTTAATGAAGGTTGACAAGCTGATTCTAACTTTTAATAGGTAGACAAAACAAGCAAGAAGAGTTAAGAAATTTTAAAAATAACAACAAAAATAGGAGTAGTAATGTTTTCATGAATAGGGGAGACAGGAATTGGGAGGGAATGAGAAGAGATGAGAGAAGATTAGAAATAAAGAAAGGTTACCAAATAGAATAATGTCCATGGTATATTATACAACTTACCCTGTAGATTATAATTTCTACCTTTAATGCCATTGGAAATGTGTGAAATTTGAGTATGCATATAAAGAAAGACTAGAAGAAAATCTGGCTAAATGAAAATATTGACTTGGTTAGGTGATGGAATCGTGGACAACTTTTGTTTCTGAATGCAGATGTTTTAGTATATTTTTTCAATAATATGCATAAATGTAACAATGACTTAGAGATTTAAATAAATTTTTATTTTCATATTTTTAATATTCTCACATCTTCCTTCACAGTGCTGCCTATGACAATTCAGATGTCATTCATTCACTGATTATTGCTCCTTTAGGGCAATGTATTATTCTCTATAACCTAAGACTTTTTTTGATCTTTATTGTTCTTAAATTTTACCACAGTGTGTGTAGGTGTGGGAATTTATTCATATGTCCTGCTTGACATCTGATGCACCATTTCAGTCTGAATACTCATAACTTTCTTTAGTTCTGGGAAATTTTCTTCTTTAATTGCTTTCTCTATTCCTTCTTATCCATTTTTAAATCTCTTCTTTTTCATTTGACACTGATTGCTCTAGAGCTTCTGGACAGGTGTTCTGTGTCTCCAAACTTTTCTTTCTTGCTGTTGTCCTGCATTACATCCTGAGAGACACATTAGTTTTATTGAGGGAGAACTAGTGACTTGAAGGGACAGTGTAAGGAAGGCTTCTGAGGTATTGTTAAAGTTCTGTTTCTTGATCTCAGGCTGGTTAAATGCATTTGCTCAATTTGTAAACATTCTTAAACATTTAGATGTCTGATATATACATGTATTTCAATGAAAAAAATTTTAATGATAACTTCAAGGTTTTTGGCCTGAACAAATGGAAAGGTGAAATTGTCATCAATTCAGTTGAGGAAAGCTGCAGGTAGAGCAGATTTGGAGAGAAGGTCAGGAGCTCAGGTTTGAACATGTTGGACTTGAACTGTCTCTTAGGTAGGAAGAGATGTCAGTTAGGTGTGTTCAATCTTCCTAATAGGTGTCTTAGTCTATTTGGGCTGCTATAACAAAACACACAGACTTGGGATCTTATAAACAACAGAAATGTATTTCTCACAGTTCTGGAGGTTGGAAGATCGAGATCAGGATGCCAGCATCATTGGGTGAGGGCCTTCTTCCAGGTTGCAGATTGCCAATTTTTTGCTGTGTGGAAATTTTTTGCATTGTGGAAGGGGCAAGGAAGCTCCATGGAGCCTTTTTTATGAGAACATTAGTCCCATTTGTGTGGGGTTCACCCTTATGATGTAATCACCTTCCAAAGTCCTCACCTCCTAATATCATCACACTGAGCATTATGATTTCAATATATTATTTTGGGGGAATAGAAACCTTCGGGCTATAGCATAGGTCAAGTAAGATGAGGACTGAGAATTAACTATTGGATTTAGCAATTTGGAGTTCATTAGTCATCTCAATGAAAGCAGTGTTGGTGGACTTGCTGGGAGGCTAGAAGCTTATTAGTGGTTCAAGATCATGGAGGAGAGGAAATGAGGACAGGAAGTATAGGCAAATTTTTTGTTTGTTGTCTGGTCCAAGATCATGATAGGGACATTCATTAAAATGGAGTAAAAACTCCTGGCTGCTTCTTCTGTAGGCTTCAAACCTATGATCATTTTGGTTGCTCTATGATATCACCCATTTCTGTACTAGAAACATTCCTAAAGCTCTGCTCAGTTTTCAGTAGCCCTCCTGTGTACCTTTGAGCTGTAGCCTGCGTTCCTTTATCTTTTTATCTTTTCTTTCTTTCTCTTTTCTTTCTTTCTTTCTTTCTTTCTTTCTTTCTTTCTTTCTTTCTCTTACTTCCTTTCTTTCTTTCTCTTCCTTCCTTTCTTTCTTTCTTTCTTTCTCTTCCTTCCTTCCTTCCTTCCTTCCTTCCTTCCTCCCTCCCTTCCTTCCTTCCATCTTTTGGGCATTTCTTTTTGCAATCCTTGAAAGCACCTGTTGTTATATTCCAGTATGTCATATTGATTCAATCTCCTCACTTCATTTTTTGAAACCTTAGTTTCCTTACCTATAAAATGTTCCAAAGAATTGTGCTTAACTCATGGATTTATGAAGGTCAAATAAGATTATATACAGTGTTTCATAAATTGTATACAATATAACTCTTACTTTTAATTTTTAAAGAGTGATTGATTTCATTATTTGAATATATGGACTCTGATCTGTTTTCTAAATGTGATTGTTTACTGTGAGATTAGATGGACTGCACTTTAGTGGTGATCTACTTGACATCTTCAGTTATGGTTAACCATACTATAGGAAGTGGGACCAAGGTTAGTTAGACCCATTCCTGATCCCGTTTTTTTCCTGCCAAATGGCATATTAAGTTTAAAACAAAGGACCTTCTTATTACCCTTTCATAAATGTTTTTAACAGTCTCCCACTGAAGCATTAGTTCCTCAAGGGCAAGGATTAAGCCTTACTCACTGTGGTCTCCTCAGTGCCTTGCAAAGCATTTGGGACATAATGGTCACTCATTTAATGTTTATTTTTTGAACAATTTATTCGACTTTTCAGTAATTTTTGTTTGTACTGACGGGGAATATCATTAATGTGATGAAAGTTTTGCTTAAAAATATTCTTTTAAAAATGTTTATATATTTAATGAGAGAGAGAGAGAGAGAGAGAGAACAAGCAGGGAAGAGGCAGAGAGAGGGAAACACAGAATCTGAAGCAGGCTCCAGGCTCTGAGCTGTCAGCACAGTGCCTGATTAGGGGCTCAAATCCATGAACTGTGAGATCATGACTTGAGCCAAAGTCAGACGTTTAACTGACGGAGCCGCCCAGGCTCCCCTTAAAAATATTCTAACAAGATTTTATTGGCATGTTCAAGGCCTATGTTGTGGGTATCCAGGCAGAAAAATTGCCTTATGAGGACTAAATACAGCATGGTTGTCTACAATCTAAATACTAATTATAACTTAAGAAGCTGAAAAGGCAATACTTATTGATAGCTGCTACTTATTGATATTGTTTCTAATGTCACAGGGACTCTGAAAGTCTCATATCTGTTAAGGTACAGAAATGGAATGAATATCCTGGTTTAATTGACCCCAAAACCAGTGCTCTTGACTCAATTCTTTTGCCTCTAATTTGTTTTAAGCCAAGTAGGTAAGGAATAGCAGCTGACAGCAGCCTCATACAATTTGAGTTTTCTGTTCTTGGGGAATAGTATTTACCCTATTTTGCTCTGTTTATTCACTTTTTTCCCCTAGGGGTTAGTGATAAAAGTAGCTCTTGATCTTCTTATTCTACGTCATGCTGACTTGCTTTCTTTGTTCTTCTTTCTGCGTGTGTTTATTCTCACTCACACTGAGGCTCTGAAAGGTCTCACCTGTTTTAATCTCTAATTTTTTCACAGGAAGAAGAGAAATATCTCCACCCCCTCACAAAACTGTATTTAATTTTATCATTGCTTGTGCAATAACTTTGAAAGTATGTCCTCAAATTGGCATTAGTCTCTTTATGTAGGCCTTGTGGCCTAAGCCACAATCAAGATTAAATGTTTATACATTTAGAAAGAGAGAGAAAAGGACCTGACCTAGAAAAACTCAACAAATATTTATTGAGTGCCTACTATGTGCCAGCATAGTTATAGGCCCTGGGGAAACACAGCAGTGAATAAAAAACACAGAAAAAGTTAAATATATATATATGTATATATATATATATTTCTACTACTTATTCAGTGGCAATGAAAAATGCGTTTTAAAGTTTCCTCAATAGATGTTGTAAATTTTCCTTGGAACAGGTTATATACATCTGTGGGTTTAATATATACAGTGTAATAATTTTATTTCAAATGAGTAAAATCAAAGAGTAATATTACTTGCTCATTTTTTTTTCTCTTCTGGTTGCCTCAAATCATTTGCTAAGTAAACATTTTTGTCTTAGCCTTTTTGTAGTGACTATTAATTTAAAGCAATTTGTGACATTGAATACTTCTGCCTCAATGAGGACCCCTACTCAAAACTTATTCTTCATTTTTCTGGAGTTATGTGCTGATTTCCATAGAAAGAAAACTACAATATTTGTCATATATTACTGAGATATAATATCTTAAAGTTGAAGAAAGTATTTTTTAATGTTTTGGCAGGAATTTTAATAATTTCACAGTAGGCATGAATACAGCTTATTTTGGGGGGAGGGATTTAACATTCTTTTTTATTTAAAAATGTTTTAATATTTAAAACATTTTTAGTATTTATTTTTGAGAGAGAGACAGAGAAAGCGGCAGAGAGAGAGGGAGACACAGAATCTGAGGCAGGCTTCAGGCTCTGAGCTGTAATCACAGAGCACAATGTGGGGCTCCAACCCACAAACTGCAAGATCATGACCTGAGAGGAAGTCAGATGCTCAACTGACTGAGCAACAGCACCCCGTTTAATGTTTATTTTTGAGAGAGAAAGAGAGAGAAAGAGAAGAGAGAGAGCAAGTGGGGGAAGGGCAGAGAGCGAGAGGGAGACACAGAAACCGAAGCAGGCTCCAGGCTCTGAGCTGTCAGCATAGTGCTGGACATGGGTCTCAAACTCACATATCATGAGATCATTACTTGAGCTGAAGTCAGACACTTAACTGACTGTGCCACCAGGCGTCCTTAACGTTCTTTAGCAAACGTTAATTCTCATCAACTTATCTATATTTTCCCTGTGATGGAGGGGAAAGCCTTTTTTATTCCTGGTATATTGGTGGTGACACATGGCCTTTTAAAAGAATGGCTCCTGAGAGAGAGCTTGTCTAGTAGCTTTAGAGCATAGTAGATACTTTTCTACTTCTGCCATACTCAATTCCAACTTCTCTTTCCTAGCCAATACCCTACTGCTATTGGATATTTGATTATAAATTAGTTCTATACTACTTATTAACTGCTTCTTATATGTTGACTTCACATTAATTTCAAAGCTCCTGACAACAGGGTCAGTGACTTAACATTTAAAAATCTTTTTTTTTAAACTTCAGCTTTCCCTTCAACACATGTCACTTTGGTAAGCATTAGTTGGAGCTCGATAATTACTTTTCGATTCATTTAGTCAAGATATGGGGATTGGTATAAGAAGTGTGGTGCAGTAGAATGAGCATTGAACTGGAAGTCAGGAGAGCTTGATTGGAGACAAAGCTCTACCATTTACTAGTTCAGTGAACTCAAGCTTATCACAGTCTTTTTGAGATGCATTCCATTTTTTTTCATAGTTTATTGTCAAGTGGTTTCCATATAACACCCAGTGCTCATCCCAACAAGTGCCCTCCTCCATGCCTATCACCCCCTTACCTTCTCCGCCATGCCCATCCGCACTCAGTTTGTCCTCAGTATTCAAAAGTCTCTCATGGTTTGCCTCCCTTCCTCTCCCCAACTATTTTTCCCCTTCCCCTCCCCCATGGTCCTCTGTTAAGTTTCTCTTGTTCCACTTATGAGTGAAAACATATGTTGTCTGTCCTTCTCTGTCTGACTTATTTCACTTAGCATGACACCTTCGAGTTCCATCCACGTTGCTACGAATGGTGAGATTTCATGTTTTCTCATTGTCCTGTGATATTCCATTGTATAGATAAACCACATCTTCTTGATCCATTCATCAGTTGATGGACATTTAGGCTCTTTACATGATTTGGCTATTCTTGAAAGTGATTGGGGCACATGTGCCCCTATGCATCAACACTTTTCTATCCCTTGGGTAAATCGCTAGCAGTGCTATTGCTGGGTCTTCAGGGAGTTCTAGAGTTAATTTTTTTAGGAACCTCCACACTGTTTTCCAGAGTGGCTGCACTAGTTTACATTCCTTGCAACAGTGTAAGAGGGTGCCCATTTCTCCACATCTTCAGCCAACATCTATAGTCTCCTGATTTGTTCATTTTAGGCACTCTGACCACAGTGTGGTTTTGAATTGTATTTCCCTGATGATGAATGACACGGTGCATCGTTTCATGTGTCTGTTGGCCATTTGGATGTCCTCTTTGGAGAAGTGTATGTTCATATCTTCGGCCTATTCACAGGATCATTTGTTCTTCGGGTGTGGAGTTGGGTGAGTTCCTTATAGATTTTGGATACTAGCCCTTTATCTGATATGTCATTTGCAACTATCTTTTCCCATTCTGTCAGTTGCCTATTAGTTTTCTTGATTATTTCCTTTGCAGTGCAGAAGCTTTAATCTTGATGAGGTTCCACCAGTTCATTTTTGTTCTTGATTCCCTTGCCTTTGAGGATGTGTCGAGTAGGAAATTGTTGCAACTGAGGTCAAGGAGGCTGTTTCCTGCTTTCTCCTCTAGGGTTTTGATGGTTTCCTGTCTCGCATTCAGGTCCTTCATCCATTTTGAGTTTATTTTTGTGTACGGTGTAAGAAAGTGAGCCAGTTTCATTGTTTTGCATGTTGCTGTCAAGTTCTCCCAGCACCATCTGTTAAAGAGGCTGTCTTTTTTCCACTGGAAACTCTTTCCTGCTTTGTCAAAGATTAATTGGCCATACATTTCTGGGTCCAATTCTGAGTACTTTATTCTATTCCATTGGTCTATGTGCCTGTTTTTGTGCCAATACCATACTGTGTTGGTGATTATAGCTTTATAGTAGAGGCTAATGTCTGGGATTGTAATGCCTTGGGGTCTTTTGTGGTTCCATACAAATTTTAGGATTCTTTGTTCTAGTTTTGAGAAGCATGGTCATGCAATTTTGACTGGGATTGCATTGAATGTGTAGATTGCTTTGGGTAATAGTGACATTTTAACAATGTTTATTCTTCCGATCCATGAGCATGGAATGTTTTTCCATTTCGTTGTGTCTTATTCAATTTCCTTCATAAGTTTTCTATAGTTTTCATCAGACAGATCTTCTACATCTTTGGTTAGCTTTATTCCTGGGTATTTTATTGTTTTTTGTACAAGTGTGAATGGGATCAATTTCTTGATTTCTCTTTCTGTTGCTTGATTATTGGTGTATAAATATGAAACTGATTTTGTTACATTGATTTTGTACCCAGCGACTTTGCTGAATTCATGGATCAGTTCTAGTAGGCTTCTGGTGGAGTCGGTCATGCTTTCCATGTAGAGTATCATGTCACCTGCGAAAAGTGAAAGTTTGACTTCATCTTTGCCAATTCGGATGACTTTTATTTCCTCTTGTTGTCTGATTGCTGATGCTAGGAATTCCAGACTTCTGTGAAACAATAGTGGTGAGAGTGGACATCCTTGTCGTGTTCCTGATCTCAGGGGGAAAGCTCTCAGTTTTTCCTCATTGAGGATGATATTACCTGTGGGCTTTTCATAAATGGCTTTT
>CM053579.1:43903024-43920970 GCA_028646485.1 Cryptoprocta ferox | reverse complement strand
AATCATGGAAAGAGCCTAAATGTCCATCAATGGATGAATGGATTAGGAAGATGTGGTTCATCTATACAATGGAATACTACATGGCAATGAGAAAGAATGAAATCTGACCATTCGTAGCAAAGTGGATGGACCTCGAGTGTGTCATGCTAAGCGAAATAATTCAGGTGGAGAAAGACAGATACTATATGTTTGAACTCATAGGTCTAACAGGAGAAACCTAACAGAGGATCATGGGAAGGAGAAGGAGGAAAAAGAAGGAGAGGGAGGGAGACAAAGCACGAAAGACTCTTCATTACTGAAAACAAACTGAGGGCGGAAGGAGAAGGGGGAAAGGTAACGGGGGGTGATGGTGTTGGTGGAGGTCACTTGTGGGGAAGAGCACTGGGTGTTATATGGAAACCAACCTGACAATAAACTATAAAGTTAAAAAAAATAAACACAAGTTTAATTAATAAAATTAAAAAAAAATAAGAAGACAATGGCAAAGTCCTTGGCAATATAGCAATATTTATTCTAACACTGCTGAGGGGAGAGAGTGTCAGGGCCATGGCGCACTTTAGAGTCTTTAGCAGGTATATAAGTACTCCAGAAATGGACACATTGGTCCTTCAGAGCTAGTTATTATTAATTTCATCCCAGTAACACTTCTTGCTTGCTCCTCAAGCAATCCTCTTTGTTTGGTAGGGCTTCTAATGGGGAGAGAATATTTGAGTCATGTCAACATGAGCATTCCATCCACTATGTGAATTGTATTTTTTAGTTATCAATCAATTTTTCAGCATTCTAGATTGTTGCTTGTGAATTTAGTCAATACGAGTTTATCTTGGTGACAGAGTTCATCTGCAGGTGTAGACAAATCAAGTTTCTGAGGCTACTCTGTTAATTCAGCAACACCAATCTTGGAAAGTGCATTTTATTCACACTTGAAGCTGAAGAAGTGTACATTATCATTACCTTAATAATTGCTACGTTGTCTACATGAAAAGTCTAGGTAAGTAATGGAATTTGTGTGTGCTATTGATAGAAATGTGGTACTAAGAAATGAGAATGATTTTAGATAGTACGTTTTAAAAAACACTGTCAGTATTCAGATACTAATTGTATCTCTGGGCTGAATCCAATTCCCGGATATAGTACTTTACGTCATATCTACCTCAGATATATATGTAGTGATACTGCAATCCCAAATATCATTATGTAGCACCATATGGATTATGTGGGTGCATGAATTCTCCTTTTCTCATTTTCCCTTTCTTTCTAAAAAGTAAATTAGTGGAGGGGCACCTGGGTGGCTCAGTTGGTTAAGCGTTCGACTTTGGCTCAGGTCATGATCCCGCAGTTTGTGGGTTTGAGCCCCGCGTCGGGTTCTGTGCTGACAGCTTAGAGCCTGGAGCATGCTTCAGATTCTCTCTCTCTCTCTCTCTCTCTCTCTCTCTCTCTCTGCCCCTCCCCTGCTCGCTCTGTCTCTCTCCCAAAAATAAACATTAAAGATATTTTTTAAAAATGTAAATTAGTGGAACAAACAGAATTTTACAGTTGTAGACATATCTAGGTTTAAATCTCAGTTCCATTACTCAGTTTCTTACTTTCTCTGTGCCTCAGCTTCTTCATCTCCAAAATGTAGATAATAATAAGTATCTTGTAGAATTATTGTAAAAATTTAATGAAATAATATGTACATGGGTACTTAACTTTTGGTTCCATTCCTGTATCTTTCCATTCCTTGGTCTCTTCGATTTAAAAATCAACACACACATGCACATGTACACACACATTCTCACACACACACACACACACACACAAATACACAGAATTATTTTCAACGTGACTGTAAGCTTCATGAGAACATTTTGTTTAACTGAATTTCTCAGTCAGTTTGAGATCTCTGTTAGTTAAACTAAAATATTTACCATATACATTAAAAACGCCTCATCAGGTGTCACTTCTGTAGACTCTATTTTATGATCTTTGATTAATCAATATAAAATGTATTTAGTGACTCTTTAACGTATTTGTTTTTACTGAAACTTGATAGGTAGCTATATTAATTTGGTAGGGCTCTTGTACCATAAACTGTGTGGCTTAAACAACAGAAATGTATTGTGTCACTGTTCTGGTGGCAAGAAATTCAAGATCGGGGTGCCAGCAGTGTTGGTTTGTTCTGAGGGCTATAAGTGAAGGATCTGTTCCAGGCCTCTCTCCTTGGCTAATAGATTACTGTCTTCCTCTATGTGTTCACATTGTCTTCCCTCTGTGCACATGTATCTCTATGTCCCAATTTCCCCTGTTTATAAGGATACCAGTCATATTTGATTAGAGACTACCGTAATTATCTTATATTACCTAATTCCAACTGCGGTGAACCTATTTCCAAGTAAGGTCATATTCTGAGATACTGGGAGTTATGACTTCAATAATATATGAATTATTAAGGGGTCATAATTCAACCCATAACAGCAACTTCTAAGAAATTACCTTTAGGACTTCTCGGCATAGCCTATAATTAGAGTGCTTTCTTATTATTGCATATAAAGGAAAACATTTGACATTTGCTAAATGAACATTTTAGAATGTTTGACTATTCTCAAGTAACCTTAAAATGCACATAGTAGAGCGAGCCATTTAACTTGTGAGGGTAACTAGCTATTTATAAGCATCTGCATCTTAACTGACTTTGTTGTTAACTATTCTTGAGAATGTTTTTGTATTGGAGGAGGGAGGATGGGAAGGATGGCCATCAATCTAGGTTAAAATTCTAGTGAATTTTGAAAAGCCAGTATTTGAGGATATGTCATAGAAATTGAAATGTAATTCAAGAGAAATGCAGGGAACTGTAAAAACATGAAACCATGTTCATGAATAGGTGTGAATAGGTGAATTTCAGAGGAATATCAAGGACCTTCTGAACATAGTACAAGATTAAGCTTCAGTCATGATTATACATTTCCACTAAAATGAGTCAAAATGTAGTTGTTGCAATCATTTCAGTCATCTTCACAATGGATTTGGATGCAGGTGAATTGATCCAAATATTGATCTTTAAAATGGTTAAAACAATTGCTTTCTTAAAGCTGGTGAAGTATTTCATTGACTGAAATTGAAAAAGTTTCATTCAACATGTATCTTGTTTCCCATCAGATCATCCAGCTAAAAATAAGGAAAAAGTTTACTTTGATTGGTTTGGAGGAATAAAGGTGAATTGATGCAACGGTCTTATGAAGGGTAGATTTTTTTTTATAACCACACTCCATTGCCCATCAGTGTAAGGGGAGCACTTATATGTTTGACATTCTGGAAATTGTCATCTTTATGCTTAATTTGACTTCTAAAAATCTGGAGTGCTTTGTAAAATTGCACTTTTGTCTCAAATGTAAAGCATTGTGTTACAGAGGAATGAGTTTTGGACCAGGAGAGAGAAAAATAATCTAGATTCCAGCCCCATATCTGCCTTGTGGACTTGGGAAAGTAACAACGAGCCCTCGCTTTGCCTCACCAAACTCAAGGTTTCAATTAGATGATATGCAAGGCCTCTTTCAATTCAGAAGGTCTATAATATTCTGTTATATATAATTACTATATGTCTAGTAAAATATTTTCATTCAAATGCAAAAGATATCAACATAAAAGAGTACTTTTTGCTTTGCAGGGTTTAGGGTAATACAGGCTATTCATTTGAAGAACCTCTTTCATCAGCTTTTCAGTCTGATTATCTTCATATTGTACTTTATAAGGTGCACCCACATGAAATGCTACATGATTTTAAACATTTTTGTCTTTTACTCCAAAAGATTAAACTCTCTTTATTATGTCAATATATAATACAACTAGATACCATGTAATTTTATTTTACATAAATCTTGGCAAGAATTACCTTGGTACTTTTGTCTTGGCTAAGAACCAAGTACATTTGTACTGGATATATACCAACTGCTCTTCTTACTTTAAAACTTTACATGGATCCTATATAATTGATTTTCCTCCCTATCTAATTACCTTTGATGATATTATAATTCTTTTAAATAATTAAATGCACTATAACTAATTTTAATAATGATAATATTTTAACTCAATCCTGCAATTTTAATATTGGCAATGTGATACTTGGAATGTAAATGTATTTAGCCCACATTCCAAATGTTTCATTTTGTGACACTTATATTGAATAATAAAGTGTTCAATATTGTATAACATTTATAAATATAACCCTTTAATGAGCATGGGGCCATATATTGATCAGTTTATGAGTTTTATGAGTAGAGTTTAATTTTTGAGATACAGTATTTAAAACTGATAATTAAACTTCTATAGTTTAATTTATGAAGAAATCAGTTCTACTTTTTTATTGTTTTGTTTTAAACTTTAAAAAAGATTCACTCTTGAGAAAATGACCCAAAGACTAGCAGAACAGACTCTTCACAGGGAAACATAGACAAGAGGCCACATCAAAAAGTGTAGGAAGGATAGAAATGCAGCTGGGTGCTAAACAGACTCACAGAACTGTCCATGGGAGGGAGGGAGCTGTGGGCAAGGAGAGGGGAGAGAAAAAGACCCTCACACCAGGGGAGCCCAGGTGGGGAAGATGAATACCAATAACATTTGGTTTTGAAAACCAGAGGGACTGAATTTCATGAATTCTTACAATCAGCAGGACTTAAAACCTGGAATTTTAAAAATCAGCCACTTGGCACCTAGAGAGCCAGAAAGGTGAGAAGTTGAGTCCCCACCCTTACAGAAATAGTAGGACAAATAGCTCATGGAGATAAAGAATACAACCAGCAGTTCAATAAATGGCTGGGGCATATGAGAGGGAGAATTGTTTGCTCAAATTAGAGTCTGTTCTGGAAGGACATAGATTGGTGGGGGACTCCTCCAAGAACAAAGGAGCTGGCAGGCACCACTTTCCTTCCCCACCCCCTAGCCTACCTGGCTACCTGGGGGAGCCAACACCAACACTTGCCAGCTAACTTGCATGCACAAGTAACCCTCCATCCCACTGCTTCCGCCACTTCTGTGTTGTGCCTTTGTGGATCCACTCCTCAGAAATTGCCTGCTTCAGCCTTAGTGCTGCAGGGTCCCTCCTGCAGAGGACCACCAGCCCACAAACCTTGCTACCTTGCCCATCCAGCCCCTGTGCATATTGCAGATCCCCTCCCATATGCTTTTGGCCCAAGCCCATCCAATGCAGTACCACAAGCCTGACAGGTGTGCAAGCAGCCCGAACAGTGACCAGCCTCACTCCAAAAGGACTCCTGCTCCAGCGAGATGGAAATATAACCACACAAATTAGTCTAACTGTGGACACAACAGTGGGCTGGAGCAGACAGCTGGTATGACAGCAGGCCTTGCCCACCAACAAAAGTTTCACAGGGGACAACACAGGGTTAGTGCCCTGCAGTTGGTGCTACTTCATCTCTGGTAATCATTTGGTCTGACTCAACTCAACCCCAAGGTGGCCCCAGACTGGCATAAGGACAAGACCCTGCCCATAACAGGCAAAGAGAGCCACTACAGACAACTGGACTGAAGGCAAACCTTCTCAGTCACAACAATAAGGCATATGCAACACACATATGAGACATCCTTGAAGCACCATTTTCTGGTGAAAAAGAGACACTGCACTGCAGGGAACTACATGACCTCTTCTTCATAAGGCCACTATTTTCAAAAGCAGGAGACATAGCTGACTTTCCAAACACATGGGAACAGACACAGCGATAGACCAAATGAGGAGACAGAGGAATATGTTCCAAATGAAAGAACAGATTAAAATCACAGAAAAAGGGTTAAGCAAAATGGAGATAAGTAATACTGTCTGATAGAGAATTTAAAGTAATGGTCATAAAAGTACTGGTTAGCCTTGAGAAAAGATTAGAGGACATCAGTAAGACCCTTAACATAGACATAAAAAGGAATATATCAGAGGTGAACACCACAAGAAATGAAATGAAAAATACACTACATGGAATACATGGTAGACAAAAGGAAGCAGAAGAATGGATCCGTGACCTGGAAGACAGAATAATTCAAAATGTAATCAAGGTCAGCAAGTGAGAGAGAAAAAATATGCAAAATGAGAATAGACCAAATAACTCAGTGACACCATCAAGCATAATAACAGGTGCATTATAGGGATTCCAGAAGGAGAAGAGAAAGAAAAGGGGGCAGAAAATTTATGTGAAGAAATAATAGCTGAAAACTTCCCTAATCTAGGGAAAGAAATAGAAATTCAGATTGAGGAGGCACAGAGATCCCCCAACAAAATCAACCCAAGGAGGTCCATACCAAGACACATAGTAATTAAAATAGCAAGAAGTAATGATAAAGAGAATTGTAAAAGCACAAGAGAAAAGAATGCAGTTACATACAAGGGAAACACCATAAGGTGATCAGTTGATTTTTCAGCAGAAACTTTACAGGCCAGAAGGGAGCAGCATGATACATTTAAAGTGCTAAAAGGAAAAAAAATCTGCAGCCAAGAATACTCTATCCAGCAAGGCTATAATTCAGAATAGGAAGAGAGATAGTTTCCCAAACAAAAGTTAAAGGAAATCATGACCAGGCAGTAGCAAAACCAGCCACTTCCCTGTCACATATGGTGCCATTGGCCTGTTGATCCCAAATCCACAGCCCAGCCACCCTCCTACTTGTTTCAGTGTTCACTGCCTGCCACCTATTCATCTCCAAATCACCAGGCCTTCACCTCAGATCAACAGGGACTCAAACTGAGACTCTACCCCTCAAATTCCAGCCCCACACTCAATTTTGTGCACAAAAGTGGGCATAATTATAAAAGGAGAATAAAGTCACCCCCCCAATTAAAAAATAAGTAAATAATACATTCTTTGGCTTCCTTTTATTTCTTAAGGATTACATGAAACATGAACCATATCAGAAAGTGTCCCAGCCAGGTCCCCACCATGGGAATGTGGGCAGATGCTCCTGCACTGCAGCTTCTATGCTCCCCTTCCTCCTGGCCTCCTCTCTGGCCATCAATCCACCTGTCCATCTGTCCATCTCTATCAGCAGAGCCTCTACTTGTAGGAGGAGGTCATGAAGCTGCTCTCAATGCAGAGTAAAATGAAGACATTGTGGCAGCTCGCAGCTTCCTGCCCCTGCAGCCTGCCTGCCAGAAGGGAGGAGACCTGGCTATTGGCTGCTGCAGCATCTACCTGTCACATCTTACAGTAGCTATTGATCAGCTGGTGCCTGGTGGAGTCTGAGCCACGCCACATGCTCTTCTTGGGCCAGGAGAGGTGCTGCAGGACATCTCTGCCATGGAAAGAGAAAATGTGGCCCAGGCTTCAGCTGGCCCCCAGAGCCCAAGAATAAGGCTTCCCAGCTGGGAAACAGCACCTCATCCATGAGGTTAATGACCACACCTATGTGGTAAGCTTCGGTGTGAGGGATTCCCCCAGTCCTTCAGAGCCTCCAGGGCACTCAGGCCTTCCTGGACCTCCTGTCTATGATAGGAATGGATTTGTGGAGTCTGGCTGCCCTGGACCTCCATGATTTCCAGGGGACCAGAGGCCTTCTATACCAAAGGGTGACAATGGAAAAGTGGGCCTGCCAGGACATTGAGGGAAGCTCCTCTTCAACCTTCTCCAGTTGGGGGCTGAAATGAAGGGGCAGAAGGGTTACTAAGGGGACACTCAGCAAAAGGGTGTATGGGGTGACCCCAGAGGTAGTAGATTCTTTGGCTTAAGTGTGCCCAGTCCTCCTGGCCACCAGTTCTATTACTATAAATATTATATTAATTTGATAACCAAAATTAAACAATCCTATCTATGGGAAGAGACATGACTGATGTCCCAAGTCTTCAAATCATCAGATTCCATCATGTTGCCTGCTCGTATACAAGATTCCTGAAGAGTATAAATAGCTCGTAGGAGACACTGAATAAATTCACACCTCATTCTAGGCAGAGCTGGGGCCTTAAGTCTCAGGTAAAACTGGGCTGGACCCATGTGTCAATAAAGATGACTTTTTATCTACCTGATTCCCTTCTTAGCCTAGTGCCCAGGCTTGAATTAAAAAGAGTGACTTCTTGGGACACCTGAGTGGCTCAGTTGGTTAAGCCTCTGACTTTGGCTCAGGTCATGATCTCACAGTTTGTGAGTTTGAGCCCCATGCCGGGCTCTGTGCTGACAGCTCAGAGCCTGGAGCCTGCTTCAGATTCTGTGTCTCCCTCTCTCTGCCCCTCCCTGGCTCACGCTCTGTCTATACGTCTCTCTCAAAATTAAATAAACATTAAAAAAAATCTTTTTTAAAGAAGAGTGACTTCTTAGCCCATTTACCAGGGACCACTTTCTGGCCTTGCCTCCCTTCCCTCTACTCTCAGGTCTTACACTGGAATATTGAGAGAACAGACAAAGAGAAAATTTTTCTTGAAAAACCTACCATAGAATTGCTTAAACTGCTTTCTGTGCTCCAGACACTAACCTTATCCTCACTTGGCTTTACGTAAAAAGGAGTATGAGAGGGGTCCCTAAAATGGAGAACGCTCATCTTACCACACCTTTTAAATGTGAGCACACCTGAAGCTTGAACTTTTACTTCTTTATTTCTTACACCAAAAACTCAAATTTATGTGTTCTTTACTCCTATTGCTGTTGTTCCTTCTAGAAGATGGATTTGTTGGCCGGTAATATTTGACCATTCCCAGAAGTTAGAATGCACCATTAACAATAATTAGGACAAAAAGTGAAGAGTAATTAGACAACTCTTATTGGAGTTACTCTTCTTAATTCAGGGACACAAATTCTACCTAACACTTTATTGTCATAGTGCATATAAAGTAGTTCTTCAGCCAATCTAGTATTCAAGACAAACAAGATATAAACAACTTTATAAATAAGTTATATTATTTAACTTTATATATATATTATATAAACATATAAACAACTTATAAATGAGAAAGACTATGATAAATATTGTAGGAGATGCAGAGAGGATATGAAATACATGTAAGAAAGAAGAGCTACTATTCTGAAGGAGAAGGACTTTGAAGAAGTAGGATTTAAGGAATGATTTGAAGTAGGTGTAATCTCTCAACAGTTCACATATATAGTCTAATACAGTAGTTATCAATATGTGGTTTGAAGACCACCCATATCAGCATTACCTGGGAACTTGTTAGAAATGCAAGTTATCAAGTCCCACCCCAGGCTTAATGAATTATAAACTCTATGGATAGGTCCCATAAATCTGATTTATCAATCCACCATATGATTCTAATGCATGCTAGAGTTTGAAAACCACTGTTCTAATCAATCATTAGCCTATATTTATTGATTGACGTTTGTGCAAGGTGCTAAATAGATACTTGGGAAATAGAAATAATTATAAAATACAGTTATTATTATTTAAAACATTCTTATGACATCCCAAAGTTCATCAGCTAATGAATGGATAATGAAGATGTGGTGTGTGTGTGTATATATATATATTTTATATACATAATGTATATATAATATATATTTTATATATATAATGTATATATAATGGAATATTACTCAGCCATAACAAAGAATGAAATCTTGCTATTTGCAATGACATGGATTGAGGTAGAGAGTATTGCACTAAGCAAAATAAGTCAAAGAAATGTAAATACCATATGATTGCAATCATGTGAGCAATTTAAGAAATAAAACAAGTGAACAAAGTAAATAAAAAAGAAACAAACCAGAAAACAGACTCTTAAGTATAGAGAACAAACTGATGGTTATCAGAGGGGAGGTGGGTTGGGGGATGAGTGAAGTAGGTGAAGAAAATTAAGAGTACATGTATCTTCATGAGCACTGAGTAATATATGGAGTTGTTGAACCAATAAATTGTACACCTGAAACTAATAATACACCGTATATTAACTAACTGGAATTTAAATAAAAACTTGGTAAAAAAGAAAAAATTCAATGGAATTAGAATAGTCATCTTAACAGGCACAAAGTCATTGATAGGGCCCAAGGGACTCACAGTGACCTGTAGAAATTACAGAGACCTTCTACCTGAGTGGAGAGTTCGAAGGCATGAAAAGGGGGGTTGTAGAATACACATCATTTCCACTTTGTCAACATGGACATTATCATTCCCTTGATTCCTATGACAATTATTTTTAAAAATCAGAAAAGATACCATATCAGGGAGCCAGAAACAAGAGAAAATATAGCTGAAAAATCAGAATACAATCTTATTCATAAACCAGGATTCAGGGAAAAATTAAAACAAATAAATACAAAAGTCCACTTCATTTATCCTGCTTTGAGTTTGTTGAGCTTCTTAGATGTGTAAATTTATAGTTTTCATCAATCTTAGAAAATAGTTGGCCATTATTTCTTCAAACATGTTTTCCTATTCTCTCACTCTCTTGGTACTCTAATTTATAGCTATGCTAAACTGTTTATTTTGTCACTGCTTGATGTGGTTCCCTTTTGCTTTTTTTAGTCTTTTTCTCTTTATGCTTCAGTTTGCATAGTTTTTAGTGCTGTGCTTTCAAGTTTACTGATCTTTTCTTCTGCAATATATAATGCTGTTTATTCCATACAATAAAATTTTCATGAATATATTGTATTTTTCTAAGTATCTGACTCTTGATTTTGGCTCAGGTCATGATCTCAAGGTTCATGGGATCGAGCCCCATGTCAGGCTCTGTGCTGACAGCATGGACCCTGCTTAGGATTCTCTCTCTCTCTCTCTCTCTCTCTCCCTCTCTCTCTGCCCCTTCCCTGTTCACACACTTTCTCTAAAAATAATAAATGTTTTTTAAAAAGATATTGTAATTTTCATCTATAGAAGATCCTTAGTCTCCTTTTACATCCTTTCTCTTCCCATTATATTCATATTTTCCTTTGCCTTCTTAAGTGTATGGAACATACTTATTACAACTGTTTTAATGTCCTTGTTTGCAAATTCCATCATCTCTCATTTCAGAGTGTTTTCTTTCTGTTTATGGATCACATTTTCCTGCTTCTTCACATGTCTAGTAATTATTTTACTTAATGCCAGGTATAGTGAATTTTATGCCATTGAGTACTAGATTTTATTGTGTTCCTCTAAAGATGATAGAATCTTATTATGGCAGGCCTTTAGCTAATATGAAGATCATTTGAATGCTTTGGAGGCTTATATTTAAGCTTCTTTTAGACCCACTACTAAGGTATGACCTGCTGAGATATCTCCTAAGTGCCCTGGATATTCAAAAATGTCTCTCCATTTTGCCCATTTAGAACCAAAATGATTCCCAATCTCATGTGTACTCTTGAAACTTGTTTGGCATACAGTTTCCTGATAATTGTTCTTTCCCTGACAGTTGTTATTTGCCTAATCTGATAGAGTTTTACACTTATGTGTGCACAGATTGGTTTCATCCAAAGACTTAAGAAGATTCCTGTGTAGATTTCTGGAACTGACTACTCTGTGTAGTTCCCTTCTCCCTAGTATGCTGCCTCACAAATTCTAGTTGCATTGGCCTCCCTGAATTCTGATCTCTACTCAGTGAGATCTTCTCTCCTTGTGCTGGTGTCTAGAAAGTGTCTCCACCAGAAAAGTCAAAGCTTTGTAGGGATTACCTCATTTATTTGCCTCCTCTCAGGGATCAAAATACTGCACAGCCTATTGTCCAATGTCTGAAAGCAGTTGTTTCAATATATTTTGTGCATCTTTCTAGGTGTTTGTGGTTAGAAGGCAAGTCTCACAGGCGCAACTCTATGGATGGAAGAAGAAGTCCCAAAAATGTTCACTGTAAAACCATGTAAGAAAAATATAGCCACAGGAGTGCCTGGGTGACTCAGTTGGTTAAGAGTCCAGCTCTTGATTTCCACCTAGGTCATGATCTCGGGATTCCTGGGATTGACAGTACAAAGCCTGCTTGGGATTCTCTGTCTCCCTTTCTCTCTGCCCATACCATGCTCATGCACTCTCTCAAAATAAACATTAAGAAAGAAAGAAAGAAAGAAAGAAAGAAAGAAAGAAAGAAAGAAAGAAAGAAAGAAAAATACAGCCACAAACAAAAGGGTCTTAAGGATGGGGAACTGAGGGATTTGTGCTAATATATATTTTGTAATCATCTTTTGGAGTACAGTGTTTCCTACTGAACCCTGGTTTGTTTTAAAGATGTCCTGAGCCCAATAACTGAGCATTCCATATGCACTGACTTTAGTAAATAATTGCTGTAGACATTAAATGCTTCTTAAAGAATATCTAATTTATTATCCTTATCAACATGTCAAATATAATGCAGCATTTGCATTACCAGGTAGATTCTTCTGTTCTTTTTTTAGAGACGCTTTTTTATTATACAATAATATATGCTTATCATTAAAAAAATCAAACAGAAGTACATAAAATAGTAAAAATAAAATCTCTCCACTCCATCTCTCTCACTCCTAATACTTTGGTGTGTGTATCTATAATTTATGGCTACATCTCCATATCACAAAGTGGATTTCTTTACCACTCTCCAGTGCCATTGAAGAACTAGGACTTTCTCTACTATACAACCATCACCATAGTTTTTTTTTGGGGGGGGAGACTTACCAGAGTCCTGGAACATTGCCAAGGAGAAGTACCCATAAGGAAAATTTTGAATGGAACTCAGGAAAGCTCAGGGCCTATATCTACTGGATAAGCAGCAGTGAGGACCACAGGCAGATCTTAAAGGAAAGTTTTGTCTCACAGCTAAGAGGTGTCAGGACCCTTTGGTATAGTTATATACTTTCTTAACTAGTGATGTATGTTTGCTAGTATTGATTCAACTTTAATTTGGCTCTCTGACAGTGGCTACCAAGAGTACTTAGTTCCCCTTAATGCTGATTCACTGCTATCATCCATATTCACCTAGGTCCAGTCTTTTTCCTCTAACTTATGACCGTCTCCAAAGACTTTCTTTTATCCCCACAAACACACTTCCTTCCACCTAAGACTCTAATCCGATCTCTTCCCATGACTAGGGGTGGAGCGTATAGACAGGTCCATTATTCTTCTATTTGTTTAAAAATTTTTAGAGTATATTTATTTATGAGAGACAGAGAGAGAGAGAGAGAGAGAGAGAGAGAGACAGAGCGCGAGTGGAGGAGGGGCAGAGAGAGACCAAGACACAGAATCCAAAGCAGGCTCCAGGCTCTGCACTGTCAGCACAGAGCCCCACATGGAGCCCGAACCTGTGACTGTGAGATCATGACCTGTGCCAATGCTTAAAGAACTGAGCCACTCAGGAGCCAATCTTCTATTTTCTTTGTAAGTTTTGTACTATCATCAACTCTATGTTCTGCTTTCAAGAGGGCTTTCCCTTTTGTTTCTCCAAAGACTTGTTTAAAAGTAAAAGCAAATTAAATAAAAGAACAAAGGGTGTATATTAACGCTTCCCCTTTTAATTCTTGCTATAACTATGCAAATTTAGCTCCAAGCCATGAAGGTGAATATGATGAATGAGGAAAAGAGTCAGGAAAATCAGAAAGTGAAAGAAAAAAAGAAAAAGAACAAAGATGAAATTCAAGGTCATAGTCTGCATCTTTACAGGTCACAACATACAGAAATGCTTCAAAATATTAACATATTAGTATACTGTGTAAATTAACATAATATAGTTAACCAGTCTCATATTGATGCACACAACTAAAGCAAAATACCTTATATCTACTCAAGATTCAATACCACGTATTTGTTTATTTCTACAGGAAAAATTCCTGAAAGTAGAAATGCTGGATCACAGGATATATACTGTTTAAATTTAATAGATAATATGAAATTGTTTTCCAAAACAGTGTACTGATCTATAGTTTTATAAAAATATATGAGATTGTAAACACTGGATATTAATAATCATATCACTATTTACCAATCTAATAGTTTAAAATAATTTTAAAAAATTCTATTTTTATGATTAATAGTTTGAAGATATTTTCATATGTGTAATGGTTACCTGTACTTCTCTATGAATTGTCTGTTTATATCTTTTGTGAATATTTAATTTGGTTGTTATTCTTTTACTTATTGATATGCAGCAGCTCTGTATGTATACAGATATTAACACTGTAGATGTTTTATATTGCCTACATATTACACATATTTTCCTCTAGTTTAAAATTTGCACTTTAGAATTATTTATAGAGTTGGTTTCTTTTTTTTTTTTTTGCTAGGTAGAGATTAATCCATTCAATAAATGTTTACTTAACCCTACTATGTGCAAACCACTAGTCTGAGTTATAGAAACATAGGATGATCAAGACAGATAAGGTTTCGGCACTCAGGAAACTTACATTCTAATGGAGAAACAGGAAAATAAGTAAAGAAGAGATGTATAGAATGTAGTTGTATGATAATGAAAATAAACACAGTGACAGAGTAAATGGGAATGATCAACTAAAATCTTACTGAGGAGATGACATTTGAGGTAAGAACTGAAAGATGAAAATGAGGCAGGCAAGTGAAGTTATAGGCAGTGGAAGGGGGCTTTTGGGTTAAGGGAAAGTTGAGGGGTGAGGAGGAACAGCAATCCAAAGGATCAAAGGCAGGAAAGTTTTTAAGGCATTCAAAGATGAAAAGAAAAGCATTGTCACTAGAGCCTAGTGATGAATAAAGAAAATAATATGAATGATTTTAAAGGAGGGAGGGGCTAGATGAGACAAGATCTGATTTTATTCTAAAATCAACAGAGAGCCACTGCAGAGCTTAAGGTATGGAGTGGCATGATTTGATTTGTGTTCTTAAAGCTAATTTTTTAGCTATGCAGAGAAAAAATTGGAAAGGAAAAATAGTACAAACAGAAAGAAAAGTTAGGCAACTACTGCATTAATCTAGACCGAGATTATAGTGGTTTAGATGATGGTGGTAGCCATACAGAGGAAATAAAGTGGAAGAGCAATTTTTTGGCAATCCAATTTGATATTTTATCCCTTCTCCCCACACATAGTACATCTTAACCTTCATCTATTCTTCTCTTATCCTTTCTAGTGTCACAGAATAAGGTGCCCCATCACTTTAATAAGACTAACCTTCCAAGATAGCAAAAATCAACTACTCAAGAAGCTTTTCCTGAACTTTTTGACTGTGCTGAGTCACTTATGTGACTAATAGGTGCAAACCTCTACCAAAGCATTTAGCATTATGTTTTAATTATGTTCATTCATCTTTCTTTTAATCAAACTATAGTCTCCATAAGGTAGGTGATCATGTCTTATTCATCTATATAACATAGTACCTGGGTCAGTAGTTAGCACATAGTAGGTGTTTAATTATTAATTATCCTTGAAGTAAAGGAATCAGATTTTACTCAAGGCCTCTAGGTAGACACTAATTATTTTAATCCATTGATGCTATATTAAAATAGCTTGCCTCAAAAAAATTCTGTATTTTTAAATGTTTTTTTAATGTTTATTTATTTTTGAGAGAGAGAGAGAGCTGGGGAGGGGCAGAGAGAGAGGGAGATACAGAATCCCACACAGGTTGCAGGCTCTGAGGTATCAGCACAGAGCCCAGCACGGAGCTCAAACTCATGAGCTGTGAGATCATGACCTGAGCCGAAGTCAGATACTCGACCGACTGAACCACCTAGGCACCCCCAAAATTCTGTATTCTTGAAATAAGCCCCATATGATTATGATAGATTGTTATTTCTATGTAACGCCAAATCTGATATACTAATATTTTATATTTTTTCATCTATATTTATAAGTGAATTTTGTGTATTCACAAACATTTTGAGACCATGTTTATGCTGACCACAAAATGGAATGAGAAGGTATACATATTGGCGTCTTAATTTCAAACACCAGAAAATGACTCTAGTTAATATAAACACATATGGAATTTATTGGAAAAATTCTGGATATTTTACAGAATTTGTAGGAAGATTGAAGACCTAAGATCAGTTTGAAGGTTGGAATGAAACAGAGGATGATAAGGGTCAACACAATGGTTTACATCTTGCAATTGGAACAGTCTGGTGAACACACTGCTCGGATTGCTACCATTGGATCCTGGATATTGCAGTCAATAGTCACTGTCAAAAGAAGTTTTACCTATTCCTGCTTCTATGGTTTAGATTCCAATTCCCTGATAGAAGGTCGTGCATTTATATCTTAAGGTTTGGAGGTTGCGAGAGTATCTGGCCTTTTTAGTTTCTATAGTGGAAGGCAAGTTAGGTCTTGCTTTCTCCTAATACTCTGTGGGGAATTCATCAAACATAAGAGGGAGGTTCAGATGCTGGACAGACACAAAACATATGCAAGAAACTCTCCCCCAAAAAGCAAACCAAAAACTAAAATCCACTCCAGATGAATTTTAAACATTTTTAATAATCTCGAATACATACTGTATGGGAATTTGCCTGTAAATCTGCCAAGGCTGAGCATTTCCTGGGAGAAATTCTTGGATCCTTATGTTTTAGTTTTGTCTATGATTATTGCTCTTCTTAAGTTGTCTATAAATTAAAAGAAAATAATTTTCTAAATGTACAAAAATAAAACACAAGCATACACATGTAAAATGCAAACTTTAGATATAGAGAGAGTAAAACAGAGAGAGTTTCTCCTTTCCTCTCCCTGAGGTAATGACTTTTAATAGCCATTTCTCTATGGATTACATAGAGGATGTCTATATATCTATATAGACAGATATATGTAAAGATATATGCTATATATATAGATATATGTTATATATATAGATATATGTTAAAGATAAACATATGGATATATGTTACAAAATTAACATCATCCTGAACCTGTTACTGCAATTTCTTTTTACTTAACAAGGTCATCCTTCTGTACCATTATATAGAGAGACACCACATTTTTTAATGTGGCCTATTGTATGGATTAGCATAATACATTTAGCCAATAGTCTCTGGATAGACATTTAGGTTTCCAATCTTTTAATATTATATGTGTAATGCAATGAATATTCTTATCCTCCATCTTTCAATATTTTAATCTATTTGATAATTAGAGGGTAATAATGGTATGTTAAGCTTTTGCAAATCTGTTTCTGTCCATTTCACTTTTTATTTTTAACATTATCATTATATGCCTAAAGAATTTCAGGAGGACAAGATGGCGGAAGAGCAGGGAGCTCTGTAATCCGAGCACGCCCGTATGGATTGAACTGAGAAGGACTGAAGGGATAAAACTTGGATTTGCAAGTGGGGGAAAAAAGAAACAGACGCCAGAAAGAAGACAACCTCAAAATTGCCTGAGTGAGTGACTGTGATCTGGGAAATTAGGGGACGGGCGGTCCCGGTGGTGCAGGGGAAGGAGCCCCCGAGCCCAACACACGGAGAGCGCGCTGTGCCCCGGAGAGACCAGGGGAAGAGAAAGAGAGACGGAAAACGCACCTAGAACCATCTCTAAGGGAGGAAAAACTCGCCTGTCTCTCCATATGTATCTGCCGAGTGCCAGGAGAGAAATCCGTCCCATCTGGCCGGCGAGTTCTTCCTTGGGCGAAGCCACACCGGGAGCCTTGAAAAGCGGCAGTGACGGCAGCGGCAGCGGCGGCTCCGCAAAAAGGGTAGCCCAAGCCGGCCGGGAGGCCAGCCACCAGCGGGAACGCATCTCATCCCCGGTGACAGTGTTGAACTGCACGGACTGGGATTCGGAAGTGAGGCGGAGCTTGGAGAATACAGTTTGGCTCGCCTGCGGCACAGGGAGATCGGACTCAGAAGGGCGGTTGCAACGCTTGGTTCCGGCAAAACTTTGAGGCGGCGCCAGACTTCTCCCCGCAACCACCAAGGCGGGGCCTCGGAGAGAGCAGGCCCCGAGACCTGACGGGACGCCAGACCACGCCCATCCGCACAGGGGAGTTGTCTTTTTTCTTTCTTTTTTTTTCTTTCCTGTTTTCTTTGCTTCTCCTTCTTTTCTGCTGCCATCCAGATATATATCCCGTAGCATATTCTTATCTCTCCTCTTGGCTGGTTATATGCTTTTGGACTGCCTTCGGACTTTTGCTGTCTCTGTCCCC
>CM053579.1:43887979-43902524 GCA_028646485.1 Cryptoprocta ferox | reverse complement strand
ATAGCCAAATCATGGAAAGAGCCTAAATGTCCATCAACTGATGAATGGATTAGGAAGATGTGGTTCATCTATACAATGGAATACTACATGGCAATGAGAAAGAATGAAATCTGGCCATTCGTAGCAAAGTGGATGGACCTCGAGGGTGTCATGCTCAGCGAAATAAGTCAGGCGGAGAAGGACAGATACCATATGTTTGAACTCATAGGTCTAACAGGAGAAACCCACCAGAGGACCATGGGGAGGGGAAGGAGGAGAAAGAGTTAGGGAGATGGAGGGAGACAAAACATGAGAGACTCTTGAATACTTAAAACAAACTGAGGGCAGAAGGGGAAGGGGGGAAGGTAAAGGGGGGTGATGGTTATGGTGGAGGTCTCTTGTGGGGAAGAGCACTGGGTGTTATATGGAAACCAACCTGACAATAAACTATAAAGTTTAAAGTAAATAAATAAATAATAAATAAATAAATAAATAAATAAAAAAAAGTAAGTTCCTTCTATCCCGACTTTCTCAAGGGTATATATTAAGAAAGATGCTGTATTTTGTCAAATGCTTTTTCTGCATCTATCGACAGGATCATATGGTTTTTATCTATTCTTTTGTTAACAGGATGCATCCCATTGATTGATTTGCAAATATTGCACCAGCCCTTTAAACCCAGGAATGAATCCCACTTGATCATGGTGTATAATTCTTTTTATATGCTGTTGTATTGGATTTGCTAGTATCTTGCTGAGGACTTTCCATCCGTATTCATCAAGGGTATTGGACTGTAGTTCTTTTTTTTTTTTTTTTTTTGCTGGGTCTTTGTCTGGTTTGGGAACCAACGTAATGCTGGCTTCATAGAATGAGTCTGGAAGATTTCCTTCTATTTCTATTTTTTGGAATAGCTTGAGAAGAATGGATATTAACTCTACTTTAAATGTCTGGTAGAATTTCCCAGGGAAGCCATCTGGCCTGCATCCCAAAGAGTTTGGATTGTTGTATTTTCATTTTCATTTGTTTCCATATATTGTTTAATTTCTTCAGTAATTTCCTCATTGGACCAATCGTTCTTAGTAGGGTATTCTTTATCCTCCATGTTTTTTGAAGTTTTCCAAACTTTTTCCTGTGATTGATTTCAAGTTTCATAGCACTGTGATCTGAAAGTATGCATGGTATGATCTCAATTCTTTTATATTTATAGATGGCTGCTTTATGACCCAGTATGTGGTCTATCTTGGAAAATGTACCATGTGCACTCGAGAAGAAAGTGAATTACATAGCCTCAGGATGTAGGGTTCTAAATATATCTGTCAAGTCCATCTGTTTCAATGTGTCATTCAGGTCCATTGTTTCTTTAGTGATTTTCTGTCTAGTTGATCTATCCATTGCTGTATGTGGAGTATTAAAATCCCCTGCAATTAGCACATTTTTATCAATAAGATTGTTTCTCTTTGTGATTAATTGTTTTATATATTTGGGTGCCCCTGAATTCAGTGCGTAGATGTTCATAATTGTTAGCTCTTCCTGATGGATAGACCTGTAATTATTATATACTGCCCTTCTTCATCTCTTGTTACTGCCTTTCCTTTAAAGTCCAGTTTGTCCAATAGAAGTACGGCTACTCCAGCTTTCTTTTGACTTCTAGTTGCATGATAGATATTTCTTCATCCCCTTACTTTCAATCTGAAGGTATCTTCAGGTCTAAAATGAGTCTCTTGTAGACAGCAAATAGATAGATTTTGGTTTTTTTAATCCATTCTGCTACCCTATTTCTTTTGATTGGAGCATTTAGTCCATTTACATTCAGTGTTATTATTGAAAAATACGGGTTTAGATTCATTGTGTTCTCTGTAGGGTTCATGCTTGTAGTGGTGTCTCTGGTACTTTGTGTTCCTTGCAACATTTTCCTCATAGAGTCCCCCTTTGGATTTTTTGTAGGGCCGGTTTAGTGGTGATTTACTCCTTCAATTTTTGTTTATTTGGGAAAATCTTTCTCCTTCTATTCTGAATGACAGGCTTGCTGGACAAAGGATTCTTGGCTGCATATTTTTTCTCTTCATCACATTGAATATTTCTTGCCATTCCTTTTTGGCCTGACAAGTTTCAGTAGATAGGTCTGCAACTACTCTGTTAGGTCTCCTTTTGTATGTTACGGCCCTTTTATCCCGAGCTGTTTTCAGAATTCTCTTTTTATCCTTATATTTTTCCAGTTTCACTATGATATGTCATGCAGAAGATCGATTCAAGTTATGTCTGAGGGGAGTTCTCTGTGCCTCTTGGATTTCAATGTCTGTTTCCTTCCCCAGATTTGGGAAGTTCTTGGCTATAATTTATTCAAGTACCCCTTCAGCCCCTTTCTCTCTCTCTTCTTCTTCAGGAATTCCTATGATACTGATATTGTTCAGTTAGATTGTATCACTCCATTCTCGAATTCGCCTTTTGTGCTCCTGGATCAATTTATCTCTCTTTTTCTTGGCTTCCTCTTTTTCTATAATTGTGTCTTCTAATTCACCTATTCTCCTCTCTGCCTCTTCAATCTGTCCAGTGGCTGCCTCCATTTTATTATTGCAGATGTTATTTTAATGTGTCTAACATAACTCTGCATAGTTTTATACCTTTTTGAGTTTATTATGGATAATGGTGGCACGGAGATTCAGGCCCCAGGCATCACGAAGTAATAGTATCATTTTGAGTTTTACCTGACAATTCCATTAAAGTATTTTCATAAAGTCTGTGGTCTTTCAATCCAGCCTAAAAGTACTCACATAAAAAGTCCTAGCTGTGTCAAAGGGTATCAAAACTACTCCCTTTTTCTTCAATCTAGGTGTCCTTTTATTAGTTTCGTCAAGACTGGATGGAGGGCACTTGTTATCATCCTGTATACCTAACAGGGAAAACAGTGATGTCCAAAGTCTAATGACAGTTAGTGGAAAAAGTTACTTGTACTCAAACATCTGTACTTGATTGCATAAACCAGGAACCCATATTTTGGCAAAGTATCTAGAGAGTGGTAATCATTCATCCTATCTTTTAAAAATTTTCTTAAGGTTTTATTTAAATTCCAGTTAACATACAGTAAAATATTAGTTTCAGGTGTAAAATATAATGATTCACCACTTCCACACAACACCCAGTGCTCATCACAACAAGTACACTCCTTAATCTCCATCACCTATTTAACCCCTCCCACCACCTATCTCCCCCCAGCAAACATTAGTTTGTTTTCTATAGTTAAGTGTCTGTTTCTTGATTTGCTTCTCTCCTTTTCCCCTTTGCTCATTTGTTTTGTATCTTAAATTCCACATATGAGTGAAATCATATAGTATTTGTCCTTCTTTGACTTATTTCACTTAGCATAACACTCCCTAGCTCCATCCACATCCTGGCTGATGACAAGCTTTCATTCTTTTTTTGTGGCTGAGTAGAAGTTAATTAAATTAATTAATTTCTGGGGATTTTCTCTGTTCCTTTCTAGTTGTTGTCACTTTTGGTGTTTCTTTTCCACTCAAAAAGTCCCCTTTAATATTTCTTGCAAGTCTGGCTTAATGGTCATAAATTCCTTATTTTTTGTTTTTCAGGGAAACTCTTTTTCTCTCCTTCTATTCTGAATGATAGCCTTGCTGGATACAGTATTCTTGGCTGCATATTTTTCACTTTCAGTATGTTGAATATGTCACACCACTCCCTTCTGGCCTGCCAAGTTTCTGTAGAAAGATCTGCTGCTAACCTTATTTGTCTTCCCTTGAAGTTATGGACTTCTTTTGTCTTGTTGCTTTTAGGAGTTTTTCTTTATCTCTATATTTTGGAAAATTAACTACAGTATGTCTTGGTATTGGCCTACTTTTGTTCACTTTGAAGGGAGTTTTCTGTCCCTCCTGGATCTGGATGTCAGTTTTCTTCCACAGATTGGGGAAGTTTTTAGCTGTCATCTCTAAATAAACCTCCTGCCCCCCTTTCTCTCTTCTTCTTCTTCTTCTGGGACTCCTGTAATAAAAATGTTATTATGCTTTATGGAATCACTAAATGCCCTAAGTCTACATTCATGATCTAATATTTTTCTTTTCCTCTTCTTTTCAGCTTCATTATTTTCCATAATTTTATCTTCCATATCACTCTTTCCTTCTTCCACTTCTTTTATTCTTGTGGTCATTACATCCGGTCAATTTCTAAACTCAGTTATTGTATTTTTAATGCAATAATGACCTATTTTTAAAGTTTGTTTGTGTATTTATTTATTTATTTATTTATTTTGAGATAGAGAAAGAGAGAGTGTGCACACAAGTAGGGCAGAGACAGAGAGAGAAGGAGAGAGAGAATCCCAAGCAGTCTCCTTGCTATAAGCACGGAACCTAATGCAGGGCCCAATCCCACAAATCACAAGATCATGACCTGAGCCAAAAGGAAGATTCTCTGAGCCACTCAGGTTCCCCTGCCTAAGTATTTTTTAGGTCTTTTATCTCTGTGGTAAGGGACACCCTGATGTCTTTTGTGCTTCCTTCAAGCCTGCCTAGTATCCTTATAGTGTTGCTTTTAATTCTGGATCAGTCATATTACTTATATCTGTTTCAATTAGATCCCTGGCATGACCTTTCCTTGTTATTTTTTGGGGGATGAATTCCTCCATCTTGACATTTTTTTCTAGGTCTCTTCTTCTGTGTGTTAGGAAAGCCTGTTATGTTTTTTGACTAATGGCTATACTAAGAAGAGGTCTTATACTGTCCAGGGCCTGGCACTTCAGGATGTTTCTCTGGTGTGTTCTGTGTTTACTCTGCTGCTATGTTTTGGCTACTCTTTCACTCAGGTCAATCCTTTGCAGAGTTTCTTCTTGCCTGCAGTGGGGAGTGTTTGGATCTTGATTACAGTGTAGTGAGTTTTAACTTGGTGTGCTCTGGTAGGCTTGTTAGTAGAGACCTGATGCTCTTTCCAATAATTCTGTAACTCTGCAGACCCCTATAGTCAGTAGACATGGTGTGTGCAGGGGGTTTGTGCTAGTCTTCTGAAGGAAGAGCCCACTGTTCTGGTTCTCAGGCACAGTTGCCGAAGAATAGCAGCATCAGCAGAGTTCAGGTGGGTGGGTCTTGGTGTAAGAGGTTTAGGGTGCTAGTGTTGGTGCTGTGCCGGTTATTAAGGTTAGTTTATTATAAGGAGCAGGGGAGGAAAATGATACCCGCCAGGTCTTTTATCCCTGAGAGGCAATGCTACCTTTCCTAGATGTGCTCCAAGATGGAGGAACCATTTCTCCCCGTGTGTCCCAGGGCATCCTCAGATCACACTACCTATTCCTGGGGCTATCTACCTTCCCTCCCCACAGGAGTACTGCAGTACCCTGAGGGCTCCACACAAGCCACACCATATACCTCTAAAACTCCAGTCTTTGATGAGCCCCACTGGTTGTAAAAACTCAGGAAGATCAGCCCCTCTCATTTTTCCAGTCAATGGATTTGGGGACATGTTCTCCTTGTACATTCCTCTGTGTGTTTCTCTCTCTCTCTCTCTCTCTCTCCCCCTCTCCCTCTCACCTCTCTCTGCAACCAGGGCTTCCTTCCCTTTACAGCATCCCTGATCCATTTTTCCCCCAAACCATGTCTCCACACCTCCTACCTTCGATGATGTGGCCTCTTTTCTCCCTATAGTTGTGCAGTTTGTCCTATCAGTCCTCAGATCTATTTCTTGGGTATTCAGAATGATTTGATGTTTATCTAACTGTATTCTAGGGATGAGGCAAGCCTAGGATCCTCCTAGTACTCTGCCATCTAAGATCCCTCTCTTCTTTACCACTTTTAAGCTAACCATCTGTGGTTCTGTTTTTTTCCTTTTCCTATTCTATTTTGTGACAACAAGGGACATAAAATACTAAGTACATTTTTAATTGTGTTTCATAATTCCACACTAAAGCTGAAAAATATTTATTTGCTCTAAATAAAGCCAAATAGTATTGTGTATACGTAGGTATGTTTGTATGTGTTATTTTCTGTGTGGGTTGTGATCACAAAACTTAGGTATATGCATGTCGTATGACATATCTTTAGAATAATTCTTGGTTCAAAACACTTTTAATATTTTCTCAGCATTTGACCACAGCTGAGCACAGAGCACAGATCTCACTGAACTCTCTGTGTTGGACATTTAAGGGTTTTTTTCCCTCCTCAAGATGTACTAATTCAGAATTTTTCAGAGAATGCAATCAGTTTAATTTTTTCCAATGTGCATTAACTTGTATGCAGAGCTATTAAATTGTATCTGTCACTGTTTATCTGGTGCCCAATGATAACATTTGCTTAGTTCCCCAGGAGTGTTTTATAATTCTCCCCTCATCTTGACTAGCTCTAATATTTATCCTTCTTCTGGTTCTTAATAAATTGATGAAACTGCAACCCCACCAGTTATATATAGGACTGTAGCACTTCCCAATTAACCTTTTATACATACTGAAATTGGGTCATACTTTCTTACCTCTTAAATGTTTTATACTTATATAGTTAAAGTAGTGCATGCTCACCATTTGATTACTGAATTTAATATGAAAGTACCAAAGATATGAGAATAGTATTATTTTCATAGAGGCAAATACTTTTTTCCCTAGAGGATAGCCATTTAGTTTGTCTATTCCATATCGTACATGATTATTTTCTGACTTTTATCCATTAAATTAGTTATCCAGTATTCCACCTCTGCTCGTGCATACATTTGTAATTACTCTGACTAAATGCATCTGATATATTTATTATTGAAAACATGTATTCACAAGACACTTTATAGCATAAATGTTCAACTGATTTTTTCAGGTAGCAATAGTTTAGAAGCCTATATTAGAATTTAATCTATACAACTTTGTGACTTGATATAACTATTTTCTTTGCTTAATTTTTCAGAAGTTACACTACAGAATTCCTAAAAGAACAAAAACAAATGAAGCATTATTTCCTAAAGAGAGGTTTTCAAAATTAATGAATTAATATGACAGGGTGGTTAAATTTTTGGCTCCCTTAACATTGTAATGCATACATCTAGCCCAGAAGACCATTAAATAATTGTTATCTGTATTATGGAGAAAAGTAGATCCTCATTCTACTCAGGTAGATGCAGCAAACTAACAAATCTTCCTTTATTATAGAGTCTAGATACTAATTATAGAGCAGCTATCAATGTTTAAACTTGTTCAAAGTTAGAAACAATGATACACCCACATACTCTTTCAGCCACCTTTCAGTAACCTACCTGTTTTAAAACTTGGTAGCTTTAGCTCATATTATTAGCTTTTACTTTTTTTTCTTCAAGATACTTGGAAAAAGTGAAATAGAATAGGAAGTCATTACAATTCAATAGTATTTCTGTATTAACTGTAGGTTTAATATTTTGACTTATTTCTCTCATAGACATTTGGTTATAAATCCAAATGAATATTTTTAATCAGTCTTAGAAATATCTCATCACAACCTGTTAAGCTTCATTTGTGAAAACATAGTGGGAAGTTTAAGGACAGAGGAAGATATTTACAATACCAAGATCTTCATGGAAATTATTCTAACCTATTGCTAAACTTAAATTCCAAATCTGAGTTTTGAAACAAACTTTCTATGGCATTATAGCTATTCTGTGATGACTATTACATAAATAGCTTTTTGTACTATGCTAAATACAAAATTCTCTTATTTTCGAATCTCTGAAGAACTATTTGTGGTGACATTGAATAAACAAGAATCCTTTTAAAAGAATAGGTCATTGCTATCATCAAGTCAATTTCAGTATTCCTTTCCCAGAGCTATTTTTCATAATGGGTTATATAACAGTTTTAGTTCTAGTAACTGTCTATTTAAGAGCTCACCTACAATCTGGTGGAGTTATGGAAAAAGTATGAAATTAGAACTATAATATGAATTTTAAAAAGGGCAAACATCCAAAGTTTAAAATATTATATTAGTACTTAGCTACTTCTCATTTATAAAGATGCTTCTTAAGTACTAATCATCCACTTAAAACCCTTGTGAGCATGGCTGAACTAGGAGAAAATCAGAGTTCTAAGGAGAGAAAAGTGAAAAGTTTCTAGTGAAGCTATATTTTTCCATAGCTCATTTCCAGGCACAATCTCCTAAGTAGATGTCAATTAAATTCCTCTTATCTAAACAGGCTGTTCAGTTTTTCCTGAAACCTTTGGGTATAACTCAAAGCTTTGTCTCACGGTTGGCTAAAATTTCAGGATTAAGAAATCAGGGAAGCCCAGAACTATCCTGGATATTTGTATATCTTCAAGATCAATGATAGACTGATACAAATCTAAATACATGGGTTCTTATCAGAATTGGACACATTGCTAAGAAAATAACCAGTTGACTCACCATGCCTAATTCATTGTAGGTCAATAATTCATTTCTGCCTATGGCAGTTTCAATCAAACTTTTAGGGTTAAGGAATACATGTGGGTATCACTGACTGCCACAGGTAGGCCTGAGGCATAAACAAGAGAGAAGACCAAATAGAAGGGAAGAAGTGATTGTGGTAGAAGATCACCAACGAATTCTTAAGGTGTCAGCCATAATTACTATCAGTGGCCCAGAGGGCAGGGAGATAAATGTGTTAGCTATTAAAATAATAAAATGAGTAAGAGTAAATTCAAGGAACAAGTCATGCTGGAAAGTGCAGGAAGATTACTACATATAATAGCCAATTTATGAGGAATCATGTCAGAAACTAGGATATTGCATGTACATAGAATCTATGACCTATACAAAATATAATGCAAGACATATGTCAAATCCAAGTATGATATTGTGGCAGGAACAATAGCACAACTGCACATACACACAAGACTTACAAATACATACATGTGCAAATTCCTAACATCATATCCCTGTTGTGTATTTCTCCATTAAATTATTATTTTTTTAACATACTTCACAATTTATATATTATGTAATCTCTGTCTCCCCACCTATAGAATTAAAACTCTAGTAAGGTAGAAAGTTTTCTCTGTTTTGTTTATTGATATATGCCTAGCATATATAACAGTGTCTGGAACATAATAGGCTCAATAAATATTTACTAACTGAATGAATTTGTTGAGTGCGGTTTAAGAAATGACTATGGGATATTCCAGAGTGGATGTTTGAAGGGCACAAAGCACACAGACCTCATTGCAGTGGATTGTTTATTAACTACTACTTCTATAGCCATGTAGAAACCATCTTTCAGTACAAGTCTTTATAGCTGCTACTTATTAGACAAATAGAATGGAGACCATTGTACCTGACATGAAGCAAGAAAGGGGAGAAAAACAGGAGAAGGGTTCAAAGAGAATGCTGAGGGTGAAGGGGTGATAGATTCTGTAGGGTCCTGTTGTTTATTGTAAGGATTTTGGCTTTGACTCAAAGTGGGGTGGGACATCATTAAAAGATTTTGAGGAAAGGAATTACTTGATCTGACATATATTTTTATCAGAATCTCTTGGGATGTATGAAAAATTAACTGTAGGAGTAGAAAGGCCAAAGCAGGGAGACCAGTTAAGACTACTATAGTAATTCAGAAGATAGATGATGTTGGCTTGTACCTGGGTGGTAGTAATGGAGGTTTTGAGAACTGGTCAGATTGAGGATATAATTTGAACATAGAGCCAATGGGATTTCTTGATGGATTGGATATGGCATGTGAAAGAAGGAGAATGAGTGAAGGATGAGACCAATGTTTTTGGCCTGAGCAAATGGAGGGAAAGACCTATCACTTACTGAGATGGAAAAGACTTGGTAGGTTGGCAGATTGGGAAGGTTAAAAAAATATGTAGGATATTTCAGTATGTTTTCAGATAATATGTTTTTCTTAGGTGGTGTGGGGTAGTGGTAGTGGTGGATATTTGTCACTTCACTGTTGGTTGTTAGTAAACAAAACTGTAGGTAGGTATTTTTGGGTTGAGTTGTTGTTGTTACTTGTTTTTACTTCTGAGATTGAATATAATGCAGTGCAAAGAATATTCAGAATATCAAGGAACAAATAGATTTTATTACAGATTATTTGAGCACATTAAGATAAGTTCATTTACTGTTTTACTGTAATAATTCATCAAGAGAAATTAAGTACTTTTGGTGCTTATCCCCTTAAATTTATCAATATCGGTAAACTCTACAAATTAAATGTACATATGTGCATGAGGTGGAAACCACTAGCAAAAATAAGATCAATGTGATAATCAGCTACACCATATTAAACTCAAAGTTTACACACACACACACACACACACACCCCTCAGGAGTTACACTACTTTCTGAATATTAAATCCTAAGGAGTATATTACTGACATAAATCTTGTGAAAAATCTGTACAATCTTAGTATAGCTACTATTTGGGCATTTGTTAAGCAAAAAGTATTTGGACACACACCCATACCCTTTGATCCACATTTCCATTTCTACTTTTTTCTTTTGAGGTAATATTAAGAAAGCACATAAATATTTACATTCCAGAGTGTTTCTCATGGTATTTGTTACTATAAAAAATTGAAGACAATTTAAATATCCAAGCCAAGAAGATTTAAATGAATTGTGGCACACTCATACAATGGAATGCTATGTATCTAATTCAAAGAATGTCATGAAAGTGTATTTACTAGCATAGAAAAAAACTGCTTGACATATTCAGTGAAAAAAGCAAATTAGAAAACAAAATTATATATGACCTCACTTGGAAGATGGTGAGTTAATCTACTTATGAACAGAAAAGTTCTGTAAGCATATACCACAAAATGGCAACTGGTTATCATTGGTGAGATTATGGGCAATTTCTATGGTTATCTCTATTTTCTAAAATAACATATAATTCTTTTATAATTAAGTATTCAAATGCATGGAACAACAAAGATTACAGTAGACTGAAGTATTTCATGATTGCGAAAGATACACAATTCTCGTTTTCCCTGGAGACACACCCTTCATGCATCATAGGATAACCTTTATAAGCACATTATTACTGACAGTCCTTGGCTACAATATTTCTGACTGAGATTAGTATAAATAATGAGTTGTCAAATTGTTTTATACACTCACAAAAATCCTTTCAAATGTGAGAAATGTGGCTAAATACCTACATGTCCATAAGATTACTTTTAGTGTTTTACCAATTACACTGGTAAAACACTAAATTACACTAAAAATTAAAACAAATAACAATTAGTATGACTTCTCATAGGACCTTATGTGCTTTTCAGTTAGCTATACAAAAAGGGACTAGGGAAAATTCTCAGCAGGAGAACACATAGCCAGTATCTTTAATTTTCTCTTTAAAGATATACTTTTTTTCTTCATATGACAAGGCAAATAATATATATATGGCCAACTCTAGATTATGCAAGGTCATGAGGGACAGAAACAACATGGATAACTGAAATCCACTGATAATCCAGAAACCTAATTTTACCTAATAGTTGCAACCACCTCCTGAATCGGATCCTTCAGTAGAGCTGCTAATGAGAATCATAACTGAGTGGTTTGAGTTCATCTGCTTTCAGTTATACTTTGCAGGTGCTAATGAGCAGTGAAATGGTCAAAAGGATGTCAGCCAGAGGAAGCACTAGGAGAAAAAGCAAGACATGGGTAACTCAGAAACTGGATAATCAGCCTCAAATGGTTGAGTTGACTACAATGAGGATCAGCTATTAAATATTTGCTTAACTAAATTCCATGAGGTTATATGTCATGAAACCATATCTTTATATTAACCGTTTTCACATATGCATAGTCTATCTCGGTTAATGTGAGTTATGGTATAGTCTTAGAAATTCTCTAAACTATAATGATTTTCATTGTCAGCAATGATAGGATATTTATTTTCAGAACACAGCTAATCAACTACCAGTTCCTCTACTAAATATGGCCAACAGGCTGCTTATGAGTCAGTACTCTGGCAGACAGCCCTGTTTTTAGACCCATATACTAACTTGGTATTAACTCACTCCTATGCCTTTCTGGGAGAGAATAGAAGCATGGCTGGCATCCGCATCTTTTTTTCTTTAATTTTTGCTCCAAATTCATGTTTTAGTAAACAGAATTTTTAAAGTATTGTTATGGTGAACATTTTATGGTTTTTGTCAAGCATTTGGTTTTCAAGAATTGTTGAAAATGTTTTCAGGGTGCAAATATTTTCAATTTTACCCAATAAACTCTAATATTGTAATTAAAACTATGTCTATGTTTGATTACTAAGCCCTCAAATGCTTATGAAAGTAATTTCCTTTTATAAGGCTGTACTTTAAGACAAATTACTTGATATACTCACTAATATTCAGAGCTTCAACTATATCTACATATGATTATTAATGTACCTCTCTCTAGTGGTAGAGAAGTGCTTTCCATTTATGGCAGTAGATTAAAACAAAATACACTGTAAACTATCTGATATTTGTAAATAAAGCTGTATCTGAGCATGAATATTAATTGTGTTCTATAGCAATTGTGAGAGTAATATCCATTTATAGCAGTCATTTTGAGTAAAAGATATTTTTATTTATTTTAATATCAACTTTTATTTCTTGATCTTATAGTGAGTGTGTCCCATTGCCCATATTGGTCTTTTTGTTTATTTTATTTTATTTTTTTTTTAGAGAGAGAGTACGAGTGGGTTAGGGGCAGAGAGAGAGAGAGAGAGAGAGAGAGAGAGAGAGAATCTCAAGCAGGTTCCACGATCAGCATGAAGCTTGGTGTGGGCTCAATCCCACGACCCTGTGATCATGACCTGAGCTGGAATCAAGAGTGGGGTTCTCAACTGACTGAGCCACCCAGGCACCTCCCCACTTTGACCATATTGTGAGCAAAAGGGCAAATTAGCTAGTTTTATATGATAAGAGTTACATCGCTTGAATATTTTGACTATTTTCTAACTTTTGCTTAAAACTAAAGAATTCTCAAATCAATTACAGGTAACGTTCCCTAAATTCTAACTAAGTGAAAAATACAAGTCCCTAAATTTCTGCTTTAGTGAAAATTTGGGTAAACTCTAACCCTGCTCAACTTGCTTTTGTGAAATACAATGGCATGAATAGATTAATTCTAAAATTTACTCGATTGAGCACTTGCTAATGTGCTTGATCATGCTTTATATGTATTGACTCCTGGAATACTTTTAAAAACCCTTCAGAGAAACTTTACTAGTATATATAGATGAGAGACTGTGATTAAGAACCTTGTGAGCGGTGGGCAAGATGGCGGAGAAGCAGGGAGCTCTGTAATCCGCGCACACCCGTATGGATTGAACTGAGAAGGACTGAAGGGATAAAACTTGGATTTGCAAGTGGGGGAAAGAAGAAACAGACGCCAGAAAGAAGACAACCTCAAAGATGCCTGAGTGAGTGACTGTGATCTGGGAAATTAGGGGATGGGCGGTCCCGGTGGTGCAGGGGAAGGAGCCCCCGAGCCCAACACAGGGAGAGCGAGCTGTGCCCCGGAGAGACCAGGGGAAGAGAAAGAGAGACGGAAAACGCACCTAGAACCATCTCTAAGGGAGGAAAAACTCGCCCGTCTTCCCATATATAACGGCCGGGCGCGGGGAGAGAAATCTGTCCCATCTGGCAGGCGAATTCTTCCTTGGGTACAGCGGCATCCATTCCAAGCCGCACCGCAAAAGGCGGCGGCACAGACAAAAGCGGCGGCGGTGGAAAAAGCAGTGGCGGCGCCACAAGAGGCTCCTTGAAAAGTGGCGGCGGCGGCTCCGCGAAAAGGGCAGGGCAAGCTGGGCCAGGAGGCCGGCCGCCAGCGGGAACACATCTCATCCCGGTAACGGTGTTGAACTGCATGGACTGGGATTTGGAAGTGAGGCGGAGCTTGGAGAATACAGTTTGGCTCGCCCGCGGCACAGGGAGATCGGACTCAGAAGGGCGGCTTAAAACGCTTGGTTCTAAAAAAGCTTTGAAGCGGCGCCATACTTCTCCCACAACCACAAAGGCGGGGCCTCGGAGAGAGCAGCCCCGAGACCTGACCTGACGCCAAACCACGCCCATGGGCACAGGGGAGTTGTCTTTTTTTTCCTCCTTTTTTTTTAGCTTCTCCGTTTCTGCTGCCATCCAGAAATATTTCCCGTAGTATATTCTTATCTCTCCTCTTGGCTGGTTATATACTTTTAGACTGTCGACAGTTTTTTGCTGTCTCTGTCCCCACCTTGTTTTTCTTTTTCTTTTTGTTTTTGTTTCTTTTTCTTCTCTCTTTTCTTCTCTTCTTTCTTTTCTTTTCCTTCCTTTCCTTTTCTTTACTTCCTTTCCCCTTTTGGCTTGCTTGTTTGTTTGATTTGTCTGTGCGTGTGCATGCTTTTGTTTCCTGTATGCTAGTCTGTTTCCTTTTCAGGGCTACCTCAAGAAACAAGCCAAAGTACACGTGGTGGAGAGTCCCAGATATCACTGACCAGGGAAATAAAATAATCAAAGACACAACAAGAGAAACCAAGAGACACCATTAAAAGAACACTTCCTGAAACGACAGGCCCTGGACAGTCAATGAGCCTCATTTAATAGAGCAGTACAAACAGGTGCAGAGGGCATAATGAGCTTTTAAAACTGACAAGAGACAGAAAGCTAGCCAAAATGACGAAG
>CM053579.1:43871577-43887329 GCA_028646485.1 Cryptoprocta ferox | reverse complement strand
GTCTAAATTGCATAATATTTTCTGTTTTTTCTTAAGTTTTAAGAAGCCAACAACTACATTTTTCTTTTTCATACAAATGGTGGCTACCATCAACCTTTCTATTTCAGATATATGGTTGTAGCTGCAGGAAAGTGTAAATATATTGTTTTTCATAACAGCCAGAGTTACCTTGTTTTCTTTGGTGGCAGTTATTGGTAAAGTGGAAGTATCAGTAAAAGGACCAAAGAAACCTAACATATCTGCTTTTTATGAAATATCGTATGTCAATTCAAATACTCTCCTTTATGTAGGAATGGCTCTACTTTTTAAAAAATATTTTTAATGTTTATTTTTGAGAGAAAGAGAAAGAGAAAAAGAGAGAGAGAGAGAGAAAGAGAGAGAGAGAGAGAGAGAGAGAGAAAGGACAGAGAGAGAGAAAGGACAGAGAGAGAGAGAGGGAGGTACAGAATCCAAAGCAGGCTTCAGGCTCTGAGGTGTCAGCACAGAGCCTGACGCTGGGCTCGGACTCACGAACCATAAGATCATGACCTAAGCCAAAGTTGGACGTTTCACTGACTGAACCACATCAGCGTCCCATGAATGGCTCTACTTCTATGCCCAGTTGTCTACATAGGGAATAATTCCTCCTTACTCTTAGTATGCTTACACACAGATTCACCTGAAATAACCTTCAAAGAGGTAGGTAGCAGATAATTCCTGTCTACACAGATATTGTGAAAGTTGGCAGGCTTATTCAAATTTCTATGACTCATACATTGAAGCCTATAGATACTAGTTTCATTATTATAAAGCATAAGAATGATTACTTCTCCTTAACTCTTGTGAAAGAGACCTGCTAACTTTCTTAGTTCTTCATCCATTTTGATAATTATGATTGAGCTACAATCAACTCTAAATATCACAGCTTTAAGGGTGCATAATGCAAATAACAACTAGGGTATGGATTTGCCAAAATCAAATCATCCTTTATCCCACACTGCTCTATGTTTTAGAACTATAACTAAGCACAAGTGGAGTAAATATGTACAATCCTTTCATTCCGATCTCATTATTCTCATGTAAGTTAAATCATTATTGAGAGCCTACAATGCATACAGTCCTGTGCTAGATAAAGGACCATCAAGAAGTCTGTGACAAGGTGCCTGCCCTGAGGAAGTTTACTATCTAGTTGACTGAAAGAGGAGACAGTACTCTCAGTAATAATTAGGAGCCAAAGACTTCATTAACAATAGAGAACCAGAGTATATATGAAATCTCAAACTCAGTGTAACTTCCAGGAGGAGCTATGCCCTCTGGCTCCCTCATTAATAGAAAAGCAACCAGCCCTACTTGTTTTCCACAGTTGAAGGACACTTCACTATATATAAAACAATGAGATTAGGCCATCTGATTGAGTCAGTCGGTTAAGTGTTTGTCTCTTGGTTTCAGCTCAGGTCATAATCTCACAGTTCATGATTTTGAGCCCTGTGTTGACCTCTGCACTGACAGTGTGGAGCCTGCTTGAGATTCTCTCTCTGCCCCTCCCCTGCTTGCTCTCTGTCTCTCTCAAAATAAATGAACATTAAAAGATAATGAGATGGTTTTACAAAATACACAGTATGACAAATACAAAGATTTTCCTTCATTTTTAAAATATCACTGAAATAATACTTATCCCTCACTTAAAGTCTAAGTGCCTTTTAAAACAGCGTCTACATTGTACAGCTTGTTCTTGCATTTCAAATGCATTCTTAACATAATTTGACAATGAATAATAATTCAGGAGTCAATTCTGACACTTTCCAGTGGAAACTATTTAAGACCTGATAGATATAAACAAGAAGAGAGGTTTGAGAGGTGAACAGAAAAGTTCTAATATTTCAGATCTTTCTTATTCCTCTCATCTATATTCTCCAAATAAAATAAGTTGTGTCTGCCAGTTGGTGGCCTGACTTTAGACCAAGTTTAATTAATTAGCAGTCTTCTCCAGCTGTCATCTGGTCTTATTTGCCTTGGCTGTAACGACAGCTCAGTACATTACTGAAGCTGAGATTCCAACCATGACCTTTTTGGTCTACTGAACTGCAGTGACTCAATAGCTGATCGGATCTACCTCCTCTTTCCACTATGCCTCAAACTGCATTGCTGCTCGCAATGGAGACCAATTTTAACCTCCCAGACTTAGAGCAGTGTTTCACAAAGTGTGGTTTACAGACTTGTGTACTGCAAGTAACTATGGTGTTTCTAAAAATGCAGATTCCAGGGTCCTGTTCTCAGAGATCCTGATAGAGTAGCTATAGGATGGGGCCTGAGAACATGTTTCCCTTTGTCAGTCTCATATTCACTAAATTGACTGATGATGCTAATAGAATTAGGGAATACAACCTAAGGTCTGTGGGGCCCAACTACTATAGTCCAAGGCCAAGATGGAAATAATTTAATTTGCTGCTGACACATTTAATGTAAGAATCATTCATGAAGCTTGTTAAACATACATATTCCTCCAAAACCAAAGGATGTATACTTGGAGGTTCCACCTCCAAAACCAAAAGAATTATAATCACAGGGTGGGCGTGGGCATCTGTATGTTTAAAAGTCTCCCCTAGGTCATTCTGGTATGTTTGAACAGTTGAGATCCCCTGCACTAGATCAGTTGCTTCAAGGTATCCAATAGATGGCAGAATGTAAGAAGTTAGTTGCAGAAGCCTCAGGCAGTGTTCCCCATTATTAGAGTCTACATATTTTAAAGGACAAAGCTACATACATTTTTAAATGCTTTAAAATTTTTACATTTTTAAACCACTGAATGTGGTTGGCGTAAACATTCCACAGGTTTGGGGGATGGAGGGAAGCAAACATTTGCAATAGAAGGAAGGAGGGAATTAAAAGATACTACAGGGACAGGTAGGTGATGACAGGCCCTGGGATGGCCAAGTGTTTCTGCATCTAGCCTCACCCCCTCTATATTCACAGTAAATCACCCATTCACTCCACATCATAAAGGGCTCAGAGCTAAGAAGTTCTTAAGGAAGAAACAAGTACCCATGTGGAGACAATAGGGTTCTGTCCTCCACCATTGTAACTAGTCCTATCAGTTCTATCAAAATTAGAATACCCTCCTTCTAGCTCTGGGGACAAAGTAGGGCAGCATGAATAGACACAAAGAGACACAATGCTATCTCACATTGCCACATGTACTCTCACACCATCTGCTATTACTCTGTGCTCATCAGTTGGAGTAACCCATCTAGGCACGCTTTCCTGGAAAAAGAGAATACTTCCATTCCATCCTACCGCCTATAGCCCATGACTGTCTATTAAGTCCCTCTCTGTTTTCCCTCTGAGTCTAGAAAGGTGTCTTGGGGGTAGAGGTGACAATCAAGTAGAAAGTAGAAACTAATTTAAATCTACTATTAAGAGTCATGATACCTTAATACATGGTTCCAGAGTTGAACTAAAAAGGAATTCATGACTAAAAGGAAGTATATAAGATCTCTTCCCACAGAGCCTATTTCAGTTGATCTCCTGGAACACATCATAGTCCATCTCCAGACTTTATAGCTCTAAACTCTCTGAATGTCCAGTTCCACAATCATATCACCTCCTAACATCATCTAAATGTTACACTAGCATCCTAAAACTACATATCAAAAATTAAACTTTTCTTCATCTAACCAAATTCTTTTTTTAATGTTTATTTTTGAGAGACAGAGAAAGACAGAGCACAAGTGGGAGAGGGGCAGAGAGAGAGGGAGACACAGAATTCAAAGCAGGCTCCAGGCTCTGAGCTGTCAGCACAGAACCCAACGCGGGACTCAAACTCATGAACCGGCAGATCATGACCTGAGCTGAAGTCAGATGCTTAACCGACTGAGCTACCTAGGCACCCCACCAATTTCTATTAATGACATTACCACCTTTCCAATTAGAAACCTACAGGTTGTTTGCAATTTCTCCCTTTACTTTACCCTTTAGTTTCAATCAAGACTTCAAACCATTGCTGATCCAAGCAGCAATGACTGAGATGCGGGGGAACTTAGAAGAAGGGATGTTTGGAGACAGTTGATAGGACTCACCTCCCTGAACATACAATAGCAATAGTCTTCTTCACATCTTCACTTCCAGGCTTCCAGTACCCCTCTTCTTAATTCTTCCTACCCATAGACTTGTTACTCATTCCCCTGCCCAAAACTCTCACTTGACTCCCAGCCTTACCTTCAACCCCTCACATAAAATGATTTTTTTAGGTTTCTTCTACTAAGAAGAATAACTTAAACTTTTGCCAAATTATACCATTCCTTCTTTCCTGAACACGTCCCTTGTCTTTCCTGTTTAAAGTTTTCACTAATGTCCTTCGCTATGTTTGAAAATTTCTTCCCACATCCATCTGTTAAATTTTTGGTCATCGCTCAGGGTCCAGCTCCAATGCTACTTCCTCCATCCTCCAGCTGAATGCATTTTTTCCTTTCTTTGGACAAAGAAGCACTTTGAATTTTTTAATGTTTATTTATTTTTGAGACAGAGACAGAGCATGAGCAGGGGAGGGGCAGAAAGAGGAGACACAGAATCCGAAACAGGCTCCAGACTCTGAGTAGTCAGCACAGTCCTGGACATGGGGCTCGAACTCGTCAACTGCAAGATCATGAGCTAAAGTTGGATGCTCAACCTACTGAGCCACCCAGGCACCCCTGCACTTTGCATTTTAATGTTGCTTATTACATTCTGCTTTAACATAGTTTTCTCCCGGGGGGGGGGGGGGTGGAAGGCTTGTATTTCCATATAATGCCTAACAGTGCCTTTTCTATAGTAAATATTTTTAAATTGAGTTGGATGAATGAATTGCCTCTTCCTGGACTTTGGTAGAAATTTCCTAAATGAAACCTACTTTTATTAATAATAGTTTTCATTCTAGCATATGTCTTGGTCTCTGTCTGTGCTTGGCTGTCTCTATCCTTATGTCTTAGCTCTGTCTCTGCTTTCTCTTTGTTTCTGTTTGGCGACCCTTTCCCTTATTCTACCTGGTACTGTCCATCTGTCTTTCTGTCTCTTTTATCATGGTATTTTTCTTTTTATTGGCAGTATGTCTTTGATGTTTTCCCTGCATTGTCTTTCTTGGTCTGTCCATTTCTGTTTCTCTGACACCCTGCCCCCTTCTTACCTGGAAGTCAATCTCTGAAGTTCTTTCAAAGCCTCTCTTACACTATAATTCAAAGTGCAGTGTTATTTGGCCTTTTCAAGTTGGAGCTCAGAGAAAAGTCTAAAGTCTGAAAACCTTGTAGATCTGGGGAAAATTAACTTTCCAGGACAGATGAAATCAGTGCCTATGGTAAAGTGTCTGAATAGAAATTGAGAGACACTCTGAATTTTTAATTTACATGATAAGGCATAAAGATATAAAAGGTGACCCCCACAGCTAATCACAATAACAATGCTAATTTCTCTAACTGGCCTTAAAAGATAAGGACATGTTAGAGAGCAAACAAAAAGTTCTAGAAAGTCATTGACCACTTTGGCATCTTGCCCAGGAGACTCTAAGGATTCATATATAAATAAAAATGAGTTGAAACTACAGACACTTAATAATAATGCCAACTATTTTTTCAGTATCTACTGTGAGACAAATGTACACATTAATTCATTTAATCCCAAAACATTTCATAGTGATGGAAACTGAGTTTGATGGTGGTTAATTAACTTCATGATTAGTCATCCTTAAGGAGGGGAGCTAGGGTTTGAACCCATTGTTGTTTGATTCCAAAACCTGGGCTCCTAAACTGTCCACCTGTTTTTTACACTTTTCAGGTCTTAAGAATACCCCAGTTGCTTATTAACCCTTCAGATTCCTTAACCCCTATCCTAGATTTACCAAATCCAGGGCCAAGGGGCTAGAAATCCATTTGTTTAAAGAAAAGAGCCAGGTGATTCTTAACAGCCTGCCAGTTTGGGAAACAGAGCACTCCACTAACTAGCTTCCCCAGTCATGATGTAAAGGAGGGGAGAGTTCCATTTCTCTGATAGTTACTAGTACTCCTTCCCTCACTCTCCTCCATTCAGTGCCTTTCCTAGCCTCTCCTCCACAGAGAATCAAAATTAGCATTGGACTCTTCAATCTATTGTTTAAATGTACAGAAGTACCCACCTTAGCAACATGTCAATTTTGACTTGAATTTTGACCAAAGTCAATAAATGGAGCTTTATTTGTGGACTGAAAATGGGTAGAAGAGTATGGTGTATTTATGTGGGGGGGGAGAGGAATGAGAGAATTTGGACTCTTCCTAATACTCTTAAAATCATACCATGTAGGTGATTGACCCTTTCACCTTTTTTTTTAAAGTAGGCTTCACACCCAGTGTGGAGCCCAATGTGGGGCTCCAACTCCCAACCCTGAGATCAAGACCTGAATTGAGATCAAGAGTCAGACACTCAACTGACTGAGTCACCCAGGCACCCCCAACTCTTTCACCTTTTTATAGATAGCCTTTACTATTAAAAAATATTTAAAAATTTTTAATGTTTATTTATTTTTGAGAGAGACAGAGCACAAGCAGGGGAGGGACAGAGAGAGAGGGTGACACAGAATCCAAAGCAGGCTCCAGGCTCTGAGCTGTCAGCACAGAGCCTGACATGGGGCTTGAACTCACAGACCTTCAGATCATGACCTGAGCCACAGTCAGACGCTTAACCAGCTAAGCCACCCAGGCACCCCCCCCCAAAAAAAAGATATTTTTATAAGTAGAATGGACTTAATACTTATGGAAAATGCCAAGTACAGGCTAAAAATATAAAATAACAATGCTTACTATGCATTGATTGTCAGATCCTCTACTCAATGATTTACATGAAACTTCTCATTAAATACAATTAATTTGTGAAGTAACTACTTTAGTTATCTGAAATTTACAGATTAGAATGACACCCAGAGAAATTACGTGTCCGAGATCTAAAATTCCAACCCAGGTTTGTTTGACTGAAGTTTGTACCCTGAACACTGCTGCACAGACTCTACTACAAACCACACACACAAATGGAGTAGAGGCAAAGAGAGGGAGAGAGAATCCCAAGCAGGCTCCGTGCTGTCAGCACAGAGCTTCAGAGCTTGATCCCACAAACCGTCCAAGCAAATCTTGGACATCGGATCTTTTCACCCATAAATACTTTGGTATGTATCTCTAGCAGATGAGGAAAATTTCAAAAACAGAATCCCAGTACCTTTATCATAATTACTTAATAGCATACAGTATTCGATCTGTATTAAAATTTCCCCCAAGTATCTTTTTGTCTGTTTAAGATCCAAACAAAATAAGCATATTGCATTACATTGACATGTTTCTTAAATCTCTAATAATCTATAACAGTCCCCTTATTCAATTCTCCTAGGTCATTTTTTTTAATAATAATAATCCTTGGGGCACCTGGGTGGCTCGCTTAAGTGTCCAACTCTTGATTTTGGTTCAGGTCATGATCTCATAGTTCATGAGTTCAAGCCCCATATTGCTGTCAGCACAGAGCCTGCTTGGGATTCTGTCTTCCTCTCTCTCTACCCCTCCTCTGCTTGTTCTCTCTCTCTCTCTCTCTCAAAATAAAATAAACATAAACTTAATAATCCAGGTCACTTGTTCCAAGAAATTTCCACATTTTGGATTTAGCTGGTTCTATTTTGGTGGTGTTTTAAACATGTTGCTCTGCCATTTCTTGATTTATTGTTCTTAGACATTATATATTATACATATATATTCTTAGACATTATATATTTACTGTGTGCTATTAAAGATGAGGATCTGGCTAACATAACTACTCTCTATTTCTCTAATTATCCTTTCAACATCTTTAGCAATGGAATAAACATGGAAGATTTTTGAATTAATATGTATGACTATTTGTCTTTTAGCAAGTAATCTTTATTTAACTTTGGCTATACCATTAACTACCATATAGGTACTATAATAAACTAGCTTTTGTAAAATGCAGTAACAGTGGGGGAGTGGAGAATAGAGATTTGAGAAATATCTCAGAAGAAGATATGACAGTATTGAATGAGGGAAGGAGAAGGGAAGAACTGTAGAATAACTGTTCAGTTTCTGGCTTCAAGTGAGTATATGGTGGTGCCACATAGAACAGTAGAGAGGATGAGTAAGTTTGGAGAAGAGGCTAGGGATACAGGAAGAAAATAACTTCAGTTTTTGACATTGAGACATGGGGTACTTTAAACAAGTGGTCCAACAGACTACTAGAAGTATGGATCTGGAGATTAGGAGAGAGATGTGGGCTCGAGGTACAGATTTGGAAGTAATTAGTTTTATGGGTGAAAGTTGAAGCCATGGGCATGGATAATATTTCCCAGGAATATGTAAAAGAATAAGGAAAGAGGAAGACAACAAAACCCTAAGGAACAACAAGATTTAAGGAGACAGAAGCAATTGTTACAGTATGTGGTAAGTACCATAATAAAAAGATGCATGAGATACCCTAGTGACTCAAAATAAGATTGATTAACTGGTTGGGAGAAAGTTATCATAAAAAGTGTTAATTTGGTTTAAACACTGAAGAATGTATAGAAGTGTGCCAATGGGATGAGGGGCAGGAAAACAGAAAAACTCATCTACTTTACAAGGAAAACAGAGGGCTTCAAATGGGAAGTCTTTCAACAATTCCCTACCCTGATACGCTTGTCTAGAGCAGTATTCCTCAAAGTGTGGTCAACAATTCACTTGCAAGAGAATTACATAGGGGCTTCATTAAATTGCATATTATTAGGTTCCACTTTAGACCTACTGAATCAGAATCATCTAGGAGTAAGGCACTGAAAATCTACACTTTAAAGTTCTCTAAGTGATTCTGAAGCAGATGGTTTGTGCACTAACCTTTATACAAACTAAGGCGTGACCATGGGAACTTTCAGCTAAAGTGGAGTGGATGAAGTCAAAGAATTGTGATCTTCAAGTTGCTATTTTCTTCTTGCCAGTTTTAGCAGGAAGGCTTAGTGGGAAAATGGGGAATAGGCAGGTTTTGTAAGAGTATAATTGACTCAATTGGTTTTCCTTTATTGGAAGGAAAAATGAACCAGATAAGACTAAGAGCAGGGCAGTTTTCCGTCGAGCTGGTCCCAAGTCAATCAGGAAGAACATACAGGCACCTTGATGAAAAGGAAATCAACAATTGATTTGTTGGATTGAATGTAGTCATTAAAACAACAACAACAACACACCCATGAATTCCCTTAATTTTGTTTTCACTTTTTTTTATACTCAGCTCTTCCTAGTGAATTCATCTTACCTGAAGTTAATGTTACCTAAACTAAATGTTTAGTTTTTCATGTAATCAATAATTCCAAGGATAAAAAATTTCCATGTTTCTCGTAATTTTTATCCTAAAAAGAAGAAATCTGAAGTCAAGTCATTGCCTACTGTTCAGTCAGAAAATGTTTCTATGTCTTCAAAAAAAGATAACTATATGTTTGGGAATATATTATTTGAAGTACATAGTGAAATAGATTACTCTTGAGAAATCATTTGTTCCCTTAGGGAATCCCAGGAATGTACTCTCACACTTTGATGGCCTATGAATATTATTCTTCTGAGAAATCGGCAAATGGGTTTTGTTACTTTGTCAAAGCAGCTATCTACATGGCTCTCCAGAGTTGGGTATATCTTACTAGAAATATGCTATCTGACTTCAAAGATTGTAACATATTACTTTAAGAAAAGCTGTGAATATTTCTATTCATCCCTTGAATACTTCTAGGAAAAAAAATCCGATCATGAAAACACTGGTTCCTTTGAAAGACCCTGTGATAAAATTAAGTCAATTCTGATTCCAAAGTTAAACATGAAGAATGGTAAGATTTCATAAGAAAACTCTTCTCTTTGTATATCTACTAATTCTATTTATCACACATAACTTTCTAAGATATATTTCCTGGCTCACATATTGTACTAGTGAATTAGTAACACATGAGAAACAGATGATAGTTTTATCTAGTTCATTTAGGGATGTGTGTGATAGGTATGATAAATGTGATATCTATGTAATAGTCATGCAGACATTAGAAGACTCTTTAGAAAGTATAGTATGTGATTGGGAAATAAACTGTCACTTCTACTGTGATTCCACCCAAGAGCTGAAGATTATGTTGTAAAAAAAAACAAAACAAAACTATGAGACTCAGAAAGATGAGAGACAGAGAATACGGAGTTGTCAGTGTGTGTGCAAATTTGTGTAAAGGAAAGATACTTCAGAAAAAAATACTGGGTCACAGTAAAGTTATATTTTCTTCAGAGAAGAGGCTCTTATGTGGTATATATAAATATTCCCATAGGACTATGAGACTTTTTTAAAATTCCATACTTACCAAAACAATCTTTTAATTATTCTATTAGTTGCTGGGATGTCATAACAAGGTACCACAGACTGGGTGGCTTAAATTGGAAATTAATTTTCTCACAATTCTGGAGGTCAAAAGTCTGAGATCAAAGTATTCACAGGGCTGGTTTCTTCTCAGGCCTCTCTCAGCTTGCAGATAGCCATCTTTTCCCTGTATCTTCACATTGTTTTCCTCTGTGTGTCTCTGTCCTAATCTTTTCTTCTAAGAAAATGAGTCATATTGGATTAAAACCTATCCTATTGACCATTTTCTAACTTAATTACCTCTTTAAAGACCCTCTCTTCAAATAAAGCCATATTCTGAGATACTAGGGACTTCAACATATAAATTTACCAGGACACAATTCATCACATAAAAATTATTATTTCAGAATTTCACATAAATATGTTTACAGGAACCTTTGTATTAATATCATCTAATATAAATTTTAAGTTCATATTTTTGGCAAAATCTTGTTGACTATGAGTTACCTTTCTAAAGTCTGATCTGCATGGGGCATCAACACTCATTCCTGAATACTTGTTCTGGGCACTGACATAGGTGCTAGGGCTAGAAAGACAAAGGAGACACATTTCTTGTCCTTGAGGAGTTTGTAATCCAAAGGAGGGAAAATAATATAAGCAAGCAAGTAAAATAAAATGTGCTATTGTTACAGAAGAAATGACATATTGAAGGAGTAAATTCAGCTAGACCCATGTTGACCCAATCAAGGTAAAATAATATATTAAGCCCTAGAATATTACCTAATTAATACTACTGCATAAAACATTAGAGCTTATTATTTTTAAGATTTAATTTATTCATCTATTTAATGTTTTGCCTAAAGTCTTAAAACCTGTTTGTAGTTTTTAAAGAAAATTTTATTAAGCACTGTGTTTTTATTTGTAGAAAAAAATCAGGATATAGATGTTAATTTTTTGTATTAATGTGATGGTCATGACTTTGCAGAGTGTGATATCCAAATTACAAACCAGTCTTGGCAGGTTATTATAAGCTAAGCCACCAGTGAACTCAAGGCTATATATAAGAACTCTGAAATCTAAGGACAGTTAAAAAAATATACCCGAATTATTTGGCCAAAGCAGAATAATCCCTAATGACATATAAGAACCAAGGTACAAAAGTAGTGAGATAACTCAACTCATTATCAAGTACTGTATCACTTAGCAGATATCTATTTTATAAAAGTTATCCTACAAATCTTTGCATATACTAGTGAATCTTCATTATAGATCTCTCTTTTAGTCTTTCAAAGATGCTATCAGAAGTAGAAGAAGGTTTTTGATTAGCAAATGTCACAAAGAAAAGGTCAGAGATTCCTCTTTTGAGTTATATATTTAAAATGGCATGAGTCTAACAAATATGAGTCTAACAAATAGAAAGATACATGGCATGACAAATGCTAAGTTAAGGACAAAGTTGTTAAGGGTTGGTAAACCCATTCTATAAAGAAACCTATGTTTTCTTTCTGTTGATGTTTTCTTTCTGTTGATGTTTTCTTTCTCAGCTTTCGTGAAATAAAATACTTACCTATATGACTGAGGTTTGAAATACATAAAATGAGAACATTGACCTAAATTAATTTTATGGTCCTTGTCAAGAACTTTGAAGAGTCTGAGATTTTACTCTATGTACAAGTTAACAAGTTAGTTGGCCACAGTTTCACAGATGCTGGGAGAAAACACAAGACTCCAGGGTCAAGAAACAGTTTGTTAACACCAGCAATAGCAGTTGCTAGAGTATCAGTATTTGTACCAGCTCCCTGAGCCCCAATTCCCACAGGGTGATTTAAAGAGGGCTAAAAGATACCTGCTCATGCAGTAGGGTACATTATAAGAGAGGAATCCTGAATTTATCATTTGTAACGGACAGTAATCTCTGGAGGGAAACACTACCTCTGTTTTCTATGGCTATTCACCACACAAAAATTATTTCTTAAATTGAGATATAATTCACATATCACAACCCTTTCAAAGTAATAATTCAGTGGTTATGATTTATAATGTCTAAACATTTTATATCATCTGAAAAATAAACCTCATACTCCTTAGCAATCACTCCTCATTTCCCCTACTCCAAACCACTGAGAACCACTAATTTACTTTTGTCTCTCTGGATTTGCCTATTCTGGATATTTCGTGTAAATGAAATCATACAATATATGACCCTTCTGTGATAGGCTTCTTTCACTTACCATGTTTTCAAGGTTCATCCATGTTGTAACATGAATCAGTTTATTTTTTATGCGTGAATAAAATCCATTGTATGGATATAACACATATTATTTATCTGTTCATCAGTTGATGGACATCTCAGTTGTTAACATTTTTGACTATTATGAATAATGGTGGCATAAATAATCACATGTAAGTTTTTGTGAGGACATATGTTTTCTATACTCTTGGTTATTTAACTAAGAGTGAAATTGCTGAGTTGTATGGCAACTCTATGTTTAACTTTTTAAGAAACTGCCAAACTGTTTCCCAAAGCAGCTGCACCATTTTATATCCCCACCAGAAAGGGTTCCAATTTCTTTACATCTGTGCCAGTACTTATTATTTATAGCCATGTTAGTGAGTGTGAAATGATATCTCATTATGGTTTTGATTTGAATTTCCATAATGGCTGATGATATTGAACATATTTTCATGTGCTTATCAGCCATTTTCATATCTTCTTTTGAGAAATGTTTATATAAATCCTCTGCCCCCCCCCTTTTTTTTTTACAGTGGATTATTTGTCTTTATTGTTGAGCTGTTAAGAGTTCTTTATATATTCGATATACTAGACCCTTATCAGACACATGATTTACAAATATATTCTGTGGGTTATCTTTCCACTCTCTTGATGGTGTCCTCTGAAGCACAGAAGTGTTTAATTTTAATAAAGTTCAATTTATCTTTTTTTTTTCTTTTTGGCTGCTTCCCCTTTGGTATTTTAAATATAAGAAACCAAAGTTAGGAATATTTACACCTATGTTTTCTTCTAAGAGTTTTATAGATTTAGTTTTTCCATTTAGGTCTTTGATCTATTTTGAGTTAATTTTTGTATATGATGTGAGGTAGAGATCCAAATTCATTGTTTTTCATGTGTACTCTGACTCAATACCATTTGTTGAAAAAACTATTTTCCATTGAATATCTCTCTTGTCAAAAACCAAGTGACCATAAGTGATTGGTTTATTTCAGATTTATTCTTATAAGAGCACCACACAGATTTTTTAAATTATTATTTTAGAAAGAAAGAGAGAGCAAGCATGAGCCAGGGAAAGGGGCAGAGGAAGAGAGAGAATCTTAAGCAGGCTCCATGCTCTGCACAGAGCCTGATGCCGGGCTTGATCCCATGACCCTGGGATCATGACCTGAGCTGAAATCAAGAGTCAGATGATGAACTTACCGAGCCACCAAGGCACAGTCTTGATTATTATACCTTTCTCCTAAATTTGGAAATCAGGAAGTTGAAAACTCCAACACTTCTTACCACTTCTGTTCACCATAATTACTAAAGATCCAGTTTGTACTATCCAGCATGAAAGAGAAATGAAATATAGCTAATTGCAAAGAATTAAGTAAAGCTGTCTTTATTTGCAGAAGACATGACTGTCTGCATTGAAAATCCAATGGAAACTACCGAAAAGTGACTACAACCCATAAATCAGTTTAACAAAGTTGCAAGATGTAAGAGCAACATATGAAAATCAACTGTATTTCTATATACTAGCAGTAAACTATGCAAAACTAGTATTTTTGTATGGTAAAATACCATTTACAATAGTATGAAAACTGTGAAATATTTAGGAATAGATCTGACAAAAGAAGTGAAACCTTTAAATGAAAACAAACCATTACTGAGAGAAGTTAGAAAATACCTAAATAAATGCAGAGATATACCTTTTTTCCCCCATAGATTGAAGGGCTAAGTTTTGTAACAATGATAATTGTTCCCAAATTGACCTGTAAAAATAATGCATTCCTACAAAGCCACAGCAAGATTTTTTAAAAGAAATTTACAAGCTGATTCTAAAATTCCCATAGAAATGCAAGCAACTGTGAAGGAAAAGAGCAAAGTTATAGGACCAACACTAATTTAAAACATTATAAAATGACAGTAATCAAAACTATGTAGTATTAGCCTAAGATGCACAAATATATAAATGAAATAGGGTAAGATAGTCCAGAAATAACTGACTTTTTACAAAGGTGTGAGACAGAAAAGTGCAAGGTGGATAGAAGGTCATTTTTTTCAACAAATTGTAGTGGAATGATCAGAGGTCCACAGACCAAAACAAACAAAAATCCAAGAATTTTGATCCACAGCTTTCACTGTTAAAAAATTTAACTCATAGGAGATCACAGACCTAAATGTAACAACTAAAAATATACAAGACATAGGAGAAAAATTTGTGAACTTGGGTTAGGCAAATATTTCTTAGATGTCATACTGTGTATAGTCCATAAAATAAAAATCAGTAAATTGGACTTCTTCAAAACTAAAAAAGTCTGCTTTTCAAAAGACACTGTTATGACAATGAGAAAACAAATCACAGATTGGGAGAAAATATTTGCAAGGTATATATTTGATATAGGACTTGCATTCAGAATACCAGGAGAATCTCAAAAATCAATAATGAGAAAACTATCAACCCAATTTAAAGTAAATATTTGAGCAGATACTTCATAACATATTTGGATAGGAAATAAACATGTAAAAGATGTTCAACATCATTTGTCACTAGGGAAATGCATATTAAAACCATGAAATACTACCACACATCCATCAGAATGTCTAAAGGATGCTAAGGATGTAGGACAACTGGAATTCTGATATATTGCTGCTGGCAAATATAAAATGATACAGCTTATTTGGAAAACAGTTTGGTGGGTTTTTTTTTATATCTATGAAGTATTTTATTCATGATGTATTTTATTTTTTTATTATAGTTTATTGTCAAGTTGGTTTCCATATAACACCCAGTGCTCCTCCCAACAAGTGCCCTCCTCCATGCCCATCAACCCCCCTGCCTTCTCCCCACCCCTCATCAACCCTCAGTGTGCTCTCAGTATTTAAGAGTCTCTTATGGTTTGCCTCCCTCCCTCTCCTTAACTACTTTTTCCCCTTCCCCTCCCCTATGGTCCTCTGTTAAGTTTCTCCTGTTCCACATATGAGTGCAAACATATGGTATCTGTCTTTCTCTGCCTGACTTATTTCACTTAGCATAATACCCTCCAGATCCATCCACGTTGCTACAAATGGCCAGATTTCATTCTTTCTCATTGCCATTTAGTATTCCATTGTATATATAAACCACATCTTCTTGATCCATTCGTCAGTTGATGGACATTTAGGCTCTTTCCATGATTTGGCTATTGTTGAAAGTGCTGCTATGAACATT
>CM053579.1:43827466-43871077 GCA_028646485.1 Cryptoprocta ferox | reverse complement strand
TGGATCATTTGTTTTTTGGGTGTGGAGTTTGGTGAGTTCCTTATAGATTTTGGATACTAGCCCTTTATCTGATATGTCACTTGCAACTATCTTATCCCATTCCGTCGGTTGCCTATTAGTTTTCTTGATTGTTTCCTTTGCAGTGCAGAAGCTTTTTATCTTGATGAGGTCCCAATAGTTCATTTTTGCTCTTGATTCCCTTGCCTTTGGAGATGTGTTGAGTAAGAAATTGCTGCGGTTGAGGTCAAGGAGGTTGTTTCTTGCTTTCTCCTCTAGAGTTTTGATGCTTTCCTGTCTCACATTCAGGTCCTTCATCCATTTTCAGTTTATTTTTGTGTATGGTATAAGAAAGTGGTCTAGTTTCATTCTTCTGCATGTTGCTGTCCAGTTCTCCCAGCACCATCTGTTAAAGAGGCTGTGTTTTTTGCATTGGATACTCTTTCCTGCTTTGTCAAAGATTAATTGGCCATCCATTTGTGGTTCTAATTCTGGGTTCTCTATTCTATTCCACTGGTCTATGTGTCTGTTTTTGTGCCAGTACCATACTGTCTTGATGATGACAGCTTTGTAGTAGAGGCTAAAGTCTGGGATTGTGATACCTCCTGTTTTGTTTTTCTTCTTCAATATTACGTTGGCTATTTGGGGTCATGACATATTTTTAACAGCTCTACTAAGGCATCATTGACATAAAATTAAATTGTATATATTTAAAGGTACAATTTGAGACCTATGATATGTTCATATACTTGTGAAACCATCACCAAAATTGAGATAATTAACATATATTTCATCTCCAGAAGATTCCTCAATCCCTCTCTAATCCCTCCCTCTTGCCCCTACATTCTCTCTCCCCTGATGTGGAGGCAACCATTAATTCCTTTCTGTTATTATCGATTCTCTTGTATTCTCAAATGGAATACAACATGGAAAATGGAATCATACTGTATGTACTATTTCTTCTCAAGCTTTTTCACTCAGTATAATTATTTTCAGATTTGTCTCGGGTTTTTTGGCACATCAGTTGTCCACTATTGTTGCTGAGTGGTTCTATTGTATGGATTGTCCATAATTTTGGTAATTTCTTAACAAGTTAAATGCACACCTACCACACAACCCAGCCAATTCCACTCCTAGGTATTCTCTCAAAAGAAATAAAAGTCTATGTATACATAAAGACCTATACTTGAATATATAAACTGTGGAATGTCCATACAGTGGAATACTACTCAGCATGAAAAATGCAATAGCATGACTGAATCTCAAAATAAATACACTGAGGGAGATAAGCCAGTGAAAAAACTATATGCTATATGATTCCATTTTATAAAAAGCAAACTAATCTACAGTGACAGAAGTGGATCAGTTTTTGCCTAGAGGGAAGGCTGGGTGAGGAGGGGGAGCTACACAGGGACAGGAGGAAATTCTGGGGGCCAAGGGACATGTTCATTTTTTTGACTGAGGTAATAGTTGTACAAGATTATACATGTATACATTTTTAAAACACTTTGTTGTGGTAAGAACACTTAACATGAAATCTATCCTCTTAATGGATTTTTAAGTGTACAGTACAGTGTTATCTACAGACACAATATTGTACAGATCTCTAGAACCTAGTCATATTGCATAACTGAAATTTTATACCTGTTGATTAGCAACTCCTCTTTTCCCTCTTCCCATCAACCACCATTCTATTATTTGCTTCTATGAATCTATTTCAGATACAAATTTTATAAAATCAAGAACTTTTAATATGTGCAGTTTGTTGTATGTCAATTATACCTCAACAAAGAGTTCAGGGAATTACAAAGTACTTTGAGGAATAATAATTGTAGTAAACATTTATTGAGTACTTATTATATGCCAGGAACTGTACTAAGCATTTTACATCATGTATTAATCTCATTCTCAAGCAACCTATAATGGAGGTATTATTCTTAACCTCATTTTATTTATGAGGAAACTAATGCATGATAAATTTAAGATACTTAGCCAAGGTCACAAAGTCTCATAAATGGTGGAGTAAACCATAATGTACACTTCCTTTCATAATATTTCAATGTATTCAGTGCTTTATGTAGCAGACCCAGAGTATGTAAGCTTGACATGTGACATGTACTATATCATTTAATCCTCATCAACACTATTAAGTAGGTACTATTTTATAGATGAGGAAACAGGCACAGTGGAATTAAGCAACATGCCCCAAATTACATAGCAAGTAGTGGAGGACAGAGATTTGAACCAAGGATCTTTATCTATTAGGTAAGCCACAGGGGAAAATAGGTTGAGGACTACTTCTTTGTTTAGAAGTTGGGCTTGTGGTACATGAAGATGGATCTGATACTTGCCTTAAACAGGTCACTATTTGCCTGATCCCGAAGACAGACATTAATTGCATGGATCCCTCACTGCCTTGGCCCACCTGCCCAACTAGACACTCAGGCACCTACTACAGCTTGCATTACAGTGAAGACTGCTAAGCCTTCCTAGCTGATTAATCATATCTTTGCCCCTCCTCCACACTTTATAGATGGGTTGGTTCCCCCAGGTCCTTGTCCTAAATATCTGGGTTTCTACTGGTTCTAGTTTCCTCTCCTTATAAAACCATAAAGCCCCCTAGCAGTGTGTATACAAATTATGACAAAAGTTAGTTCACAAACCATCATATTTGGATTTAAATGTATCCGCTTCTTCATAGATCCATTGATTTATATTGGCATTAGAAATTCCATGCACACTTGAGGGCTGTGAATGTGGCATAAAGCAGTTTTATAAACCATATTCCCTGCTGAAATATCAAGGGCCTGGATAACATCAAATGTCTTGTTTCTTTCAAGCACCCACTCAGATAATTTTGGAACATAAATACATCCCCTTCCCTTGACCCCATTCCCAGCCTTGGAGCAACTTTGTTATCTCTGGTAGTACAGTATTGAGTCTGGAGGCATCAGAGTTTCCTTAAACTATCAGAAGCATCCGATTCATCTCTTCTGCTCATCTACCACTGTTGTGCTTTGCTCCACCCCTGATAGCTCCTGCTGGTTTGGATTCTATTCATCTCCTGTATCATTTGCCCCTGACTCAATTCTTACCCTTCACTCAACATCTGATTTATCGTTCCAGTCCTTTTATTGCTACATTTAAAGCATGAAGTTTAGCACTTTTAAAATACCTGAATGGAAGAGTTGTTCTTGAGAAGGCAGTTGGAGTAATACAATTTGGTGTACTACCCCTTCAGTATTCCTCTCCTTCATTTAATGCCATCTCCTTCACTGGTACCTTTCCTCTTTCCTCCGTCCTATAACCATTCTCCAGCTCATGACTTGTTTTCTTCTACTTCAGTGGTTCTTAAACTTAAGCATGCCATCAAAATCACCTGGAGGGTTTGTTAAAACACAGATTGCTGGATTGCACATAGAGTTTCTGATCCACTAGGTCTGGATTGGTGCTTAAGAATTTTAGTACTAAGAAGTTTCCAGGTGATGCTGATGCTGTTGGTCTGGGGACTATACTGTGAGGACCAGTGTCCTAGCTCAATAATGTTTATATTAACCACCTGTCTATCTCCCCGTTTGTCCTCTAAGCCCCTTTTTTTGTGAATTGCCTTGATGGGCAAAGCTGGCAGGGGTGGCTGAGAATCCTGATTTGCCATAATCACCCAGAGCCATATTATTAAATCAGAGCCAATGATTTTTGGTTACCCTAAAGGTAGAAATGCAATGTGTTCTCTAGAAGTAAGAACTCAGAATCAAGATGTCAGATTTATGTTCTAGAGCTCTTGAAACATATTTCCAAAGTGCAGTTTACTGTCCAAATTAAGCTAGTTCAGCTTTCTAGAAGTAACAGTGAGGAAGAATAAATTTAGAAAATAAAATGCAATCTACTCCTGAATAACTAAAATAAATGTGGTCTCTCATATTCATTTATACTCATTCTCTCTCTCTTTCTCCCTCTGTGTGTGTATGAAAATTAATATGGGCATGTTTGCATATATATATATTAACATGATAAATAAAATATTTATCTGTGTGTGTATATATCTATTTGTGTGATTTGTGTATGCTTTTAATTTATTTATGTTTTTTTATTTATTTTTGAGAGAGAGATCGTGAGTGGGAGAAGGGCAGAGAGAGAGAGGGAGACACAGACTGGGAAAGAGGCTCCAGGTTCTGAGCTGTCAGCACAGAGCCCGATCCGGGGCTTGAACTCACAGCTGTGAGATCATGACCTTAGCTGAAGTCGGACGCTCAACCGACTGAGCCACCCAGGTGCCCCTGTATATGCTTCTTAGTATATAAGGATATATCTAAGCAATCCTTAATTTACTATAATTTACATGTGATAAACCTCTAGCATTTAGAGTAGGCTTCTAGCACACAAATGAAATTATGGAAGTCAGTCTACTTTCTGTTATGTCTCCAAAGACCTCATTCTTTCTGATGGTTCTGCTGGCTACCATCTCTTCAAAATTAACCTATGGTCTCTGTGTTAATACACTTTCCTGGACCTATCCTACCTGTCTAAATTTTTTCCTTAGCATCTAGCCATCCGGTATAAAAAATGTTTCTCCTTCCAGATTCCCAATCTGCATTCTAGTATCATGGTATCATCCCTGTAACACTGAACTGAAACCTCAGAAGCTACCATGAGTAATAAACTCTATAGCTATATCCTTGGATGACTTCTTTCTCCCTGTCTACACTTAAAATAAGCTTTCAACAAACTTCTTTCTTTGGTTCTCATAATCCTCCCCCACTCACTTCCCTTCCCCCCAATCTCACTTACTTCCACATCTTCAACTAATATTGCTATGTAAATGGCTCTAAATCTTCATCTATCTCCAAACTTTTTCAAAAACACAAGACCTAACGTCTAATGAGGTCTTCATCTACATATTTTGCAGGCACTGGAAATGTGGCTTATTTCATACATAACTCAGCATCTTATTTTTCCAAATATATTTCTCCTCTTTGATTCCCAATCTGCAATGCAAAATTATCAATCTCCTTGTTACTCAGTATTGAAAATTCAGAATCATCAATTTTTCCCATTACCCCATTGCCTATATTAGGGTATTAAATCCTATAAATATGATCTGCAACATCTATTCCTATCTTTACATTCTTTTTTCTACTGTTCTAAATCATGGTCTTATTATTGCATGTCTATCATTGGAATATCTTATTAACTGGTTGCCTTGGGTTCCTTCAACCAGCCCAATACAACTATGTATCTCATATCCACCAACCATCAAGTTAAGCTATGGATACCTCCAGACTATCGAGCATTTATTTTCCTTCCTCCCTTCCTTAAGACACCCAGTTATGATCCTCACTGTAGCTTTCAAGCTCTTGGATCTACAAGCGAAGTCTAACCTGGACTTTAGTCCTTTGCACTGTTCGTTTATTTGACTCTTGGTTTTTCTTAGCAGATTTTGCCTTGGCTTACCTTTCTAGCTCCTCTATCTCTGTACTATTTTGGATATCTACACCAGGTCAGGTTCCTATAACTGGTAGTCAGGTTGAGCCAATATACTCATTCTCCAATAAGAGAATGGCTTTTGAACTGGGTGTTATATGTAAGTGATGAATCACTGGGTACTACTCCTGAAGCCAATACTACACTGTATGGTTACTAACTTGAATTTAAATGAATGAATAAATAAAAAGAATGGCTTTTGAAAGTGGTATCCTAGTTTAGCTCTTACCTCCAGTTTCTCATCTTATAAACCATTCTACATACCAATGCCAGTACATTTTCCCTAAAACACAGGTCATCTGTTTTTCTTATTCATATGTCTTTACACAGTTATAGAATAAATTCAGAATGGCATTCAAAGTCTTCCTCATTTGGCTCCACTCTCTTTCCCACTATACAGTCATAAAACCTGCCCTCAAGCCCCATTAGATGACTAATCAATTTCCAAACTCAGCCCACATATTCCTTTCTCTCAGCTTTTGGTCATGTTGTTCCTTCTCCCTCAAAAGCCCTTTCCTCTAATTTCCAACTTTTGGGGTCCTACTTACATTTAAAGGCACAGGTTTTCCATAAAACCTTCCTTATTCTATTCCTCCTATATATTTCTGTAACGTTCTTTTGCAGACAGATGAGTTCTTGTCAGTTGCCTTGACTATATCCTAAGCCCAATTAGATGAATACTGTCATCATTCACATATCTGTAGCACCACACCTGGACATACTACTCCATATTTGTTAATATAATTTAATGTAATTATATGTATAAGTTCTAATATACTAGCTAAAATATAGTCTTATTACTTTGTAGTCCTACACCTTAATCATCAAAAATAGTGTAAGAAGAAAAAAGTAATCTAATAACAGTTATATATCATTGTAGGGTCATATATAGAGCTTTGCCTGCAATGGAAAAGTTTTATTCTGTAGATTTGGGACCAAACTCAGCCCTATGTATTTTAATTTAGTCACTACTGAAGCCAAGGCTTTGAGGCATTTTGACGGTATAAAACAAGAACATGATGGAAGATTAAAGGATGAAAATTGCTAGGCAAAACAGGGTTGGTTCATAGGGTTTAGAGGCAGATCTGCCCTTAGAGAATTATCAGGGTGTCAGGTGAACCTGCTAGTACTGATGAGATGGCAGCTCATGTTAGTTTTGATTTGGAGGCAGCAGAAAGCTAGTGTGGCAGGACTATTTGTAAAGAAATAATCAATAAAATAAAAGAAGCAGCAAAAATAGATATCCTTATATCTAGTACTCAAGAAATAACCCAGTGATAAAAAGTCATTTTCCAAAAGTTTTCTTTAAAATTCATTTGCATATCTCAAAGAAGGCCTTCTGAATGATTCTGATGCCAATGTAGATGCACAGTTTAGCTTCTAATATGTGGGATGGAAGACTTAAAAATAAGCAGGATAAGAATTATATATTTTCCACTACTGTATTAGGTAATATACAGTTTAATGCAATTGGTTTCTGGGCTATCCTATTTAGTTTATATAAACTTCTAAGAATTGTTCTGGTACAAAATGCATACTTGATTAAATATGGTGTTTGTGGTCATTTCTGTGGCATCAGGCCCTGGGACAGAAAGAAATTCTTCTATCATTATATAGGAGAATCAAACCCCGATCTTTCTACTTTTGCCACTAGAGAAAGGACAAGACTGGTGTTCACATGTGAATATCAACTCTTTGGAATTGCAAATAGGTATATGCTTGTCACTGTGTGTATAGCAGGGGAAGTGGCTTAAAGAACCGATTTGTATTTATGTCTGAGAAACAAATAGGTAATAATGAACAAATAAAAACTGATGTGGAATGGATGAACCTTGAAAATACTATTCTCAGTGAAAGAATCCAGTCACAAAACACCATACATTGTAAGAATTTATTTGTGTGAATATCTAGAATAAGGAAGTCTACATAGACATAAAGTAGATTAGTGGTTGCCTTGGCTTGGGGGGTGGTATGGTTTGGGAAGACTGAGGAGGAGTTATGGCTAAAGACAAGATTCTTTTTGGTGTGATGAAAGTATTTTAAAATTGACTGGAGTGATGGTTATACAACTCTGTGAGTATACTAAAAACTGCTGAATTGTATACTTTAAAAGCGTGAAATGTATGATATATGAATTATATCTCAATAGAGCTGTTAAAAGTTATGTGGGAGAATATATAAAACAAAAATAAACCTATTTTCAAGTCTTGCCTAACTTGGTGCCTAGATACGAAAACATGTCTTTATTATTTATAGATGTCAAACGTGTGTTCTTTAATTTTCAAAATTAATTATATTTTGAAAAGGTCAGAAAATAAACCATAAGGTAAAAGAGACAATAGATTTTAGCTGCATAATTTTAGTTTCATTTTGAACTATATGTATATTCGAGAGACTGTTTATACATACTCATTTGTTTCTAAAAAGAAAAAAACCTCAACTTCTTTTTTTTTTTTTAAACCTCAACTTCTTAAATAGCATCACTATTAACACCAATGTATGTTTCTCTGATCCACATAATTTAGCAAATACATGGAAAATTTTTAACTCACTGTTTATTACTACGCCTATATCTTAGTAACTTATAGACTGGACAATTACCATTCATGATCTGTTAAACCTCTCTTGAAAATCACATTAGGGCTTTGGGACTCTGGTTAACAAGGACATCTGTTCTTTGATAGAAGCATATTTTCTATATAAAATTCAAAGGGTTGATTTTCAGTGTACTGTATAAAACCATAGGTGGCATGAATCTGGGTATTCTCAGTCTCTGTTAGTTTCAACACTTTCCCCAAAAGGAGAATTTGGCACAATAGTCTTTTGGACTAATTTTTCTCGGGCTATGTTTTAGCTTCCTGTTTTCCTGCCCCAATCCCTGTAATCATCACAATGGAACACATTAACCTTTATTTCAGGTAAGTGACCATCACTGGTCATTATTTTTTCCCGCCTTTTTCTTGTCTATTTTCTTCCACTGGGACCAATCTTGTTCCTAGTCAGAAAGGATTTAAGGAGGAGTATTTTCAATAGTTTGGTGGCTTAGCATCAAGTGGACCTATTGTTTCTGGTCCTACTGTGATCTCACAAACCAGGTAAAGAAACTGGGTGTCTTGGTTGCCATCTTTTCTCACCTGTGTCTGCCTCTCTCTGTGAATTTCATCTTTTATGCCATTTCCTTTAGGCCTGGTGTCCTGCCTTGTTTAGCCGTGTCTCACCAGACCTCTTAAGAGATTACTAATTTGTTTCTTAGCCCCAATCTCCATCAGTTGATTCCTGCTACGTACTGCTTATCTGCTTATTACCTGATACCAGACTGGATTCTATTCTCTGCCTGCCTGCCTGCCAGGACATCCAGTGCTGGACTTCCAGAGTCTAGCTGTCTGCATGCTTACTGCCTACTGTTACACAACCCTTCTGCTTTACCAGCCTCACAGACTCTTCCTGTTGGTGACTACAGGAAGCTTCTTAGCGTTCCTGTCCTGCCATAATTAGTCTCTTTAGTTTTTGGGTACTAGGCTCCTTGGTATGGCTCTGCCAATGATAAGTAACTTGTGATACTATATCCTAGTGTACTATAGGTTTTTATTTCCTTGAGCCAACATTTTAGTAATTCTTGTCTACTCTTCCTTTGTTTCCTGTATATAGTCTGTGGATAGAAATAGTTTGTTCCTTTATTATTTTTAAGTGTTTAAAATACAGTGATTAACACTTCCAAACAACACCTGGTGTTCATCACAGCATGTGCACTCCTTAATCCCCATGGCCTGTTTAACTCAACCCTCCACCCACCTCCCATCTGGTAACAGTTGGTTCTCTATAGTTAACAGTCTGTTTCTTGGTTTGCCTCTCTCTATTTTTTTCCCCTTTGCTCATTTGTTTCTTAGATTCCACATAGAAGTGAAATCATATGGTATTTGTTTTTCTCTGACTGACTTATTTCATCAAAATAAAAATCTTCTGCACAGTGAAGGAAACAATCAACAAAACTAAAGGGCAAACCTACTGAATGGGAGATGATATTTGCAAATGACATATATGATAAAGGGTTAGTATTCAAAATATATAAAGAACTTATAAAACTCAACACCCATTGTGAGTTGAAGCCCCATGTGTGGCACAGAGTTTACTTAAAATAAAAAATTTTAAAAAGCCTCAACACCCAAAAAATGAATAATCCTATTAAAAATGGGTAGAAGACATGAATAGACATTTTTCCAAAGAAGATATCCAGATGGCCAATAGACACATGAAAAGATACTCAATATCACTGATCAACAGGGAGATACAAATCAAAAGTACAATGAGATATCACCTCAGACCTGTCAGAATGGCTAATATCAACAACACAGGAAACAATAGGTGTTGGTGAGGATGCAGAGAAAGGGGAATCCTCTCACACTGTTGGTGGGAATGCAAACTGGTGCAGCCACTCTGGGAAACAGTATGGAGCTTCCTCAAAGAGTTAAAAATAGAACTACCATACAATCCAGCAATTGTACTACTAGGTATTTACCCAAAGAATACAAAAATACTAACTCAAATGGATACATGAACTCTGATGTTTATAGGAGGATTATTTACAATAGCCAAATTATGGAAACAGCCAAACGTCCATTGATTGAGGGATGGATAAATAAGATACAGTGATCATGAGCAGGGCAATAGTCTTCACTTGCATGCTGACTTGAAACAGGTCACCAAGTTTTGTATTTGTTGCATATATTGGGGTTCTGTGAAGAGTTTTATTTAGAAAAAAAATCCTGTACTGAAGGAAAAATAAGTTTGAAAATCATTTTCAAAGTTATTCTGCATGCCATTGACAGACCAACTCCTTCCTTCTTTATTTTATAACATTCCTGCTAAAGACCTTTATCAGTTACTACCACTAGGTCTTACATACAAATATGTTTACAGGCTGGGAAAATGCTATGGGGATAACCATGTTTCCTACTATTATTCAACATCTATGTTCTCACCATTCTACTCAAGCCCCACTGGCCCCTCAACATTAGTGGTCAGTATTGTTTCCAGACCATTCTATATGTTGTCTTTTCCTTACTTCCTTTCATTGCCTTGCCTATTCAAGTCTGATTTCTGCTTCATACCCCAGCTACCTTCTTCTTGAAAACTTTATCTATTCTAGGCCCAACAAATCTCACCCATTCACCATGTTATGTTGAATTTAGAGTCAGTATATCCAAGATAGGCAGCTAATTTTCTCTGTTTCACAAATTTGTTATTTGTTTTCTCAAGTAGATTTTATAGCTATTGATGGCAGAGATTTTATATTTTAGAGTCTATTTCATTACAAGTGCTTATAGTACCATTAATAGCACATTAGCGAGTGGGAAATAAGAGAATTATGTCAAAATAAGGTGGAAGTCCATTTGTTTCACCTATGAATTTTCTTAGCACTTTGAGTTTTGAGGTAATGAGGAGCAAGCTTTCTCATAATTAAGCAGGAGTCTTAGCAATATATGAAGACTTTAAGAAAAAAAAGAATCTTGCACAAGACTCCGCCCCTTTAGTGTGACTGATTAAGTGGTTTCAACAACCTCTAAGTTTCTCACATTAAACTATTTGGTGATGCTGTGACTGATAATGAATTGTGAAGACATTTAATCACATATTTTTTAAAAATTGGGTATTCTTCAATTAGATTTTTAATTCTGATGAAAACAGCATCTACTAAAAGTGAATGCCCTTGAGGATCCACATCAGGAAGGAGGAAGTGTGAAGGCTACCAAGCATTGAGGGTTGTGATACTGGAGCAAATGCCAGTGGAGATTTAACCTTGTTAGCGTTTTTATTAGAATGGTTATTATTTTTATTAGTGCTCTGATTATAAAGTTGCATTGGATTTAAGTGATCTTCCCTAAACCATGTTTCTCCAGAAGCCCTGTTCTTTTTATTGGGCAAATCTACAGAACAGGAGATTCTTCAGGAAGACATATATGACATGATAGCAGAATGTCTGGTACTTTTTATTTCTGCACAACATCTATTTTGGTGTTGGCACACAGTATAGGCTTAATAAATACTTGTTGACTCTTAGGCAAACTTCGTATCACAAATGTTTTTCCATGGCCCTAAAAGGTGTTATTTCTTATTTTTGTCTAATCCATGTTTCCTTTCATTTCTCTATTAATGATCCAGATTATTTAGAAGAGAACAGTCAGCAAAAGGGAGACACAGAAAGCAAGAGGGATACTATGAGGCTCATCAGAAACCTCTGGGGTAACAAATGACTTTAAGGTCAATTTGAAGAAAGACAGAACCTAGTAGCTTTTTATCTTTCTTTTCTCCCAGGGCTTCCTTTTTAATGTTAACTGGGTTCTAATCTCATGAGAAGCCAGAGGGAGAGATCAGAGGTCAGTAGGCCCAACATATACTTTTGATATCCCAACTGACATTAGTAGCCTCCTCCTTTTTTCAACATGATAGAAAAGATGTCTCTCCACCCACCAAGCTGTGTTTCCCAAGAAGGTAAAAACAAAGGAATGTAGGTGCAGTGAGATCAGCCCTAAGACTGCACTTCGGGAAGTGTCTGGTTCATAGTCAGTAGACAAATCCTTGAAGGACAGCAGTGGTATCTTTCATATGTTAGCTTCCAAGAGATACCCAATGGCCCTGAAGCCGGAAGGAAGGGTGTTTGTTTAATTACTGTTTACATTAACTGAAGCACAATGCTAAAAAGCAAACATCAAGAATTAAGACATGGCTGAGATAATCACAGTAAAGTCAAATGTAAGCCATATCAGGAACAGCCTTTTTCATTTTTTGCAGTAAAGATGATGCATCTTTTACACATACCTCTAATTGGATTTCAAATGTTAGCTTCACCTGGCCTGAGGATAGTGAAATCCAACAATATATTCAAAATAATGTCACTCCATTTTCAAGTCTATTTAGACACTCCAAATAGAAGCCATTTGTATTATGACACCTTCTCCCTTTTAAAACCACACCAATGAGACCTACAAGTCCTTCATGATCTGGAAGCTACTTATCTGGTCTACTTCTCTTTCAACAGAAGCCCTCTCTCCCAAATGCCCCAATTTCTTTTCTCCTTAAATTTTTATCTTTATTTTTGTGAGAGAGAGAGAGAGCAAGAGCGAGCAAGAGAGAGAGCATGAGCAGGAGGGGCAGAGAGGGAGACACAGAATCCAAAGCAGGCTCCGGGCTCTGAGCTGTCAGTACAGTGCTAGACGTGGGGCTTGAACCCAGGAGCCGTGAGATCATGACCTGAGTCGAAGTCGGATGCTTAACCAACTGAGCCACCCAGGTGCCCCCAAACGCCCCCAATTTCTTAACCATAGGGTCTCTGCACATGCTATTGTCATTTTCTTTGCCTGAAATGCTCTTTACTCTCTTTGCCTTGTAATTGCTCAACACATTTTTACATGCTTCCCAATACCCTGAAAGCTCTATAAGAGCAAGCCATATCTGTCTTGTTCACTATTGTACCCACAATGCCTAGCACAGTACCTAACACTTATTAGACTGTCAACAAATACTTATTAACTTTAATTAGACTCTTAAGACTGAGCTGAAACATCAGTCTCTTTGGGAAGGTGTCCCAGATCCCTGACATTCTGGTGATTTATCTACCTCATGCACTGCATGGGCTCCCTGTTCATATCTGTTGTACTGAAGTGCAGTTCTCTAAGTCTGTTCTCCCAGTAGACTATGAGGTTCTTCAGGGCAGGAAGTGTCTCAACTTCATCCTTCTAACCCATGGCACTCTGTACAACACGTGGTATACTCTAAAAAGATTAATAAATACCTATGGAGCAGATTATTGAACCACATTTGAGCTTGGAGGATTCTCACCCATATCCACAGCTCTTAAACAGGAATTGGATGAAAGCATCGGATAAAACAGGTCATGTCTGTAGCACGCATTTTTACTCAATTTTTCAGAAGGGAAACATTTAAGTAATTTAAATCACATACGTGTCTGTGTGCATGTGTGTATAGTGAGTAGAATTCAAAATATACATCCAATTTTAAGATAGAAACTTTGACAAAGCAAATTTACCTTACGGCTCCTTGTCCACCCTGTCTAGGAGCATGTATTTCCTCTTCTGTGCTGTATTTGGGTAGTTTACCACCTGCATGATTAAAAAGTAAGTTCATGACAATGACAAAGCCAGGATTAAAGCTCTTTTCAGATATGTAATGTTCTTTTCACTCTACTGTCCCAGTAAATTGCCTCATCACATTTACAACATGGTCAAATTTATCCTGATGCACTCTCAATAAGTATGCTCATAAACAGATTCAGCAGAGCTGTAGAGGAGGGCAAAAGAAGTCATAGCCTGAAGATGTCTGAATAACAGGTATATGGACATGTTAATAGACTTAGTATCTGAATTACATTTCAGGCTTCTCTAGCATTTGTGGTCTTATTCTGTGATGGTGGTTCATTCAAATCTTGCTCTGCCCCTATAATGCTCTCAGTGTGAACACTATTTTTAGAGGACCCTGTTTAAAAAAGTAGGACGAATATAGCCTGGGATGACTCCTGACAATTCAAGCACTAAAGACTAACAATACTCACAGTACCCTGCTGCTGCACCAAAACACCTAGCATTTATCTCGAGATTTACATTTTAAACAATGGTTTGACATACATGATCTTACTCCCCACAACCCTAAACCTAAACTAGTTCAGGAAACAAAATAGCACTCAATCCAATTGTTAGCTCTCCATAGGTGCTTTGGTTAAAGAGCCTTATCCCTCCGCCCCCACACCTCCAAGATTAATTAAGCAGTGGACGCCTGCTACTTCTACTACCTAGCAGCATGGGAATAAAGGAACGACTGTATTTCTTTGGTTGCAAAGCAATCACAGCAACACAAAGCACCCGTTCTTTCCACTTTGACCCATACAGTCTGGGCAATTAATCAGCACACCGCGTGGTGGTTTTCCTATAGGATGCCAGCAGTCTTGCCAATCCACCCCTCTCACAGAGTTTAGCAGGACCACACCCTGGCAAAGCCTCTGTGGGAAAGGTGCTCTGGCCTACACCAGTGGAAGCTGACACTCAGGTAGACCTGCCAGTGAAACTCATACTTGAATCCTTCTGGGCCTCACTTTCCCCATCTCTAAAATGGGCTATACCTCTTTTATCTTGACTAGTTCCCTTCCATTTCACGCTAGGCCCTGAAGAAGTGAAATCAGTGCTTAACCGCAGCTTAAAGTCCTCTCCTTTCCTCTGGCTCCCGTCATTGCGCTGGGCATGCTCAGTAGCTGGGGCCCGCTCTGCACTGGGAGTAGGAAGCAGCTTTCCGCGCCCGGGCGGCAGACTGCGGGCGCTTTGATGAATCACGTGTGTTGAGGCCCTCTTAAAGGGATAGGCACCTACTTTCCCTCCACCCTTAACGCCGCCCTCAGGCTCCAGCGACCGTGGTAATTGCAGCTGCTCAGGGGCAGGGCTTGCCCCAGTGCGGAATAGTGGCAACGGCGTGTTGCGTCGGGGGTGCCTGGGAGCCGGGATCCTGAAATAGGCAGCTCCCCAGGCAGACACACTCTCACACAGGAAGCGGTGATACCTAATCAGCCAGGGCAGCGGGACAACCCCGAGGGGCTTCCCCAAGTTGAGAAGAGGTGGGGTTAGAGGGCACAGGTGATAGGGCCGGAGAAAGATGGAGCAGCCTGGGGCGGCGGCGTCGGGAGCGGGAGGCGGCAGCGAGGAACCCGGTGGGGGCCGGAGCAACAAGCGGAGCACGGGGAACCGAGCCGCCAACGAAGAGGAAACGAAAAACAAACCCAAATTGGTGAGTGTTCCCGCAGTCCCCGCCAGCCTTGGGAACAGTGAGAGCCCCGGGATCCTAAGGCTGTTGCGCACAGGGCGACCCGGGGCCCCCTCCCAAGGCTAACAGCGACCTCGCCTTGCTACTCCGGGAGCCACTAAAGGAGCGGCCACGCCGAGGCGCGGAGATGGTGTGGGGGCGGAAGAGCACCCCCTTTTCCATTTAACCCCTTTCTCACTCTTCTCATTCCGGGAGGCAGTGCGGGAAGGAGACAGTCCCCACCCCAACTTGGGGAGACTCCTGAGTACTGGGTAGGGTCTGTTGTTTGTCTAACTTGTGGGCGCGACTCTTTCCGCGATTCTGTTCCTTCCCACTTCTGTCAGTTGCTGGGGTTTGACTCTTAACGCTTAGTGTTCGGGCAGGGGAACCTCTCTTCTTTTCAGTCCAAATACTTGGGAGCCCACCCTAAAGAAAAACACACAATGCAGGTTTAAGGAAGAGTCGCCTACGTGCTCTTTTTCCCATTGCTTCTTCCATGTGCTCTCCCAAGAAACATTTTTTTAAGAGTGGGGGTGGGGGAGCGTGGGAGTTCCGGGCTGGGTGAGGTTCCACCAACTGTTGTGCATATAATAAGCAGAGTCATTAGAGTACTTCCACCTAGTTGATTAAAAACGCTCAAAAGCAGTAAGGCGACGGCGGCCCAAGTTTCATCGTCCTGAAAGTGTGTGAACCAGTGGTAGCAGTCCATTTCCTGCCACTGACTTAATGTGCAGAGGAATGTAATCTATGGGGGCTGGTATTAGGTTGGGAAATACTGGAGTTTCCTCAACTAAAAGGGTTAAAAGGGTTCCTCTTTTTTTTTTTTTAGTTTATATGAAAATGGTTTAATAGGGAAACTTAAAAACTGTAAATATATAAACAATATATTAACAAAATATATTGGCTAAGGCCAACTTTTCCCAACCGTGGCAAGTATTATGCAGACATTTATCAATAAACTTTCTAATTTGAGTGGCATGAGGGGAAACGGTTTTCCTGTACAAATTCAGCAAATACTCCTCCTGTTTGAAGATTCTTAGTACAAATTTAAAGTACAAGCACATGTTGCACATCTAGTTTTCAGTTGTTTATAATAGGGGAGGAGAGAGTGACATTACTAAACCCTTTTCTTATGGCATCAGATCAGTTGGTATGTACCTATTGCACTTCTCTCTCGCTTCCTATTTGCCTTTCAATTCTATATTGTCCATATTGGAAAACAAAGGTCAAGGTGTTATTTCCGGAAATATGCAGCTTTCCGTTGAATGGAAGGGACCCAGTTGGGTACAATAAAATAACCAGTTTAAAGTTTCATCACTTTCACCCTAACTTGAGGCAAATTGAGAACTTGCTTACTTGATATGTCCTGTTAACCCAGTATTTTCAAATGAAGAAACTGCCTTTTGTGAATTGTCTATGCTGGGCTGAAGGTTAATGGGTTTAATGGATCCCCTCCACCATCATAAAACTTAGAAAAGTTTTGTGAGTGTATCACCAAAGTTTAATACCCTTAAAAATTCTGATATGATTTTGAAATTTATCAGTTTGTGGTAAAAGAGTGATCATGTTTCCTCCCCCCACCCGACCCAGTACAAAACTGTGATTTAAACAGTGATTAAAAGTTTAAGCAAAAATAAAAGTGAACTCAGCGTCCACGAGTAGTTTGGTACATCCAGCAAGAACTTTCAACTTTTAGGAAATATGCTTTCAAGAAAGCACTTATCTCTGTTAGTAATAACACTGTGATTATAGTCTTCCCTTCCTTTTGGTCATTTGTCCTGTTTCATTCTTTATGTTTTACTTACTTTGACAAGGTAACTAGATCTTTATGAGATGGTATCACTTTCAGTTCCTAGCTAACACTGTTCAGTGTTGAACATAGCTTGACATAGTAGAACAAGTATTTGAATCCAGGATTTGTTAGTATCAGTCAGAACTTGCTCTTTTGCTCAAACTTAACTTTTGAGCCTTACGTGATTTTACAAGCAGATGTGTCAGAGTTAATAAAAACAAATTTAGGAAGACATTTTAGCACATTTTAAGGCAAGCAAGTTGACCAAACAAGACTTAGTAGACTTTTTTTTTTTTTGATAAATGCCTTACTCCTTATTTTGAGCTGTCTTATTGAAGTGCTCAAAATGTTCTTCTAAGGCCTTTTAGTATGGAGTTCATCTGGGCTTAAAATATTGCCAGTAAGCTAAAAGCTTTACCTAGACTAAATTTTACTATTTTGAGTATTATGTTATTAATCACTATAGTAGTTCTTAATTGTGTGTGGATAAAGGAGTTGTGGTGTGATATTATAAAAGAGAGTTCTATGTAATAGAAATTATTTGTGTAGGTGATTGTGGCTGATAGGGTTCTTAAACTCCTGAAATTGAAAAAATTTGAGTATATGTAGGTACATTCATTTTTCTGGGCCTCATAGTTTTCATCAGTTTCTCAAAGGTACCTGTCACCTGTAGAAGAGTAAGAACTATTGGGTTGCCAAAGAGAGAGGGTAAAGGAAATGCAGTTGATTTGAATCTAAGTTACTAGGGAGAGGAGGAGGTCAGTGATGCAGGGAGAAAGGGAATAGTACTGATCACACAAATGATTGATATTGAAGATAATTCATCTGGGAGTAAAAGGAAGTTAATAACATGTCTGTATAGTATTAGCTAAGATGAAAGTCTTCATTATATAGAAAAAGTAATGACAGTTATAGTATATTGGATTCCTTGAAGTATAAGGCTTGTGATTCACTTGTTTTTATTTAGTTCCTTATTGTTCTGGAAAACTGGAGAAGGAGGTATGTTTTCTATAGAGAGGAACTACTTTAATTTATATCTCAGCCTTTTGATGGGTATTAGAATTTTTTCAAAGTACATTTCAGGACATTAATGACCGTTGTTTAAGATTCAATAAAAATGTGGGGTGCCTGGGTGGCTTAGTCAGTTGGTTATCCGACATCAGCTCAGGTCATGATGTCACAGTTCATGAGTTCGAGCTCCGCATTGGGCTATGTGCTGACAGCTCAGAGCGTGGAGCCTGCTTTGGATTCTGTGTCTCCCCCCTCCCCTGCCCCTCCCCTGCTCACTCTCTGTCTCTCTCTCTCAAACTTGAATAAACATTAAAAATTTTTTTTAAAAAAGATTAATAAAAATGTAACAGAACTTCAGTTTTCTTTATCTGTGAATCCTCACAGTGACCCTTTTATTTTGATTATTTTTTACTGGAGCAATCTTCTCTTGAACTTCTCACATTTTGAATAATGCATTAGTACTAGAGCTTTATATTTTATGTAATTATTTGGTTAGGCCCAGATTGTAGCATGTCATCAAGCAGTATGAATCTTTTTTTTTAAATCTTTTTTTAATATTTTTATTTATTATTAAGAGACAGAGAGAGTCAGAACATGAGCATGGGCGGGGCAGACAGAGGGGGAGACACAGAATCTGAAGGAGGCTCCAGGCTCTGAGCTGTCAGCACAGAGCCCAATGCAGGGGTGGAACTCACAAGCTGTGAGATCATGACCTGAGCCGAAGTAGGATGCTTAAACGCCACCCAGGCGCCCCCAAGCAGCATGAATCTTAGATTAATTAGTAATTTGGTGTCAGTCGTGGAATGTATTTTGTCAAATCTAGTAGAGCTCTAGAAGTATTATGAAGGAGCTGCATCTTGAATCCCACATATGTAAGACAATGACTTGACCATTAAAAGAGGCATTGTTAAAGTAGAACTGACACCCCTCACGCACATTCTACGGTGTAGAGTGGCTTAACATTCTTAGATGTTTTTGCATTTTGACTGTGTGTGTGTGTGTGTGTGTTTAGAGAGAGAGAGAGAGAGAAAGAGAGAGCATGAACGGGGAGAAGGGCAGAGGGAAACGGAATCTTAAGCAGCCTCCACACTCAGTATAGAACCTGATGCAGGGCTCGATCCTATGACCCTGAGCTGAAGAGTCCGATGCTCAATTTACTGAGCCACCCAGGTGCCCCAGACTTTGTGTTTCTGTATTATTCCTGAAGTCTTTGGTTCTTTAGGTAGCAGAGTCAAATTAGGGACTTGTATTAGAAGTTAATTTTCTGGCTATTATATAACTTCCTGAATATTTGGTTGTTTTTAATTAGATCATGTTTTGATTTTGATTGATAATTGATAATTTGAGCACAACTAGTTCATTTATGCAGCAGACATTTACTGAGCACCTATTCCATGCTAGGCATTATTCTGATGGTTGGTGATACAAAGATGCTCATAGTCTAGTGAGAGACAGGGAAGTTAATGATTAAAGAGCTGTGCATAAGGAATCCTAGGAAGATGCATAGGAGGGTGGTATAAAATCTTGTGGAGAGGCATTTAAATCTAATTGGCTGATTGAGTGTTACAAGGAACTACTTACTATAGTAGGTGACATTTGTACCAAGGCTTGAAGAATAAGGCATTGAAGAAGGGGAAGGGAAGGCATTTTTAGGTTGAAAACCACATATACAAAGGTAGAGAGATATGGTAATATGCCTGATAAAGGAACTGTGGGTAGATGTTAAATGCTGAAACAAAGGGTACATATGGTGGACCTGGTAGAAAAGAGAGTCCAGATCATTATGGATATTTGTATGCTTAGAGTTTCAGCTTCTTTCTGCAAGCCATACCAGGCCATTTAAGAGATTTAAGCAGGAGACTGGCCTAATAAGATTTGTGTTTTAAAAAGAAACTTAAGGGGTACCTGGTTGGCTGAGTCAGTTAAGCATCCAACATTGGCTCATGTCATGATCTCAAGGCTCCTTGGTTCGAGCCCCACATTGGGCTCAGTGCTGACAGCTCAGAACCTGGAGCCCAGTTAGGATTTGGTCTCTCTCTTTACCCTTCCCCTGCTCATGCTCTATGTGTGTCTCTCAAAAATAAATACACATTAAAATTTTTTTAAAAGAAACTTAATACAGTGGAGAATTTCTTAGAGAGGGGTACCAGAATGAAGGCAAGAAGACCAGTTTGGAGGACTGAATGGCATAAAAGAGTTTGATGTTTAGAGACCTGGATTCCAGTTGCAGCTCATTTACTCATCCATTTACTAGTTCATCTGTTTACTAGGCATATTTCTCTGCACCTCAGTTTCCTCCTGCCATTCCATTGCTTCACTTTCTTGCCACCCACCTTGAACATCTTCACCAAATTTGGAATATCCACCTTGTTTCTCCTTTATAAATTTCACCTGCTTGTTACAGCCCAGCTTGTGTCTCAAAATTCCATCATTCTTTCATTAAAACTTCACTGATTACTTCATCTTACCAAAGGTTCTTTCTTATTCTCATAACTATTGTGAGTCTGAATGTTACATGCTGATCTTGTATCTTAAGAGATTTTTAAGTGCTTCTGGGCAATGAGTTTATGTTTATTCTTGAAAACCTTGTAAACCAGTGCTTGGTTGCAAAACTGCTCAGTAAATGATTATTAGCTGGGAATTCTTTCCCTATATGGCAGACATTTTGAAAATGTAAAATTGTTGAAAATAGGCTTTTAAAAAAATACTCCATCAAATGAACTCCTCTGTACATTCCTCTCTCTGCTTTGAAATTCAAGAAACTTCTTGTCTGGAAGAACTCCTCCATCCCCTTGTTTGCTTGGATTCTTGTGATGACCCAGTTTGAACTTCTATGCAGAATATAGGTATTAATACTTATGACCCAAGAAACATTCTTATTAGTAGGAGACTTCAGATTATTGGCAAAAGAATACTAAATGGAGAACACTGGGTTCCAGGGTTCATTCTGTCTTTTATTTGCTTGTGATCTCTGATGAGCGGTTTAACAGCAGAAGTTTGAGCCCCTTCATTAACATCTGCCAGTTCGAGATAATGTCTGCCTGATTGGCTTTACAAGGTGTTTTAGATAAAACACAATAATGAATGAGATAGCATTTAGGAAATTCCATATTGCTATATAAATATAGAGCATTACTATTAACTCCCTATATTACCTGAATCCAATGTGATTGTGGTTGAATGGCTTAATGACTTTTTTGTAATTTGATAGCTCTAACATTATTGTATAAAGTACCAATGTGTGGTTATATGTTGATTGATTCCCTCTTCTCTCCCCAATTCCATTTGTCCATTTGGAGAATTTTACATTCTGTCCTTTTACTAATAATAGTTCTTTCTGTTTAATGAATAGAAGACATAAGATTAACCTTTTTTCCACTATAGTATTTTTTAAGCACCAGACTACCATTTTTTTTCAGTTTGTCAATTTGACACATTTAAAATTTTTGTTAAAAAACATTTATTAGATGTCGTTGGCATCCTGCCTTGCCAGGCAGCTTACTGCTGTTGTACAAATAAGAAAATTGAGTAAACTGATACGTTAAGGGGACTGACCTAGAGCTAAGTTTAAAATCTATCACTTCTATTGTAGAAGGTACTTACTTATAACATGGAGTTATTATGCTTCAGGGTCTCTGAAAGTGAAAAATTATTCATCTCTCTTTTTGTTCCTTTTTGGAACAATTATAATTATAATCCACCTAGAGTTCATTCCAAGTACCAAGAGCTCTGGCAGTAGCAGCATGTCATTGAAGTGAAATCATATTCTTTGCCAGTCTGGTCCCAAAGAACACTTTAAATAACAGGATGCTCTGAAAATTGTACACACATAATATATGCTAATTTATACCAGTCAGCACGTTTGGTTAAATGTTACTGGTTATCATTAGCACCATATGGATTATTTCTGAAGACCCACTTTCCCCTAGTCCTATATTCATTCTGCCATGCAAAAGAGACCGGTTCCTTCTGTCAGATTTGGGGTGTTTGATATGCTTTTTTGTCTCAGGACTGAAGAGACTAAGATCATGGCCAGGTGACTTGAAATAATAATTATATACTTCATATCTAAGTGAGTATCTTGTAGGAGACACCCATTGACACCCATTGTCTTCTTGTAGGAAGACAGCTCAAAATTGATGCATATAAAGGATGATTGAGATATATTTTTACACAGCTATTTTCTATGAATGTAAGTAACAGAAATAAATGAATTCATATTAATTTAAAACTTATTTATCTCATCAGGTTGAATCTGTTTCAGTCTGAATGATTTATTCTGGTTATAGCTTGAACAGACACTCAAATGAATTCTGATACTTGCTTTATGTGAGGAGGTCTGGGGAAAGGGTATTTTTGCCTTTCTCATGAAAGAATGTGGCAAACAAAATTATTACTAATCACCACTTACATAGGCTTTTGTTTAATGAAGGTTTTTCTGTATTGCTTTCAAGAGAGTGAGCTACCAAATACAGATCACCAAATTATCTACCAGTCTCTCCTTCTGTGAAGGCTCTGTAAAGCAGTGCCTACTTCATGTGAGAAGCTTCTGGGTGGCTATTCAGGTCTATGTGGGAATCCAAGACTTCATTAGGGATGTATTATTTCCCAAAGGCTATTGATTCAAACCAATTAATTCTGGTGCTCAACCAAGGAGACAATATGGTGGGTACAGTCCTTTAAAAAAAAATCTGTCATTCTGAGACAGATATCTGCATGCTTTGGTAAAGATTTGGTCAAAATTATGAGGAATTTTTGTCTATCCTTAATTTATTGGTCTCTCAGCTAAGAGTAAAAGAGATAAAATAAAGTTTTTACCTTATTTGTAAGTTTGTAGAGTTAATATGACCTTTTTAATAAAACATAAAAAACTTCTAAACATACTAAAAAGTAGGGAGGATAGTATAGTGAGTGAATCACCATTTCTCTATTACCCCCAATCTAGCAGTTACCTAGATTTTCAGTATTTGCTTTATGCATCCTTTATTTTTTCTTTGCTAAAGTATTTTAATGAAAATCCTAGATATCATGTCATTTTACTCCTACATACTTCAGTGTGCTTCTCTAAAAATTACTTTTTTAAATAAATAACCATATGCCACCGTTGCATCTTTAAAAATTAACATATTGCTTGGTATCATCTAATATTTAATTCATAAATATCCCTAATTGCCTTAAAAATAGTTTTGATCTAATGTTTGCCTAATTAATGTACATGTCACTGAGCTCCTTAAACAAATACAACTTAAAGTTAATGGTAAAATTTCATTTAAAGTTACTCCACATAAAGTGCTATCGTAAAGTATCAGCTCCAACTGAGTTCATTTCTGTGTTTAGTTTTGTAGAAGTATCTGGAAAGGTTGTCTATGCAAGTGTGGAGACTCCTTAGAACAGCTACTATATGCCATAGAAAAGAGACCAAATTAAGACTTTCGGCTCCACTCGCTGGTTGGGTAATCACTCATTCTTCATTTTGCAATTTGTGAAGTGGGATGGGGTTTATGTGTAAGTAATTTCTTCCCAGGGAAGTGTTGTAGATAGTTGGGCAAAGGAAATGAGTTATTAAGTTCTGCAGATAGTGTTCATATAACTCTTTGATACATGCCCAAAACTAATATGTTACTAACTCTAGTTTTTATTTCAATACAAGTGCCAGTTTGGTAATTGAGGTGTCTGTCTTTGGTTTTTAGCCACTCTAATATACTTTAGGTTGCTGAATATGGATAATTGGGTGAATAAACCTTTACAAAGAACTCTGAACTATTAAGGTTTCTTATTTATATTTGTGGGGTTACAATTGAAAACCAGGCTACACTAATGAGGTGATGGAGTTGGGAATGGGTGGAGTGGGTAAGTATGAGAAATCAACTTGGGCAAACAGCCTAGACTCCACACAGATTTACTAAAGAAATTGTGTAACTATTACTTTCCAGACAACAATTTAGTGCTGTTATTGTACTGGGAGGCATTAGGCATATCATTTCTTGAACTATGTGGATTCAAGTAGATTTAGACTCTAATCCATTTCCATTCTCCAACTTCTAGGCTATTTATTGACCCAATCAGGTGGTAATTTTCCTCAAAACAGGAGATGAATGATAATTGTTGGGTCTGCATAATTGTTGTGGCATTTAATCCTTTTGTTTTGCCAAGGGGAGAGAAAGCTGTGGAGGTGTTGTTTTATGTGCTTTGAAATCCATCACTGATAAAACTCTACATGCTTAATAGCATATATTATGCTAGCTGAACCTGTTTTAGAAGATTCTAATGTTTTTTTCTGTCTTTATTTTTTTTTATTATTTTGAGAGAGAGAGACAGTGTGAGCGGGGAGGGTCAGAGAGAGAGGGAGACCCAGAATCTGAAGCAGGGTCCAGGCTCTGAGCTGTCAGCACAGAGCCCGATGCGGGGCTCAAACCCACGGACTGTGAGATCGTGACCCGAGCCGAAGTCGGCCACTTAACCGACAGAACCACCCAGGCGCCCCTAGAAGATTCTATATGTAGAAAGCAAGACCTTGTGTAGACTGTACTCTTACATTTTGAAGTTATATGTATAATAGAGACCTGGGTCCTAAGAATGGTTGGGCCCTGCTCAAGGGTGTGAGACAACAGAAATCACATCACTTATCAAATAATGTGCTCAATCACAAGACTGTATCTTCTGGGGGCCACTTTTTGTAATTCACACAAAGGTGCTATATGGGCTAGCTACTGCATTTAAACTAGATTTATTTTATTTCTTACATCACTACTTTGTGGATTTTATTCTCATACCTGATAGGAAATTCAGTAAGGCACAGGACTTAGTGTAGTGTCTTACTTGGAGTAGGTATTTTCCATTTGTCATTGATTCTGAAAAACAGAATATAAGGTGTATAGCTATGTAATATGTTGTCCTAAACCTGACTACATTTGCTTTTAAATGGTTGCAGTCCTCAACTGTAGAGGGCTGTGTTCTTGAGGACCTCGCCTACATGTTCAGTATGTAGATTACTTTCTCTAATTGTAGGCTCCTCCCTTTCTGCATTCTTCCCAGTGATGTTTTTTGAGATTATTGTTCCACAGTGCTTCACATGGTTACAGATTGTGGGGGTAAGATTGCATTTTTTTGAAGGTTGTCATAAAATGTTTATTTTCATTTATGTTACCTATGAAAGTTAAGATCGGTTAACTTAAATTAAGGTTAAATTTGGCAGAAGCATTTCCTCTAATATGTTCTGTAATCTAGTACCTCACATTACAAAATCAATATTTTCCAGAATAGTCAATGTGTACATAAACCATTTGTGAGTAGAAATAATCTTTTCTTAGGCTGATCTCACAGCTTGTTTTTCACTGGCAGTGCATTAGCTTACATTTTTCCACCCCTTTGGTTGAATAGCTAATGGTCTTTAAACAAGCTATTAAAGGGAAGAATAATTTTACAATGGAAAGAAAAAAATGGCCTGGATTTTCTCCTTGCTGGTGGTTTGGCTTTTCATGTATTTGTTTTACTAAAGCTGGGCTAACCCGTGTTCTCTTATCTCTGAAATCTTAGGCTTCCTCTGTATAGCATATACTTACTTAATCCAGATGGTGTGTGAATTTCTGTGAAATCCAAATCCTCCATTTTTATATAAGTTGAGTAGGTTCGAGACCAAATACTAAATTTTAAGTGGCCATGTCTCTATATAATGGAATTGAGGCATTAGTTATACTTTAAAGTAGGAGTTGTGCAGGGCTCTGCACACTCTTTTTACCACACTCTTCCTACAAGCTCTGTTGTAGTGGATTGTGGATCAATTTATGTTATATTACATATCCCTGCTTTCAACCCCATCCCTTTAAATAATCTGTTAACACTTACATGTTTCTAACTCTGACAGTGATCTTATTCTTTGGTGTTTTTACTGGTTTCTGTGAATATTATTTGTGGTATATCCTATTGCCTGGCCACAGAAATAACATGCAGAAGGATGGCCATTGGATGTGAAATCAATTAATGAATGTGACAGAGATTTATTTAAAAGCATTTCCCACCACAGGGGTGTCTGGCAGGCTCAGTCCAAGGAGCATGTGACTCTTGATCTCAGGGTTGTGAGTTTGAGCCCTACATTGGGTGTAAAGATTACTTAAATAAAAATGTAAAAAATAACAAAAGCATTTCTCATTCACATCCATCATCAATCATGTTGCTATAAACTAGTAGAAATTGCATTTTGATCCTAGTACCACCACTTTGTGTTTTCAAGCCTCCACATTTTATAGAATCTAAGAGTATTTCATATGTATTACAGAGTTGAAATAAGCTAAATAGGGTATCTAACTGATCCTATTAAATCTTTTTTTTCCAAGAGTTAATTTCTGGCAATTTAAGCAGATTATGTGGAAGGTACGCTGACAACTTTTTGAAATGTAACTCTGGGCAAGTCATTTATCCATCTTCTCTCTGGGTGTCAGTTTATTCTGTAAAATAAGGGAGTTGAAATAAACCATCTTCAAGGTTCCATTCAGCTCTGATGCACAGGAAGTCAAAGTTTATCGACAGTTGTAATGACATGTGGGTTTTAGTTAGATGAAAAGTCAGCAATCATGAAAGATGACAGATTAAGACTGAATGCTAATGGGTGAAAATACCAGTTAATTTTTCTTTCCTGTTTCTGGGGTCTGAGTGAGCCCAGTTCGGTGAAGGTTACATCAACATTGTTTTAACCGTGCATTGTGTGTGGGGCCCTAGAGAATGTGGGCTCTGCTTTAGGTCATCTTAATCCTTGGGCGGTTCCCTTGGTTCACTGACCAAATATAGTACTCAAGGTTGTCCAGAGGTGTTTCTCAATAATGAATAATATCATATGTGCCAGTTGGTGTTCTAAATGCCTTCCATATATTTGTCAAGAACTGTTAAAGGTCTGGGATGTTATCCTACATATACACCTGTTGCTATTTCATTAATGGTTGCAGAAGACTCAAGACTCCTAGGTCAGCAACAAAAGATGGTTTATTATTCATTGCAAAAGCAGTAGCCACAATGTCAGCATGACATGCTGGTTCACTATGGTACTATTCCCACAAGGTAGACCAGGATGGATGCCTACACAGGGAGTCAGTTGCATTATAGGAGAGGAATACCGAGCTTGAAGGATTTACCACTTTTTATGGTAAGCAGAAGCAAGCCTGCTCTTTGTGGAAGGGTTGGTATTATTACCTCATGATCAGGGTCACTTGCTTTAAACACAGCCTTCAGAAATGGCCTGGCTAGGGTGTGGTCAGGGCCTTTTAGTCTTGGCATACCCAGCAAGAATGCACAGAGATGCTCAATGATTGATGGCGGGTATCCTCTATCAATAGTGACGTACTGGGTCCTCACATCAGTTATTTTGTACGTGAGAAGAAGAGTTCAGAAAAGAATAAGTAACTTGCCTGATGATATACATTAGTGAATTTGGAATTCAAGACTAGTGTGACTATAAAATCCTTCTTTTTAACTGTTATTTTCTATGCTGCCTAAGACCCTGAATTTCAGATTAGCTCTAAATTGACCTGAAGACCTGGTGTTTCTCTAGACCGGTGATGGTTGGACCTGGCCTAGATTTGCACTATGCTTATGTAAAATTTACAAGACCAAATTCAAGGGCCATTTTTAGTGCCACTGATCATCAGTAGTTAAAATTCTTTGAATCACTGCCATGAAGTAGTGGGTCAGATATTTGACCACTTGCTAGAAAAGAGCCATAAGAATGAAAGTGATAAGGCTGTGGATTTTAAGGATACATGAATATAATTCTTAAAAATATCAGTCTGGCCTCTTAAATAATTTCATGGTCAACACAAGGCCTATGGTACTTACAACTATTGCATATTGCATATGATTCTCTTGTTTTTGTATGTTAGCTGTTAAGAGAGTAGCTTCTGAACAGGTTACACTGTAAGCCAAACTGCCTGCTTCATCTTTTAGTTTCTATTTCTCCTCCTCTCCCTATTCCCTTTCTGTTTGTTTGTGAAATTTTGTGTGAAGTAAAACTGCTTTGGAAAAACTAATGCCCTCTCCTATTATTACACAAGTACACGATATGCATTGTTTCTTGTTTAGGGGAGTGCCAAGAACCACCTACTTTCTCCTGCTGCTTCTCATGTCTGCTTTATTGGCCGCTATAAAAGTGTGGCATATTCAGCCAAGTGCTATCTTTTTTAATTAGGCTGCTGAAAGTGTTATGACAAACTATTTTTGCGTTGACATGTGACGAGTAATAGAGTCCTAAACTATGGGCTTATGTGCCAAATAATATGGAAGTGCATAATGTGATTTGAGTTCTAGCCCTTCATTCTTAATCATCATACTCCCAAGAGGAAAAGAGAGTTTTTAATTTAAAAATGATGAATAAAACATCATGATTATACCACTATATGCCTGGAAACCGAGCTATTTCACACTTATGATCACTAACCTTAACGGTTAAAATTTCTATGTACTTTTCATAGAATTATGTATAATAAGTATGAAACCAGGAGGTAAAGGACATCTTGAGCTCATATAATGATTATAAACATAACTGGGAAAGCTGGTAATTAAGCCAACTAAGTATTCTTTTTTTCTGTTTTCCAAATATCCCTTCTATCTATTCTTACAAGTTTGGATTTCCTCCAAAAACTTTCCTCTTCATAGTTGATGTCCTTCTTTTAATTTTGATCTCATCTAAAGCTCCAAAGAGCCTTGTGTTTTAGACATATATAAGGAATGATGTCACATTCTTGTCCTCAAAAGTATGTTCCTTTTCTTTACACCAGTGGTTCTCAGGGGGCACAGTTTTATCTCCCAGGGGACATATGGTTGTGTCTGGAGACCTTTTTGGTTGTCACAAATGGAGGAGGGTGCTACTGGTATCTAGTGAGTAGAGGCCAGGAATGTTGTTGAATATACAGTATGCGAGATAGACCCCTGCCGTGCCCCCTGTGACAAAGAATTATCCTGCCCAAAATGTCAGTAGTGCCAAAGTTCAGAAACCTTGCTTTGGGCTCTATGAGTTTTTGTTTATTTGGTTTGAAAAATTCCTGTGGCTCCTTAGCCATTCATTCATTTTTCCATTCTATCCTTCCCTCTATATTGAGACAGGGCCAGATCATCCCTGTCTTCAAGGAAGCATTGTTTGTCTCACTGACTCCCACCAATTTTATTTTCATTTCCTTCCTTTCCACTACTGGAAATCTTCTGGACTGTACTATTTACAACTTTGTAGTTGTAAACTATACGTCTTATCAGTTATTTCTGATATCTGAGAAAAATATTCATTCTCATCCTAATGAGTTTAAAAGCCAATTTTTCCATCTGCCGATTCCTTGATACCTAAACAACTTTTGTCACTTTTTTACTCATCATCTATATGGATTTTAGATTCCATGGTACAGTTTTCTCTGGCAGCTTCTGCCTCTGGATTTGTTGACTAGCAAAAGTAATGGCTTACCTTGCCTTTCATCTAAAAAATTTTCTCTTTATCTGCTCTTCTTGATATATAATTGCAGGCAATCACATGCCTCTTCATATACTACCTGAATGCAGTTGATGCCAAAACTTTCTAGCTGTTTTGACATTTAAGTTTATACTGTGTTATTATTTGCTGAAAGACATTTCCTAATTATGAGGCAGTTCTAAAAAATGGATAAAGTTGATTCATTTCTCTGAGACCCATGCGAAACCTGGAATACTTTATGGCAGTGGTTGTTTTAATCTCTTTGCAGGGAGATTAAAAATTAACTTGAGGGCGCCTGGGTGGCTTAGTCATTTAAGCATCAGACTTCAGCTCAGGTCATGATCTGATGGTTCATGGGTTAAAGCCCCACATTGGGCCGTCTGCTGTCAGCACAGAGCCTACTTGAAATTCTCTCTCTCTCTCTGCCTCTCTTCCACTTGCTCTCTCTCTCAAAATAAATAAACTTTAAAAAAATTAACTTGATACACAGATACACATACACATGGTGTTTATCAAGTTTACTTATTCAAGCTAAGCTCTTTCCTTGCTTATCACCAGACTATATTACTGTAATATTAGTCACTGACCTTTATGATTTCTCGTCCAGTTTAATCAAGGTTAACTTCCCTATTTGACTATTGAAAGTAAGTGACTACTTCTTATCCAGTTCATCAGGACCAAGTTATTTTTATATTTAGGGTTACTGTCCAGCTACCTAATTTTGTCTTATCTTCTATTTTCTATTTCCCCCTTTATTTAAGTGAAGCTGTTTCCTAAATTGTTACTTCTACCTGAAATAACCTTTTATCCTTTCTTTCCTTCTCAGAGGATTCTAAGTACTTTCCTCCCATTTCTTCATGTAACTTCTTAAAATCTTTTTTTTGTCTGATTGAAAGTGACATGATCAACTCATTCCTATTCAACCTCCAGTTTCCTATAGAGAGTCAGTTCATTCTGCACATATTCTCAGTTTTGCTTATTATAAATGTATGTTACAGAGTATCATCATTCCACACATATCAGATCCTCACTATGTATGAGGCATCGTGCTGAGGGTATAAAAACAACTATAGATAGACTTTACTCTTGAGGAGCCCGTGGCCTAGTGAGAAAAGATGGGCATACAAGTCTAAAGTAATAAGTTCTAGAATCAATAGGTGTGAGCAGAGTGTTCCTGGGAATGCTGTATATAGTTGCTGGTAGGGAGAGGAGAGACTTCACAGAGGCCACATTTGATCTGGGTCTTGGAGAATTAAATGTAGTTTGGTAAGGTTAAATGAAGACATTCTCAATAAAGAAAACATCATTCATATAAATTTAAAGTTATGTAAAGGCAGGTTTTCTTTAAATGTCATTGATTTTATAAGTGTTCAGATCTTGGAGGGAAGGCTATGACTGAACTTGCTTTGTAACTCAATATGGATGATCATATGGAGCATTTTTCACCAACTCAGAAGTGAGATGGAGAAAGGGAATTTATACTAAGAACCTACATTGTTTTAGGCATTGTTCTGGGAGCTTTACATCACCAAATTACTTAATTTTTATTATAAACAGTTATGATAAGTGTAGTTTTTTTTCCACCTTTTACAAATAAGGGAAATGAGTCTCAGAAAGTTTAACTGATTCTGATTTCACAATACATGCTGTTTTATGCTAGCATGCTACCTTCTTAGAGGTAACAGACTATTTAAAACATAGAAAGGAGCTATAATGTTTTCCTACTTTATTGAAATATACTTCATATTTTATATTTTTACATTTTACTTTTCCTGTCACAAACCTTATTAAAAGTCTTATAAATGAATCTTAACACATTTCATCATTGTTGGATTTAGTTAAAAAATAATAGAGTTTGAGAAGTTGGCTACGAGTTGTCAACAAATAGTCTAATTTAGAGCTGTGCATTGTTGGTTTTACTACTGAGGATTTGGGCAAGCTACTCAGTTGGAAAAGTTCTACATCTGGAATTCTTGCTCATATTTTATTTAGTAAGCATTTTTGAGAAACCGACTCCAGTATCATGCTAAGCATTATTAAAGTACTAAAATAAATAGGCCCTGCCCACTGGGAATGCAGGTGTGTGATGTGTACAAACCCATGGTTCAAGGTGGAATGTGATTAAGTGCTACTCGTAGAGGTAAAAACTGCTGGGAGCATTAGGGCTGATTTCATGGAAAGATTGACAATAGAAGGTAGTCTTAAAGTGCAGGAAGGTTTTTCTTAAATAGTGATAGAGTGGAGAGGGGGCATTTTGTACAACTGCAAGGGGGCTAGGAAGTTATAGCAAGTTTGAGGAATTAAAAGTTAGCCTAGCGAGGGCTAGTTGTACATAGTGAGTGGTGGAGGTCAGTCTAGAGGGAGATTACAGCTCCATCATTGTGAGCACTGAATGCTTCTCTAAACAGTTTGGACTTCATTCTGTAACCCAAGTAGAGTATCTGAGTTGGGGAGTGACGCTTGACAGTCAGACCTTACTTTAGACTTTTTGTAACTGGAAATATCATGAAGTCTAAAATCTTTTGTCAAAACTCTATGATAATTGTCATGTTTATAGTTTAAATATAAAGGCATCTATTCTGATACCTTTGGCATGCTTTCATTTGGCTGCTTTGAATATGTGAAATTAAGCATACTCTGTGAATAGTGTGTGCTTTGATAGCTTACAGTTTGTAGTAACTTAATTGACCCTTGCTCCCAACATACTCTTCTGTAGATTTGTCCCTCTAAGGCTAAAATTTTTTGTCTTTTTTTTTTTTTTTAACAAACAGATACTGCTCTAAAGATCAGGTAGTTTAGCATACAAGACGGCTGCTATCAAACTGAATGTGTTTTGTCTAGGCTAAATTACAGTCCCCAGAATATTCCAAGAGAAGCTGCAAGATTTATGATATACAAAACTAGGTAACATTATCTTCACTGAAGTGTTGTCATGATTTGGTTGTTTATTACCATTTTTACATATGAATTTCCTGTGACAAAGCAAAGCCACATTGTTCACAACTATGGGAAAGTAGTTTCAGGGCTATGATTTGAACTTAATCCCCTACTTAGGATAATTAACTTTAAAAAATAAGCTTTGTGTTAAAATACACCATCAACTTAGTACACAAATTTTTAAGTTTTTACTACCATAGGGGTCCAAATGAAATTGAGATAAGAGCCAAAGAAATGAAAATTTGTCCATATACAAAAGATTTCATATACCTGCGGTACCCAAGTATGTGTTACTTTGTTTTAAAATCTACGTTCTTACACAAAACCTGATTTGTAATGTAAATGAAATAATCTATTATCATTGTTATTTTTTTAAAATTTTATTTATTTTTGAGACAGAGGGAATGTGCATGCATGAGTGGGGGAGGGGCAGAGAGAGAGAGGGAGAGTGAATATCCCAATCAGCCTCCCCACTGTCAGCACAGTGCCTGACACAGGGCTATATCCCAGGAACTGTGAGATCATGACCTGAGCTGAAATCAAGAGTCCAAGGCTTAACCAACTGAGCCACCCTGTGTGCCCCCATTGTCATTATTAATGATTTATGTTTATTTGACCATAAGACTTTAAAGATACCTATAGAATTTTAGATTTAGCTGCTCCTTAAAAGTAAAAGTAGACTCCCTTTCTGGCTGGTCTCTAAATATTATTCAGTGTTTTAGTTTAGTTGAGGGCAAAGATACTTAGGCCAAAATAGAATGTTTTGTTGTTATTTTCTCTTTTTTGAATTTGGAGATATTACCTATCGTGTTTTACTGAAAGAGAATGATCATTTTTGTGCAGTGGTTTGTAGCTATAGAAATGGGACATTGTTTTGCAAGGTATAAGTTGGGAACATTTTCAGGATCCTTGTTGGATTTCAAAATTATTCTAAAAAGAAATAGGTTTTTAGGACATGAATCATCCTTTGCTAGACAGCTTTCTCATGAGAGATTTGTGATTCTTGCAAAATCCCTTTTGAGCTCTTGAAACACGAAGAGTATTACTACTACTAAAGCAGAGGACAGGAACTCTGAGTTATAAATACATGACCAAATGAAAGACCCTTGGGCAGGGGCTTCCCTGGTAGGTTAAAGTAGGTTAAAAATATTGCCTGGCCTTTTTCCTTCCTTTATGACAGATGTTGTCTTGGGACTTGGAGGCCCAGTCACAAGTAGGAGTAGTCTCTGTTTTGTTTCTTTCTGTTTTGTTTCTTTCTCAGTGACCTCCATAAATGCGCTGGTGCTGGAAACAATTTACTTCTTGAATCTCTCTCCCACTTGCCCTACCATCTCATCTGACTTTATTGCCAGAAAGTTCAGGCATGAACTTCCCTCTGCTACTGGCCCTTCTCCTCTTTTTGCTTCACAGTATGGAATACATTTTCACATAGGTACTATTTCTTTATTTGATACATGTTGTAGTGCAATTCTGTTTCCTAATAATCCAGTTAGTGCTGAAGGATAAAGAGTTGTGAAATATAGGTGCTTGTTATTAAGGAATTTACCATATTATAAGGAGAATAGGACTTGTGTCTATATCAGTATTTTGATTAGTGCCATACAAATAGCTGCAGTTTAGAGATAGGAGAGTTTAATGATTTGGGCTACAATAAGCTAGGAACTGAGTGACTAAGTACTCCTTCCTCTGCCCCTCCTCACATTTCCCATCTGAAAAATGCATTTAGAATCGGAACAGAAGACTTAACCTTGATTTTATGGATTATAATATAATGAGTTTCTAGCTTTTCATATAGACTGGATCACTTAAAATATTATTAAAAAGTAACACTTTAAAAGTAGATTTTTAGTAAATATTTTTCATTTTTTAGAAGACCATCTTATATTTTAATGCTAATTATATTATAATGCTTATGTCTTAATGCTAATTGCCATTCTGTTGATCTAAGATGTCTAGTACATTGGAAAAAGCAATTTTTTAATGAGTCTCGCTGCTTTCATTTTCTACTTGAAAATATGTTTATGAATGAACACTATTGTTCAAAGTTGAAGCAAGCATAGTAAGTTGTATTTCCTTAGGATAGCAAATGAGAATATTTACTTTTATTTTTTTAAATTTTTAAAAATTTTTAATGTTTATTTATTTTTGAGAGAAAGAGAGACAGATCACGAGCAAGGGAGGGGCAGAGAGAGAGGGAGACACAAAATCTGAAGCAGGCTCCAGGCTCTGAGCCATCAGCACAGAGCCTGACATGGGGCTCAAACCTACAAACTGTGAGATCATGACCTGAGTCAAAGTCAGATGCTTAACTGACTGAGCCACCCAGGCATCCTGAATATTAACTTTTTTTAATGTTTATTTATTTTTGAGAGAGAGAGAGAGAGAGAGAGAGAGCGTGAGCAGGGGAGGGGCAGAGAAAGGGAGACACAGAATCTGAAGCAGGCTCCAGGCTCTGAGCAGCTGTCAGCACAGAGCCCGATGCAGAGCTTCAACCCATGAACCGTGAGATCATGTCCTGAGCCGAAGTCAGACGCTTAACTGAATGAGCCACCTAGGCGGTCCGCAAATGAGAATATTTAAAATATTTTAAATGTATTAGAAGTATATTTTTCATTTTCTTATTTTCTCATTCCTTTTAATCCTCTAGATTCCCTTTTACACAGATTTGTTAAAAAAAAAAAGTGGTTTTAGGACCACTTGCCTCAAGGCCATAAGGATAGCTTACCAAAAAACAAAGATTCTGGAACCCCATTGACGTACTGAATGAGAGTCCTTTTGCTGTGGGACCAGGAATCTGCATTTATAAACTGAGTAGATGATTATTCTAAAGTTGGAGAACCACTAGTCATATGCAGGTTGCAAAATGGTAGCCCTGCAAGTCCTATCTGGTCCATGGATTTGTTTTGTTAAGCTTGCAGCATTGGCAGTATGGTTTTACAAGTTTGATTAGTCAGCTCTTAAAAATTGAGTGTTTACACATATAAATCTAAATTTCTGGCTTTTCTCGAAATAGAGTAACTTTGCAATATTGAGTCCGTGCTCCCACATGGCGGTCAGCTATCCACTGTACCTCAGTAAGATCGGTCTCACTGAAATGGTCTATATGCTCTTGGATTTACCACAGTCCTTTCAAACTATTTTTCACCATAGGGTTAAGTATTAGTTGACATTTTCTTTTCTATAGTTGACCTGTATCACTCAATTATATCACCTGCTTAGAATCCATATGCATTTTCATTTTTTCATCCAGATCCAAAAATTAAAGTAAGGAGGAATGATTGGAAAGAGGTGGGATTGGAGGCTGGGAGACTAGAGAATTTATTATAATAATAGAGATAAGAAATTTACTGCTGAACTAGGACAGTGGTAATAGGGGTGGAGAAGAGAGGAAGATTAGGATTTTGAAGCTACCAACCTTGGTGACTGAATTGGGGTGGGATCTGGGTGGGAGGAAGAAGAACAGGCATGGATGAGTAGGAAGAGAGTCAGAAGTAGGTGGGAAGATGAGGTTGTTTTTAGATGTGTAACTTTACATGCTTGTGGAACATTATTGCTAGGTACTAAGGTATATATAGCTTGTTAGGGACTATAGACCTTCCCTACTGCATTGGAGGAGAGGAGCACTCCCAGGGGAGCATATATACTTCTGGGTATATGTTCAGATTAAAAAGCATATTCAAATGAAAACTACGATGAGATACCACCTCACACCTGTCAGAATGGCTAAAATTAATAACATAGGAAACAACAAATGCTGGCAAGGATGCAGAGAAAGGGGAACACTATTACACTGTTGGTGGGCATGCAAACTGGTATAGCCACTCTGGAAAACAGTATGGAGGTTCTTTAAAAAGGTAAAAATAGAACTACTCTATGATCCAACAAATGCACTACTAGGTATTTACTCAAAGGATAAAAAAATACAGATTCTAAGGGGCACATGCACACTGATGTTTATAGCAGCATTATCACTAATAGCTAAATTATGGAAAGAGCCCAAATGTCCATCAACTGATGAATGGATAAAGAAGAGATGTTATATATACACAATAGAATATTATTCAGCCATCAAAAAGACTGAAATCTTGCCATTTGCAATGATGTGGTTGGAGTTAGCAGTATACTAAGTGAAATAAGTCAGTCAGAGAAATACAAATCCATATGATTTCACTCATGTGTGGAATTTAAGAAACAAAAGAGATGAAGACAGTGGAAGGAAGAAAAAGGAGGCAAACCGTAAGATACTCTTTTTTTTAATTTTTTAAATGTTTTTTTAAATTTATTTTTGAAGGGGAGAGAGAGAGAGAGAAGGGCAGAGGGAGAGGGGGAGACAGAATCTGAAGCAGGCTCTAGGCTCTGAGCTGTGAGCACAGAGCCCGATGTGGGGCTTGAACCCACTGACCCTGAAATCATGACCTGAGCCAAAGTCAGACACTTAACCGACTGAGCCACCCAGGCGCCCCTAGAGACTCTTAACTGTAGAGAACAAATAGGGTTGCTGGAGGGGAAGTGATTGGGGGATGGGCTAAATGGGTGATGGACATTAAGGAGGGCACTGGTGATGAATACTGGTTGTTATATGTAAGTGATAAATCACTGAATTCTACCCCTAAAATCAATATTACACTATATGTTACCTATAATTTAAATAAAAATTTGAATAAAAAGTGAAAAAGCATATTCAGAAACCTACTTCTCCTAATGCAAATTGAAAAAAATCTACAGAACTGCAAGTAACAGAAATAGACAGAAAGTAGCATATCCTCAGCTTAATCTAACCCAGGCTAAGGCATTGCACACTGAATCCCTGGGTGGAGAGGTATCAGAATCTTGGAGTGTGTAAGATTTTTATCCGAAGGGGTCAGAGGTTAGCAAGGGTTGACATATTGCTGTAGGATATCATGATGATGCAGTGATTTAAGGACAACCACTTCTTTCTTGCAAATGGTAACTTTGGTTTCTTTCCTCCTTTATTTTACATTTTAAACTTTACTCTGTGAGTACTTAGTCCTGTGGATACTAGGAACATGCCGTATTCCAAAAAAAATGTTTGTAAGACATTTTTCTTTTTCATATCTCTGAGAACATTGTTCCTTTGGGAACATGTTATATAGGCAAGTTAGGTTCCCAGGGTAGCTCCCCTTTTTCAAATCTTAATGTGCATTGTAGATGAGCTGTTTTATTAATAGTATAAGCCTGGTCCTCAGAACAGTTTTGTGCCATGTTGTAGAAACAGTGAATAAAAAGTTCTTTTCTAGGTATGGGGCTAGCCCTAGGCAATATTTTGAAATTGGTAAATTTTATCTTTAGGATTCCTCAAATCCCTTTCTGTATCTCTTTTCCATAAAATGGTTTTCTCCCTTCAGGTGACACCCTCCTTCTGTGACTCCCTTCCCAAATCTTCTCTGTTCTTCAGTGTTCCAAAGTACCTACCTCTTCTTCCCTAACTCTTCATTTCTATTACAGAAATGAAGGAATCAGGAATCTGATACTTCTGATTCCTAAGTATCAGAAAAAACTAAGTTATGATATTCTCTGAACATGTGCTGTGTTACTGTTATTTTAAAACGATGAGTGTTAAAGTTCCTTGCTTGGTAAAATATTAAGCAGGTAGCACAGGAAGGTGAATAAAGTCAGTGAAAGGAGAACGTATTGGGGGAGCAGAATCATACAAGCAACTTTGATTTAAGGTTTTCCTTTGGGAATAAATAGTATGAGCTGTTTCTACTTTTCATGTCTCGCCTTCATTTACTTATTAGCATATATGAGTCTCTCAAAACTTCTCTTCCAATGGAAGAGAGCACCAGAGAGGCTTCTGGAGTTGAGAGTAGGCAAGCAAATAGGGTGAGAAGAGTGGCTTTTCTAAGTTTGGGACCACTCATATGGTCTTTTAAGTGAAGGGTATATTCCAAAATGCATTAATTTAAGCAGTAATTAATAAAAAAAAGTGATTTCATATTTCTTGCAGATGATGACATGCAGTTTCTAACCTTAGACAATTTGATCATTGAGGCAAATGATGAATATTAAAAAAGAACAGTGATTTCTAATAATTTATAAACTATCTTCTGTTCCTATCTGTTGAGTTGTATGCTTACCAAAGAGTCAGTTGTTTATTTCCCCAAACCTATAATGCCAACTGTAATTGCTGTTGTAATTATGATTTAATTAGACATCATGAAATTGATGAAATGTGCAAGAAGAGATCTTTCTATGGAAATTAAGTATAAGTCCTTTGTATAAGATCATGAAACAGCTAAAAAGCTTGCCATTGAATTAAGCATAGGTGAGGAAAATGAAAGCCTAGGAAAAATAACAAAAATCTAGAAGGATTACTGTGGCTTTGCAAGGTATCTTTAAGTTCTTTCCTCTAAAGAAAATGCAAACAGTAGAGGATGCATTAAGGGTGTGGTTTATGAAAGGAGTGCTGGTCTGAATTCCAGCTAAACAGCTTCTATAAGGCCTTAGCTCTACATCAAAAGACTGATGAATGAATGTGTATTTATCTAGGTTGTTTGTAAGTTACAATAAAATGTTGAAGACAATTTTTACTTTTAATAATTCCTCACTTTAAACAATTTTAAAAAAGTAATCACCTCCTGGGACCTTATTATGTCTATATAATGCCGTATAGTAAAATCTCATTTTCTATGCCATGAAATTAAATTCTAGTTAGAATATCCCTTCTTTGGCATTTTTAGACATAGTGAGGAACCAACATGCCTTCAAATCATTTATTGAATGACCTTGGTAGTCAAAGAGATTGTATTCTCATTCTTTAAAACTTCATAATCACAAATTAATTTATGGTAACATTCTTTCCATGACAGATGGAGGGATTTATTGAATGTAGAAATTTTATGTTGTAGAAATAATGAAAGTAGGGGATGATTTCAATGTATAGTGACTGAGTCCTTGTAATTACAGATTTTTTCAAGAATTTATCCAAGGATATACTTTCTGGAACCTTTGTAGTTTTCGTAGGTAATCCTGAGGGATTCTCTATATTTGTACCTTGACATTTGTCTTTGTATTTCTTTTTTATTTTAAAAAATTTTTAACATTTATTTATTTTTGAGAGACAGAGACAGATCATGAGCAGGGGAGGGGCAAAGAGAGAGGGACACACAGAATTGGAAGCAGGCTCCAAGCTCTGCTCAACCGACTGAGCCACCCAGGCGCCCCTGTATTTCTTTTTTAGTAGAATTAAAAAAATTTTTTTATGTTTTTTATTTATTTTTGAGAGACAGTGCGAGCAGGGAAGGGTCAGAGAGAGAGGGAGACACAGCATCTGAAGACAGGCTCCAGGCTCTGAGCTAGCTGTCAGCACAGAGCCCATCGCGGGGCTCCAACCTATGGACCCTGAGATCATGACCTGAGCCTAAGTCAGACAGTAGGACACTTAACCGACTTGGCCACCCAGGAGGTTGCTAGCTATTACTTACAAGCAAAGTCCTACAGGCAGATTGTAGAACCATTTCCGTATTGCAACCTCTCTATTCAAATGCAGATAAACTGCCATTCAACTACCTAGGTTAATTCAGATCTGGCTCAGCCTTCAGGGTAGGATGAATAAAGTAATTTGTCCTCAGGGAGTTTGTTGTACAGACCTTTTGTCCCTGCTGTATTGAAAAAAAAAAAAACCCAACAACCACTGATCCTTTCTTTTTAATGATCATATTTAGAATAGTGAGGTGGTTAGAATTCATTTGCTGAGGGGTGTATCATATTACAATTTTAATTGCAAATTACTACTTCTCTGTCCTGCCATGTTCTTCCAGATTATTTTGAATTTAAGTTGATTGCTTTTGTTGAATAAAAGGACATTTCCATTTTTATCTCATTCTATTGTGTGGATTAGTGCCTTGATTTTAAGGCTAGTGCTAGTAAATATTTGGATTACATATATATACTCCCTCATGACCCCTGTCCTCAGCACCCTACTACAGATTAAGAGGGAAAGTTAGCAACTGGTTAGGATAATAGTTTTAGAATTTGTGCATGTGGTAAATATTTTGCTGGTACAAAATGATTGAATGAGTAAGTGTTAACTGTGCTAGCTGAATATTTAAATGGGTGAAATATCAGAATAGTTCTGTATAGAGGTGGAGGAGAATGTGTCTCATTTTAAAAATTCTTTTTTCCTTCTTTCAGAGATAACTTGCTTTCTCTTTTAGCTCCATGACAGCTATGTTTATCTGATTAGTTTTAGATGTAATAGTCTATTCAAATGTCATCATAATACTTGCTAGCATTTTCTCTTCTTGTACATAATCAAGGCAGACTTTCTATAGAAAACAGGTCTACAGTGAAAACAAAACAAAACACCCAAAACTTCTAAATGGACAGCATTCTTGACAAACTGAAGTGATTGTCTGGCTAGGTATTAAATTCTTAGAATTTTGAACTTTGCTAAATAAGCAAGTTTATTACAAAGAGGTTATAAAGGGATAGGGCTGGGTACAAATCTTGACTGTTTTTGTGACTTGGGCCATAGAGCTCCGCTGCTCTGGTTCTCTCTTGTTTTTCATGTTATCATCATTTCTTTAATCATTATATATTGTTTGTTGCAATTTTGTTTCATTTGAGTTTTTCAAGACTACCAACCGTGTCCCCAGCTTTGCTTTTTCAGATCTTTTGTTCTGTTTGTGATTGCTTCTTTTGTGGATTTTATTTATATATTTTCTCATCCTTTTCAGAATTCTGCCAGCTTGGTTTTTACTTCCTTCTTTTCTTTGATTATTTTATTTACTTAAAAGGATTTTTTAAATCAAAATACTATAAGTACATACTTAAAGTCTGTACATATACAGACCGTTCTGTGGTATAGAAGGGCTTGTAATAAATTATAATCTCATGCTCCATATCTTTCTATCTCTAGTGTCGTTCACCAGTGGCAACCCATTTTAACTATTTTCACTGTTTTGTATGGTAGTTTTTTCCTTATCTTTAAGTAATATGCTTATACTACTATGCCTTACCTTATCTGTTTTAGATATTATCTATTGACTCCCTGCTATGATAGAGGAAAATTAAACTCATGTCACCTTCGGCCACCCAATCCTTATTATCACAATACTGTTATCATTATTTTAGATTCTCTAGTCTTAAGAGTACATCTTTTTGATTACTTTTTATGTGATAACATGTAATTTATTTGAGACTATGAAGAACAACATCTTAAATCAATCTAGATTTTTTACACATTTTATGAATATATTCTCTGTTGGTCCTTTTCTGATCATTTGTCTTTGAATTGGTCTGGTTACTTACTGTGAAGAGTGGGATGGTGTGTGTGTATGTATGCGCACATGTGCACACACACACATACAAGCATACTCAAGAACTTATTTCCAAGTTCAGGCATGTGAGAGATGATAAAGTTGAGCTGGAGTAATTCAGAGCCTGAACCTGAGCTTCTTTCCTTGCAAAGACTCTTTCCTAATTTTGTTTTTATTTCCATTATCCTGAGAGCATGACTTCCTTAGTTTTTGTAGCCAGTGGTTTTTGCAACAGTGTCAAACTTGCCCTTGCCTCAAGGATTCCATGTGTGCTTATTTTATTTTTGAGGAGCATTTATTTCTCATTGCAGTTTTAAGTTCATGGCCAAGTTGAGCAGAAAGTACAGGGGGTTTGCAAAATACTGCCAAACCTAATCCTGCAATACATTTACTACAATCAAGTGGGATTTATGCCTGGGATGCAAGGGTGTCTCAATATTCAGGAATCAATCAATGTGATAGATACATCAGTAAGAGAAAAGATAAAAAAAATCATTTCAATAGATGCAGAAAAAGCATTTGATAAAGTCCAACATCCGTTCATGATAGAACCCCTCAACAAAGTAGGGATAGAGGGAACATACCTCAACATAATAAAGGCCCTATATAAAAAACCCATAGCGAACATCATCCTCAATGGGGAAAAAATTAGAGCTTTTTTCCTAAGGCCAGGAACAAGACCAGATGTCTACTCTCACCACTTATAGTCAACGTAGTACTGGTAGTCCTAGTCACAAAAGAAATAAAACACATCCAAATTGTTAAGGAAGAAGTTAAACTTTCAGTATTTGCAGATGACATTCTACTACATGCAGAAAATCATGAAGAATCCACCAAAAATCTACTAAAACTAAACTAAAAAAAACTGCTAAAACAGTAGAGTAGTAGAATACAAAATAATTCCATAGAGATCTGTGGTATTACCATACACTAATGAAGCAGTACAAAGTGAAATTATGAAAACATTCCCATTTACAATTGTACCCAAAGCAGTAAAATATCTAGGAATATACCTAACCAATGAGGTAAAAGACCTATACTCTGAAAACTATAAAACATTGATGAAAGAAATTCAGGAAGACACAAAGAAATGGAAAGACATTCCATGCTCATGGGTTGGAAGAATGTTGTTAAAATGTCTATACTACCCGAAGCAATCTACAGATTAAATGCAATCCCTATCAAAATACTGATAGCAATTTTCACAGAAGTAGAACAAAGAATCTTAAAGTTTGTGTGGAATCCCAGAAGACCCCAGATAGCCAAAGCAGTATTGAAAAAGAAAAACAAAACTAGTGATGTCACAATTCCAGACTATATGTTCTATTTTAAAGCAGTAGTAATCAAAATAGTATGGTCCTGGCATAAAAATAGAGATAGAGATCAGTAGAACAGAATAGAAAACCCAGAAATAAACCCACAATGATGTGGTCAATTAATCTTCAGCAAAGCAGGAAAGATTTTCTAATGGGAAAGAGACAGTCTCTTCAACAAATGGTGCCAGGAAATACCATGCACCATTCTTGTGCTACATGCAGAAGAATGAAACTGGACCACACAAAGTGGATCATACACAAAAATAAACCCAAAATGGAATATAGACCTAAATGTGAGACCTGAAACTATAAAAATCTTAGAAGAGAACACAGTAACTTCTTTGTCATTAGCCATAGCAGCATTTTTCTAGGTATGTCTCCTGAGACAGGGGAAATAAAAGCAAAAAGAAACTTTTTTTTTTTTTTTAACTTTATAGTTTATTGTCAGGTTGGTTTCCATATAACACCCAGTGCTCTTCCCCACAAGTGACCTCCACCAAGACCATCACCCCGCTTTACCTTTTCCCCTTCCCCTTCCCCCCTCAGTTTGTT
>CM053579.1:43782749-43826966 GCA_028646485.1 Cryptoprocta ferox | reverse complement strand
TTTCTCTTCCCCTGGTCTCTCCGGGGCACAGCGCGTTCTCCCTGTGTTGGGCTCGGGGGCTCCTTCCCCTGCACCACCGGGACCGCCCGTCCCCTAATTTCCCAGATCACAGTCACTCACTCAGGCATCTTTGAGGTTGTCTTCTTTCTGGCGTCTATTTCTTCTTTTCCCCACTTGCAAATCCAAGTTTTATCCCTTCCGTCCTTCTCAGTTCAATCCATACGGGCGTGCGCGGATTACAGAGCTCCCTGCTCTTCCGCCATCTTGTCCTCCTCCCGAACCAAAAAGAAACTTTTGAGATTACATACAAACAAAAATCTTTTGCACAGTGAAGGAAAAAGTCAATAAAATTAAAAGGCAACCTATGGAATGGGAGAAGATATTTGCAAATAACCTATCTGTTAAAGGGTTAGTATCTACAATATATAAAGAACTGATAAATATCAACACTCCAAAAATGAAATAATCGAAGTAAAAAATAGGCGGAAGACATGAACATGTATTTTTTCAAAGAAGACATTTAGATGGCCAACAGACATATGAAAAACTGCTCACCATCACACATCATCAGGGAAATGCAAATCAAAACTACAATGAGATATTACCTCATACCTGTCAGAATGGGTCAAATAAAACACTGAAGAAACAAGCGTTGGCAAGGATAAAGAGAAAAAGGAACCCTTGTGCACTTTGGGCGGGAATGCAAACTGGGGCAGCCATTGTGAAAAACACTATGGAGTTCCCTCAAAAAGTTAAAAATAGAACTACCCTATTATCTAGTAATTTCACTACTGTGTATTTACCTAAAGATGACAGAAACACTAATTCAAAGGGATACATGCCTTATGTTTATTGCAGCATTGTTTATTGCCTATTTACAATAGGCAAATTATGGAAGCAGACCATGTGTTTATCGATAGATGAGTGGATATAGAAAAAGTGGAATGGATATAGAAGACACACATACACACACACACACACACTGAAATATTATTCAACCATGAAAAAGAATGAAATCTTGCTGCTTAAAACAACATGGCTGTAACTAGAGAGTATAATGCTAAGTGAAGTAAGTCAGAGAAGGACAGATACCATATGATTTCCTCATGTGAAATTTAAGAAACAAAACCAATTAGGAAAGGAAAAAGACAAACCAACAAACAGACTCTTAACTATAGAGAACAAACTGATCATTACCAGAGGAGAGGTGGGGAGATGGGTGAAATAGGTGATGGGGATTAAAGAGTATACTTATCATGAATAGCATCCAGTAACATATAGCATTGTTGAATCACTCTATTGTATACCTGAAACTAATATAAAACTGTATGTTAACTATGCTGGAATTAAAATATTCAATTAAAAAAGTATGTTCCACAAATAAAAAAAAATACAGAGTTTCCATACACTCTCACACATGCATTGCCTTCTGTACTATCAGCATCCTACACCAGGATGGTATGTTAGTATATTTATTACAAATGAGGAACTACATCTACACATTATCACCCCAAGTCCATAGTTTACATTAGCTTCATTCTTGGTATTGTACATTCTATGGATTTATATGTTTTTTGACAAATGTATAATGACATGTATCTACCATTATAGTAGTATCACTGTCCTAAATATCCTTTGTTCTCTACTCCTCCTTTCCCCTATAACACCTGGCAACCACTGATTTTTTTTATAGTTTCTGTAGTTTTGCCTTTTCCAGAATGTCATAGGGTTGGAATCCTACAATATATAGTCTTTTCCAATTGGTTTCTTTTACTTTGTAATATGCATTTAGGATTACTCCAGTTTTGTCATTTGCTTGGAAGCTCATTTCTTTTTAGAGCTGAAAAATAGTTCATTTTCTGGACTGACCGTGGTTTATTTATTATAAATTCACTTACTGAAGGACATCTTGGTTGCTTCCAAATTTTGGCAATTATGAATAAAACTGCTATAAACATCTGTGTACAAGCTTTTGTGTGGACTTAAGTTTCACCTCTTTTGTGTAAACTCCGAGGAGTGGTAAGAATGTGTTCAGTTATGTTTAGTTTTGTACGAAAATACCAAACTGTTTTCCAAAGTGGCTGTATTAAGAACTTTGCATAGGCTGTTCTTATGGCGCCACTTTTTTCTAATTAACCTCTACTCTTCCTAAAGACTTCAGCTTAGTTATCTCTCATGACCTCGTCGACTTAGTAATTTCCTCTCATTGTATGCTTTCATAGCTCATGTATCTCTCCATCATAGCATTTATCATATTATAAGTTTGTGTGTATGATTCCTTAATGTTTATCTTCCCCCTAGTTTGTAAGCTATGTGAAATTATGGGTCATGTTTCATTTTTCCTCACCACAGTGTCTGGCATTTTAGCAAGTATTTACTTTTTTATTACAAATTTTTTATGTTTATTTATTTTTGAGTGAGAGAGACAGAACACGAGCAGGGGAGGGGCAGAGAGAGAGAGAGACACAGAATCCAAAGCAGGCTGTCAGCACAGAGCCCGACACTGGGCTGGAAGTCACAGACTGAGATCATGACCTGAGCCAAAGTAAGACTATTTACTGGCTGAGCCACTCAGGCGTCCCTGCAAGTATTTATTAAGTATCTATTAAATGAATGAATGACTAAATAAATAAATTTGCATCATTGTTCTTTTTCCATGATGATTAATAATTGTTTTGATTTTGCAAGTTTACTTTGCTTAAAGAATTTTACCTAGAAAACTGCAGAAAAACTAGGCAAAACCATTTGAAATTTCATGTCAGAAGAGATGAGCCACAAAAGTTCTCTGAACTCCAAACTCTTTGTGTGTATGTACACATACGTACACATGATTATGCATGTTTGTTTCGACAGGAAAAATAGTGTGCTTTCAAGTGAATTAATCAATTTGTGATGGCTGTTGACCTAGCAAAGAAAATATTAGGTAACTCTTTTTGAGAAGTGTGTTGTTATTAAACAAGAGATAATTCCTGACTTTTCTTAAGTTCCATGAATGGTTAAGTGAAGTAGAAATTGTGTGGTTTATAAAATTCCCTATACTAAAACTTTGCTTGTATTCTCAAAATTGTATACTACACAGAAAAAAATGCATATAATTTAAATGTTAAGAGTTACATGTAGTTTATTTCTGATACTCATTTGATTACTCTTTAACATGAAAAAAATCTAGGAAGATAAAATATTCAGATCATTCATTTTCGTGCAACACAGTAGGTTTGCAGTTGAAAATGAGTTTCCAAAAAAAGATTTTCAACTCAGGGCAACAATTATTGACTAATGATGCAAGCTATTAATGGAGATAATGTCATTGAAAGTCACACCGTGGAGGGGCGCCTGAGTGGCTCAGTAGGTTGAGCTTCCGACTCTTGATTTCTGTTTAGGTCATGATTCCTGGGTTATGTGTGGAGCCTGCTTAAGATTCTGTCTCCTCCTCTCTCTCAAATGAAAAATCACACTCTTGGGACACTTATTGCAATACTTCACTTGTTATGGCTGGATTATATATGCTTTAACATGGCAATATTGATTAAACAGTAAAGATTTATTCTCTGTCATCATTGGAGTTAGCAATCATAGTTAAGAGGAAGTAAGGCACACATAAGATGTAATGTGATGCTTTGCCTCATGTTTATTTCTATTTTAAGCTTCAGTGGCCTAGAGTATTTTGCAAGAAAGTTTACATGTAATTCAGAATGAGTATCTTCATGTGTGATTATTGATAGAAGGGACTGGGGTTTGAGGGAATGACTGCTACTTAGTATGTATTTAAACATAGCCAAAAGTAGTAGTCTTCCCATAGAAATTATTTTATAAAGATAATAGCATGAGAATAAGATGCCTCCATTGTCTTCTTTACTTTTGGTTTAATCTTTTTCTTTTTGTCTTTTAATATGGCTCTAAAACAAATCATAAACTAAACCCTTTTATGTATTTTAGTATCTTCTGAACTGGGTCACCTGTCCAACTCTTTCAGCCAGCTGGTTAGGGTATAAAACCTATTTTGCCACAGTGTTTAAAAAAGCCTAATTACAGATGATAAAGTAAGGCTATAAAATACTAAGCCCAGAGATCCTTGTGAATATGTTCACTTGTTGTCCCTTCAGTATAGTCACCCTGCATGATAAGAGTTTTATTTTTATTTTGCATTGATACTGTTACCATTTCTCAAAATGCTTTTTGGAATGTTTGGGAACCATTTTCAGAATCAGTTTATAAGAGATGTGAGAAAGCCACTTTGAAGGTTACATTTTGCTTTGTGTCAGTCTAGCATATATTTGAGTGCTTGGTAATCAGAGTTTACTATTTTGAAAGGGAACAAATATTTGAAAATGTACATTATAGTATATTAAAGAATAAATCTAGTCCTGTGATTTTATTTTCATACCTTGTAAATGGAGACAAGTGGGTTACTGGTGTATAGTCATTTGTCTATCTGTGTCTATTCTATCACAAATACTTAAAGTGTACAGCTTGCTAAATGTTGCATATGTGCACACCTGTGAAACCATTACCACAATCAAGATAGTGAACATATCCACATACACTTCCGAAGGGTTATGACCCTTGGGAATCACTCCCTTACCTCTCAATTTCTTCTCCAAACTAAGAATCAGTTTGCATTTTCTTCAGTTTTCTGAAAGCATTTCTGTACAATTGATTTTGATAGAATACATCCATGAAGTCATAGTGTTGGGTCTTCTCTCTCTCTCTCTCTCTTTTTTTTTTTTAATTTTTTGTCTTTATTTTATTTTGAGAGACAGAGAGGGAGAATGAGCTGGGGAGGGGCAGAGAGAGAGGGAGACACAGAATCTGAAGCAGGCTCTAGGCTCTGAGCTGTCAGCACAGAGCCTGATGCAGGGCTTGAACCCATGTACTGCGAGATCATGACCTGAGCCAAAGTCGAACGCTTAACCGACTGAGCCACCCAGGCACCCCCCCTCTCTCTTTTTCAGTTGGTTTTAATGATCCATTAAAAAGAAATTTGGGGCGCCTGGGTGGCTCTGTCTCTGCCCCTCCTCCACTTGCCCTCTTTTTCTGTCTCTCAAAAATAAATAAACATTAAAAAAAATCCTTACAGAGAGAGAGCACGAGCATGTAAGGGAGGGACACACACACACACACACACACACACAGAGAGAGAGAGAGAGAGAGAGAGAGAGAGAGGAGAGAAAGAGCATCCCAAGCAGGCTGTGCGCTGTCAGCATGTAACCTGATGTGGGGCTTGATCTCACAAAATGTGAGACCATGCCCTGAGCGGAAATCAAAAGTCAGACTCTTAAGTGACTGAGCCAACCAGGTGCCCCAAAGGAACTTTTTTAAAGAAACAACATTTGGTTTTATTATTTTTATATTGTTTTTCTATTTCATTGATTTCCATTTTGACTTATGATTTTCTTTCTTCTGCTTGCTTTAGGTTTCATTTGCTCTTTTTCTATTTGCTTAAGGTGGCAGCTAGGGTCACTGATTTGAGAACTCTCATTTTCTAATGTAGACATGTTTTGTATATATTTCCTCTTATTTACTGGTTTTATGGTATCTCACAAATTCTGTTATAGTGTGATTTTATTTTCAGTTAGTTAAAATACTTTCCAATTTTTCTTTTGCTTTCTTCTTTGACCCATCTGTTATTTAGAAGTATATTTCTTTCCAGGGTGCCAGGGTGGCTCAGTGGGTTGAGTGTTGGACTCTTGATTTTGGCTGAGGTCATGATCTCGTACTTCATGGGATTGATTCCTGAGTTGGGCTTAGCATGGAGCCTGCTTGGGATTCTCTCTCTTCCTATCTCCCTACCCTTCTCCTACTCACTCATGCATACTTTCTTTCTCTCAAAATAAATAAACTTAAAAAAATAGAAGTATATTTCTTTCCAAATATTTGGAAAATTTCCAGATTTGGTTTTGATTTCTGATATAATTCTGCTATGGTCAGAGAATATACTTATTTCATGTTGACTACTTTTAAATTTATTGAGACTTTGTTTTGTGATAAATGTACAACATGCACTTGAAGAATGTGTATTCTGCTGTTGGGTGGAATGTTCTAAAAATGTCAGCCTGATCAGATTGATTGATAGTGTTGTTCAGGTCCTCATCTTCATGCTGATTTTCCCTTGGCTTGTTCTATCAATTATTGAGAGATGGACATTGAAATCTCTGACTATAATTGCGGATTTGTCTGTTTCTCTTTGCAGTTCTGTCAGCTTCTGCTTCATGTGTTTTGAAGCTCTGTTACTACAGGCACAAACACTTAGAATCCTTGTATCTTCCTATTTAATTAACCCCTTTATCATTATGAAATGACCTTCTTTATCCTTACTAATATATCTTTTTTTGCTGTGAAATCTACTTTATCTGATATTAATATAGCCACTCTAGCATTCTTTAGATTTGTGTTAGCTGGTTTACCTTCCTCTGTCCCTTTATATAATGTCTTTTTTCCTATTTTTTAAAATATTTTCTCTTTATCACTAGTTTTTTTTCTTTTTTTAAATTTAATTTAAATCCAAGTTAGTTAACATAAATAGTGTAGTTATGTTTTCAGGAATACAATTTAGTGACTCATCACTTACATATAACACCTAGTGCTCATCCCAAAAAGTGTCCTTAATGCCCATGATCCATTTAGCCCATCCCCCCACCCAACACCCCTCCAGCAACCCTCAGTTTGTTCTCTGTATTTAAGAGTCTCTCTTTATCACTAGTTTTCAATGATTTGAATAAGATGTGCCTAGGTGTAATTTTCTTCATGTTTCTTGTATCGGGAGTTCGTTGGGCTTTTTGGATCAGTGGGCTTCTAGTTTAAAAAAAAATTGTAACATTTCTGGCCATTATATCTATAAATATTTATTATCCCCCCATCTTCTTCCTTTGGAACTTCAATTACACATATATTTGGTCACTTGAAATTGTCTCTCTTATTACTGATGTTCTTTTCATTTTTATTTGTTTTGTTTCTTTTTAATTTTTGCTTCAACTTGGATAGTTTCTATAACGTATGTGTTCAAATGTACTGATCTTTCCTATTGTAATGTCTGATTGGCCATTAATTCTATCTAGTGAAGTTCTCTGCTTAGATATTGTAATTTTCATCTTTAGAATTTCAAATTGGGCCTTTCTTATATCTGTCATATCTCTATTTAACTTTTTGAAACATATGGAATATAAGTTAAAAGTAACTTTTAATGCCCTCATCTGTTAATTTTAACATTTGTGTCAGTCTGGGTCAGTTTTGGTTGATTAGGTTTTTTCTCTTCTTTATGCTTTTTATATGCCTGGCAATTTTTAATTAGATGACAGATTTTATGAATTTTCCCTTATTGGGTTGTGGATATTTTTGTATTTGCTATAATTATTCTAGAGCATTGTTCTGGTTTAAAAAAATGTTTTTTTTACATTTATTTATCTTTGAGAGACAGAGAGTGAACAGGGGAGGGACAGAGAGAGAGGGAGACACAGAATCCGAAGCAGGCTCCAGGCTCTGAGCTAGCGGTCAGCACAGAGCCCGATGCTGGTCTCGAACCCATGAACCGTGAGATCATGACCTGAGCCGAAATCGGAAGCTCAACCGACTGAGCCACCCAGGCGTTAAGTTACTTGGAAATGGGCTGATCCTTTTGGGTCTGCTTTTAAGGTTTGTTTGGCAAGGTCAGAGCAAGACTTAGTTTAGGGCTAATTATTCTCTTACTACTGAGGCAAGAACCTTCCGAGATCTCTACCTAGTGCCATGTTAATTATGAGGTTTTCCTGTCTGGTTGGTAGAAACAGGTTTTAATTCCAGCTCTGTGTGAGTGCCAGGCAGTGTTCTCTATTTAATATGCTTTGATAGTTCATTCTTTCCCCATCCTTAGGTAGTTACTTTATATACATGCGCCATTTAGCACTCTGCTGAATACACACATTGTACCTCTGGAGGTCTCCTGAGTTCTTTCTCTGTTAATGCTTTCTCTTTTCTGGCATTCTGCCCTATAAACTCCAGTAGCTTTGTGTCCTTGGATTCTTAACTCCTCAACTCAGGCAGTCTACAGAGCTCTGCCTGGGTCTCCTCCCTGGGCCACTACCTGGACACTGTCTCAAGGCAGTATGCGGGGGAATCTTAGGGTTCACCTCATTTATTTACTGTCTTTCAGGGATCACTGAAATTTGTTGCCTGGTGTCCAGCATCTTGAAAACATTGTCTGAAATATTTATGTGTATTTTTTGTTGTTTCAGGCAGGGTGGTAAATCTGGGCAGAAGTCCTAGATGTATTATAAAATCTGGTTTGACCTATGTAATTAATGCGATTGAGATTTTTATGGTTGTCTTTTGCTACCTCTCTCCCCCACTCCTACCCCAACACCTGGTCAATCTTGTCTGAATATTAACTAACCCATTGCAGCTTCTTTAGTCTCCAGGTATAATCTCTTGGATTTAGGGCAAAATTGCCTTCCCAACAATTATCTTAACCTTAATCTGGAAGTCTCCCTTTATTTTTGGTTAATAGTTATTTGGCAATTCCTTCCTTTACCAAACTTGGTTAGTTCATAAAAATTTAGGTACATAATATCTTTTCCCATTTTCCCCAAAATTTTCTTCCTAAGTGTTCTCCTGGTCATGTGATCTATCTTTACCTTTGTAGATGTTTAATACAACACCTTGCCATCCTTGGTCAAATTTTTATCCTTCTGAGGTGGTGGGGGGAATGGGTTAAATAGGTGATGGGGATTAAAGAGTGCACTTGTGATGAGCACCAGATATTGTATGAAAGTGTCGAATCATTATATTGTACACCTGAAACGAATATTACACTGTATGCTTACTGGAATTTAAATAAAAACTTAAAATTTCATTCTTTTAGGCTCATATATACAAGACTCCAGCTTAAGCACTTATTTTTACTAGAAATACAGTACAGAAACAGAATTTTAGTGCTAACAAGAACTTTATATTTAATCACTTGTACTTGAAGAGATTGAGAGCATACTTCCCAGTCTCTCCAGTACATTGCCATCTATGTTTAGCCTTGTCACAAAATATTTAAGGTCTTTATTTTCATCCTTAATTACTGTAAAAATTCAGATACACCTTTTCAGAATATTTAAGTGCATAATATAATTTAGGGATTATTTTATTAGTATAACCTTCTGTGTTCTTTAAGGTGGAACATTCTCATTGGTCTTACTGTCTGGGAGAGGAGAAGGCAGAAGAAAATCCAAGTCACTATTCACTAAGAACAAATATTACATTTGGGCTGTTGGTCACATCAACATGGATTTTGGTAGAAAACTTCACATCAATTTGACAGATTTTACTCATGACAAATGTACTTCTATAGGGCTTGCAACAAACTACTCAGTTATAAATGGGTATTTTCTGATGTAATCCTTCCTGATTTGTTTTCAGTTCAGGTTTTTTCCCCCTCCATTGAAACTACCCTATAATGATTTAGTTAAAACTTATTAGATGTACAGGCTAGTAGCATTTTACACACATGACCTCATTATATACTGGTTTCCCTACTCCTGATTACATTTAGTAAGACTGTTAAGTTTGTGGTTCTACCTTCTTTCTGGAATTCAAGGAAAGCTTCTGTTTGACAAAGCTAGCTCAAAAAGAATGAATTCTTCATTGTTGGCTATTTCCAAAATTTATGCTTAAATCATAAAGTCCTTCAAGGATTAAGTTGAAATACTCATTTTGTATGTTACTGGAACTAAGATAGATGCAAGCAGAAATTGGGAAGGTTTTTAATCTTTGTTGTAGAATTTTTTGTGTAAGATGGGAGTACCTAATTTTTTAATGTAAAAATAAAGAGAATGAACATTTTTAATGAAAATCCAAACTGAGGATTCATCTTAACAGAGGTTGTTAACATTTATTTCCTGGTATTTTCCTTCTATATGTTTAAAATGCAAACACCATGGGAAAATCTAGTATACGCTCTTGATAGTTGTATTTTGTCATTTATTATTTTTATTTTACAGTTGGTCAGGTGCCTGAAAAGGTTTGTATGTTATTGGTATCAGGAAGTAAATTCAATAGCTTTTATACACAAGCTAAAAATTCATGTGAGTGATCTGGGAGGTACATGACCTTTGTACTTCATAGCCCTTACTCTAATTCTGACAGTAAATGATCTAAGATGTCAGGTTAAAACTTTTGTTGGTTTTCAACCAAGGGAATTATTAAATACATTGAGATGCCTCCATTTGTACTATGATGGCTCATACATACCGTATCACAGTCCTATGTTAGGTAATTACTTTGCGAAAGTATATTATTAGCTGGCATGGTGATACTGCATACAGGTCAGAGAATATTATAAAATGGTTCTGTTTAACTTCTGTGTGCCTCATTTTTCTGATCAGTAAAATGGGTATAATAATAATACCTACATTATAGATTTGTTGTGGGGATTAATTAAACCAAAGCACTAAGAACAGTGCCTGGCACATAGTAGGTATTCAGTGAGTCTTAATCACTAGTATTAACAGTAGTCATGTTCTCTCTTTAGGTCTAGCTTTTTAGTATACAAATGATTAATACCATTCTTAGGTATTCACCTCTGCAGTTTGGTAATTAAACTGTCCTTCCCTTTCTTTCCCTCCCTTCCCCCTTCCTTTCTTTTCTTCACTGTAAATTCTTAAACTTGTTGCTGTCTAGGTGGAGTGGTAATAGGTTCAGGTGGTAAATATTGCTATTTTTGTGGCAATTTGATTAGGAGATCGAATTTGAAGCTATATATCTCAGAGGAGGCAAAGAGACCCAGATGTTCCATTCTTTGATTTCTATTTTGTATTGTTTAAAATTCAGATTAAATTTTGTAGTTCACATTTATTTAAGCATTGATTTTTTTAGAAAGCATTATGTATTTAAATTCAAGTTAGTTAACATACAGTGTAGTATTGGTTTCAGGAGTAGGATCCAGTGATTCATCACTTACATACAACACCCAGTGCTCGTTTAAGCACCGATTTTTAAAATAAAGTTCCTACTTGTCTCTTGTTATTTTATTCTTCTGCCTAACAACCAGCCAGTCAGCTGGAGTGGAATGTCACTTTCCAAGCAAATCATTGTGGCCTATGAATATGTTCCAGAGGTGTGTATGTGTAATAATTCCATTCTGAAAGATCTCCTCCCACACACTTTTTGTCTGTCTCATAGGTAGGGGTATGGGTAAGCCTAATCAGCTAGTCTGGATGATTGTTGGAAACCAAATATAGATATTTCATGTAATATGTTTATGTACATGTTATGACTATGTTTTGAAGTTTAACTGTTAATTTCACCTTTTTAGGGTTATATTACTTTTTGCTAGTCTGCATTTTTCTCTGTAGATTTATTTTCTTGGTTTCAAAATTCTTCTGTTTTTTCTTTTATTACTAACTTTCTAGCCTCACCCTTCCCCTCTAGCTGAATTGGCTCTAGAATCCCTAAATGTATATTAAATGCTTTCTGTTCTAAGTTCAATCCCATTTTTTGATTACTGATATTTTTTTACAGTCATTTAGTTCATAGTTACTCTCCTTTGATATGGGAATATTGTTTAAGGGCATTGACTTTGGAGAATAACAAACCTGTATTATCTCACTTCCATCTTTTAACAACTATGAGCTATGATTAAGTTACATTATTTCTGTGAGCCTCAGGTTCCCCATTTGTAAAATGGGGATAAATAATAGAATATATTTCAAGGGTTGTTGCACAAATTAAATCTTAAAATATATGTAAAAGTACTTACTGTGGTATCTGGAACATAGCTAACCCTCAATAGATGATAAATATACTTTTGTTGCTGGCATCCATATTAAGGCTACCTGTCCCTTCTCCTCTCTAGTCATTTCAGCTTTGTGTCCACCAGTGTTCTATTTTGGAGGTTCTTTATGTGATGGTGTTCTATTTTGGAGGTTCTTTATGTGATGGATTGCTCCAGCGGCAAGAAGGGCTATTATCAAACCTGAGAGATTTCATATTTAAGTTGAGAAATTGCCAGCTTCCAGTAATTTATTCAATAAATGTGGCTATTCCAAGGGCCATTAGCTCCGTATAATGTAGTGAGTTTTGAGGGATCTGGGAGCTGATCAGGGAAAAAAAAAAGATGACATGGCAGTGGTAGCTTTATTTGGGTGATGCTTTGACAGATTTGCATATAGGGGACGCCCCTCATAGCTTGAGACCTTCTAGAGACAATAGCAGGGGGCCACTACCTGGAAGGGGAAGAGAGCAAGGGAACTCATGGGGCTGAGGAGGATCAGAGAGGAAACATATGTGTCTAGATTATATCACTCAGCAGCACAATGGGGGGATTTTGGGCCAGAGCCCAAACTAAGCAGCATGAGTTAGGGTCTTTTATAGCTACAGAGTTTATTTTATCTTTGGTTGGCAGATGTTGGGTACAGTTTTCACAGTGAATGCAAACCAAGCATGTTCTAAGTGGCTGAAAATCTGCTTATTTGGGCTATATTTTTAAACAATTGTGGGGCGCCTGGGTGGCTCAGTCTGTTAAGCGTCCGGCTTCGGCTCAGGTCATGATCTCACGGTTCATGGGTTCGAGCCCCGCATCGGGCTCTGTGCTGACAGCTCAGAGCCTGGAGCCTGTCTTCAGATTCTGTGTCTCCCCCTCTCTCTGACCCTCCCCTGCTCACGCTGTCTCTCTCTGTCTCTCAAAAATAAATAAATTTAAAAAAAAACATAAACAATTGTATGTGTGAGTTTGGCATCTGTGGGCTTTTATTGGCTCTTTGCTGTGAAGAAGTAAACAGGGCCCGTATATAAAGGCAGTCTTTTAAACCATTTATATAACATACCCCAAACTATTTAACATCTGGTTCCTACCTCAGGAAATTCATGCTCTATAGGGAATATTAAATACTATGATAAATACTATAATCAAGGTTTGAACTAAGACCTTGGGAGTGACATGAAGAAAGATCCCTTCCAGGAATAATACTATTTTTGTGGTGTTTCCACGTTCTTTAAAGCATTGTCCAGGTGAGGAAAACACTCAACATTGTTGGCTCCTGGTGACCAACACCATGCTTCATTACTTTTTGAATTTTAAAACTTTGCCATCTCTTCAGTATCTATGGGTTACATATTCATGTTCAGTCACTGTCTGTAGCATTGGGCTTACATGTCTCATTTCTGCATTTCATGTAAAAGAAAATGTCTCTTTTAGTATATTATGGTATTAGTGGAGAGGGAAGAGTGCATTCGAGTACTTTCCTAAAATAAATGGTCACTATTTCAAAAACTCAACTAGGAAGGTGCTTATGTATAGTTTGTGAAATTTGAGATATTCAGAACTCAATAGGTATTTGAAAATGGAAGGACTTTTCAATTGGTAGATCATGTTTGTACTTAAACCGCTGAACAAATTCACTGTGAGTACTCTAGAAAGGCAGTGTTTATGAAGAGATTTAGACAATTTTTTTGATGAAAGGAGTAACATGTTCTCTGTTTCCTGGTTGAGACACCTTGGGAGCTTGATCTCCTCTGTGTGTTAATCTCTGAACCCTTATACTGAAAAATTGGCCTATTGTTTCTCTTATCCTATCTTATATCCCATTGTTAGTATAGTCAGCCCTACCTGCAGAAAAGAAAAAACCAGGTTTTTGACATCCTAAGTTAGAATGTATATTTTCTCCAGAAAATGTTTGCAAGGAGGATGCAGTTGGAATACTACTATTAGTGCTAATTGTATTATAGATTAAATACAAAGTTGTAAGATGACTTGGGAATTCAACCATCATTGAGAACTTTGTCTCTCTGGCAAAATATAGCAGCAGAATTGAGTTTGTGTGTTGTATCAGGGCTATAAAGAGCTTATGTGCCTCAAAAACTTCAACAGTATTGTTTATGACCATTAAATAAGTAATTTTATTTAAATTAAGTATAATATTATTAGCAACTAGAATGGTACTTGAAGAGAACTCAGTTTAGGAATTTTGTAAAAAGCCTGGCTATGATTCTGGTGCTGGCTCATTAATTTTGTGGGGAGAACTCATGACAACATAGTAAGAGATATTCTGTAAATGTTTAAGCACATCTATATTTGTATTACAATGATCTACTGGTTATACATCTTTCAGTCAGTTACATAGTAACATTTTTCAACCTTTCTGTTTTTTTTTTAAGTTTATTTTTACTTATTTTGAGAGAGCGAGGGAGACAGAATCCCAAACAGGTTGCTCCCTGTCAGCGCAGAGCCTGATGCAGGGCTTAAACTCACAAATCGTGAGATCATGACCTGAGCCAAAGAGTCTGATGCTTAACTGACTGAGCCATCCAGGCACCCTGTTTTTCAACCTTTCTAAGCCCCAAATGGCTCAACTGTTATAAAACCAAATTCCCCGACAGTGAGGAAAATAGAAATTTGAACAAATGCTATTAAGTAGTTCAGAACTTCTTAAGTTTAGCCTGTATAACTTTGACTTTCTCTGTCTTATCGAAGAGTACCTCTCAATACTCTGAGTGTTATTGACAAGTTTAAGATGTGTAAAGATGTGTATGTATGTATTGATAATTGGTTTTTAAGAGCTGCCATGATAGGACTTATTTAATTTTGCTGGTCAGTGGGGTTTGTTGGCCTGAGCGAATTCAAAGAATTATAGAAGTTAATAGCCTTCATATTTTATGACTTTATGCAAAGTGTGATCTATACATTAATGTGTAAGAGAAACCACTCTTAAGGTCTAGATGAAAAGGGAAAAACGTGTATATCTTCTATATCAAAATCTTTTGACTGAAAAATGTAATTTTGAAATATTAAAAAGAGTTTGAATCATCTGTTATGGCTTGTACATATATCATGGCCATTATATTCTTGAGTTGCCTGTAATTGTTTAGGCAAAGGAAAATACAGTTCATCTTTTTTAATATTGATACAATGATTACACACCACATACAGGACTTCAAGGATTATGTGTTATTGCTGATTTATTTGCCATTCTTATTCCAATTTAGTAATTCAAATACATGATGAGTCCATTGTTAAAAATGCAATGTTAGAGTAGAAGAAATTAGAAATAATAATAGTTGCTTTATCTAAAATCATAAAATGGTCAAATCTAAAACTGCCTGTTAATTTGTTATGGTAGTGACATAAATGAAATTTTTCTGTAATGTGTTCTTTATTTTACTTTGATATAATTTGTCTCTACCTTCAGATAGAATCCTTTATCCATATTAAAACTAAGTAAAGAACTATTTAAGGAACATTATGGGGCACAATCTTTAAATATTACAGTTATCACTACTCAGCATAGAATCTGAAGCCAATGGGGAAAAAATGAATGTTATAAAACTTAATAATTTTTTGTTGATTTTAAATTCTTTCAAAGATCCTTTAAGTTTTCTGAAAATTTTAAGTCATTTTGGCCTACATAATCATGTTTTGTTTAAATTTTTCAGTGTTCAATGTTTGTTATAGTATTTAGTTATTTAAACAGTTCTTCCTATATGAGTTCAAATAAGGTGTTTTTGTTTTTCATGGGGATATAGCTGTCTACTTGAACTTTGGCAATCATTTTTATTGGTTGTATCTTTGGGAACATGTGTTCCAGGTACTAAATAACTGCTGTACAAATGAACTTTGAGACGACAACCCATCCCTGAACTGGGAATTATTTGCAAATTCAAGAATATCAGTTAAAAGTACTAATAGTGAAATTGACTCAAATCATTGGTTGATTTTTGTGTCTTTTCCTACCAAAAATATGTTATAATAACACCTTATTCACAATTCAGGTATAATTTTCATTTTTAGGTGACTTATACTCTTGACTTGTTAAAGGAGTGAATCATTTTGTTTTGTCAGATTAATTTTACCACTATGTGAGAAAACTAAATGGTGTGGTTACTTATAAAAACTACTTGAAGTAGACACATGGCAAGTCATTGTTAGGTAAAGTACCTCCAGAGTAATAATCATAGCCATTTAGAGGTTATTTGTGTGTTATAAAGATGGAAATCACAACAACAGATATTAAATTACCCTATTTAATACAAACAACAATCATATGTCTGGGTTCAGTACTTTAATAACAATCATAATTTTAAACAAATTATGTATAGTAACTGCCTTCTCTATTTCTGTTGTTGCCATCCTAGTCTAAGCTCTTACCAACTCACAACTGGATCTCTCTTCTGTGTATTTGTCTCCTTCCCTCTCCAATTCAATCAATCATGATAAGTTTGAGTGTTAACTATGTGCTAAAAACAGTACACAAAACTGAGAACACAGTGGGGACCAACAGAGACCTAGTCCTTACTACATTGAATTTATAGTATAGCAAGGAAGACCGACATTGATAAGGAATTGTAATTTGATAATTGGAATGTGTTACAAAAGGAGAAGTCAGGAACCATGGGAGACTATCACAGGACTAACAGTAACCTGATCTGAGACTAAAATGGATAAATAGGAGATAGCCAGGTGAAGGAGTTTGGGTGGGTCTGGGGGTGCGGAAGTGCGGGGGTGCTCTTAGCAGAGCAAAGTGTACATGGAAGAGCTGAGATTGACAAAGACCTTGAGCTTTAACTAGTATTGTTATACTGATGAAGACTCTTGCAGACTGACTTCCGAATGTAGACAGAGGTTTTAGAAGTTGGACTCTACTTGGATCTAAATACTAATCCTAACTGTGTAATTTATTATCTTTGTGACTTTAGGCAAAGGACTTAGTGACTGCAAAGCTTGATTTCCTGGCCTATAAAATACACAGTAAATACCTTTATCATAGGATTGATGTGAGGATTCAAATGAAGCAATGCATGTAAAGCTCTTAGCATAGTGCCTGACACATAATAAATGCTCATTAAATGGTAGCTAGTATTTAGGTAGAATAGACCAAACTCGCTGATCTCTGCAAGCTCCTTTTTAGCCTTTGATTTTTTTGCCAATCCTGAATATTACAGCTTATGACCCTTATCTGAAATTCTACAGTCTGAAAGCTCTGAAAACAGAATTTTCTCATTTAGCCACAAAACCTGACCTGACTTGAAGCTGTATATAGTCTTCATCTATCCTGTTTTGTGGCATATTCATGTTTCCCTGTTAACCTTGAATGCATTTGATTTAGGGTGCTACACTAGATCCTACTGGCTATATTTTGTAATATATGGAACGCATACTGTATTCTTTTCTAAAATATTAAATACTCTAAATTCCAAAACACATCTGACTTCAAGGGTTTTAGATAAGGGATTGTGGACTTGTACCACCTGAAGCCATCTTTCTAAAATGGCCACCTTCTCCATGTCTGTCTCTGAGTCAGGAAATCATAAGGACTCATAGTGGTTGTGAGACTTAAGTCTAAACTACTCCCTGTGTTTTCCGTGTTTTTCAAAATTGTCTCTAACTTGTCCCCACCCTACATGTTCAAAATTTAACGCTCTTCAACTTGAACCCTTTGTTTTAGAAGGCTGCTTCCATAAAGTAAAATAAAACGCTAATGCTGCTGCTTCTACCTAACTTGCTTCCTGTCCTCTCTTTCTGGCTACTCAAATCCTACCCAATGGTTAGGGTACAGTTTTTTATGGTTTGTTAATTAAGCTACATTTGTCTATTTCTTCTCTGAATTCCTATTGTACTTACTTTATTCACCAAATATTTGAGCAGGTATTATGTGCCAGCTACTGTTCTAAGTGTTAGAAATTGAAAAGTGAATAAGACAGGTAAATTAAGGTCTCTGCTTTAGGGAATTTGTTTTCTAGAAACTAGGACACAAATAAGTAAATAAGTGCACAATATAATTTCAGATACTGATTAATACTGTGAATAATATAGGACATGTGACAGCGTCTAGGGAGGAGGAGGCGTGACATACCTCAGAATCCATAGTTTAGCATTTGTTTATATGTGGTTAGATTTTACTCACTGGTTAGACTGTAGAGGACTTAAGGGCAGAATTATATCTTGAACTTGTGCTGTAAATTTCTGGGCATATAATGGGTACTGAAACATATTAATGTTTGGTTGAGACATTTCTTTTTTTAAAATAGAGAAGGTAAACATTTCTTTATTAGATGTTGAGGACCATTTAGCTAACTCCTTGATATCGGAGTATCTGTTATGTACAAGGTACTGTACTGTGCTAGTTTTTGAAATATTTATTATTTATGTAAAATTAGCTTTCGTTTCTGTTGATTTTTATTCTTAGACTAAGAAAGATGAAGTTTCATGTCCAAACAATTTTCCAATTTGAAATAGTTTAGTACACAGCAAATAAACATTATTTCTATACCTACAGAATTTACTACAATTTGAAACCTGGATTATTCCTGCAATTGTTTCTGATTAAATCAGGTACTGAGTGATTTCCTCCAATTCATTAGTGTGATTTTTTTTAAGACCTAAGTTGCAAACATGCATTTCCTGAATGCTTTACCCTCAGTCCTGAAGCTGAATATGGTTGTTTCACAGAAGAGCCTGCTGGATTCCCGTATCATAGTCATGTCTCTTGACAGTTAGAGATTGAAGTTCATGGCAAAAACAGTTTAAGACTGAGCATATCTTGTTATGACAAATTTATGAAATTTATCCAGTGAAGTAACATGGTCTTTTGGTTAATGGAGAAAATTGAAGCCCCTTACTTCAGTGTCCTGTTTGATTTCTGGTGGATACACATGTTGTTCATTATAAGTTGAAAGAGCATCTTGAGAAAAAATCCCAAAAGGAAATTTTTCTTGTCATAAAAAATTGTGGTAAGAATTTTGTTCTGTAGTAGCCAAGAACTCAGGTAGGTTAAAATTTGAGGCTTTTGATTTGCCAGTACTTCTGAGATGGTGTCCTTATGTTCACAAAAATATAAAAATACTGCTTTATTGAAATGATGAAATGGACAGTTTGGGATGCTAACAACAGCAAAGTAAGGTGGAGAATAGGAGCTTAATGCCTGTAACCTCATCCTCTCAAGCTACTAGACTTTTGCCCTTCAAGGGCAGGGCCTTTAAATCTAGTACACTGACAAATCATCTATCATCAGACCATAAGTGCTAATGATTATGGAAGACGACAGGGAAGACGACAGACACAGACATGTATGTGTCTGAAAATGATGCTTACTGTTAGGAGATAAAATAATGTTTTGGATTAATTTTAAATAGAATCAGTAATAGTTAAGTGATTTTGAAAGCTGAAGTTTGTTTTTCTCCTGTCTTCTAAGAATTAAACCTCTACATTGATCTCAGTTCTAAAAATCATAATAGATTTAGCTTTCTTGGTACAATAAAAACAACTGAGAGGTATTCAACTAAAAAAAATCTTTATAATAAAGTATTTGAATTCCTGAACCTTATGGTCAGTTTGGTTAACAGATGAAAATGGCCTTGAATTGCCTTGATTGTTCTTACCGCATGATAAAGTTCAGAGTGAGTACAGGATAAAAAGTTGAAAGGCAGGCCTTTGAAGAGTACTTTCTTCTGTTACTGCCACTGATCTGAATAGGTATTTGGGAGGGATGTTGTCCAGAAATTTCAAACCCTGGATCAGTGGTTGATATAGATGGCCTTACTTAAGGGCCCTACTAATGTGAAAAGTATATAGAGGTTATTATAGGGTACTACCCAATTAGAGATCTCAGAATTTCTCTATTGTGATCTTTCATTAATCTCATATTCAACTATATTGCAATCTCCATAAAGGAATATTGGATGTTTATCTTGGTTATGATTGTATTCCTAGTGTTCGGCACTGAACATGTGTGTAGTAGATGCTCAAATATTTATTCAGTTGAACCAAGCATGGTTTTCTGTGTCATATTGCTTCTGCCCTTTTTAGCAAACAACTTAAAGCTGCATAAATATTTGACCCTTCATTTTTATTGTGATGGCCCACTTACATATTTCAAAAAGAAAATCGTAAAATTTTATGACTAAGTTTTTTAGTTGGTGGTGAGACTTTTGAATTACATACAATTTAGTTGTTCAATTTCTGTATGAGAGTAATTGCACAGTATTTATAAAACATTGTATTACCATGTAACAGTCATAAGACTTGAATCTTTACATTTTGCTGTTTTTGTTAATTTCTGCCTGATTGCGAATATTAAAACTTAATTTTCTTACAATAATGACTTGCATTTCAATCAGAACTTCAGCATTAGAGTTTATAAGTAAATCAGCCATTTCTCTTTTTGTTAAGGTGTTGAGACTCTGGAATGATACTTTTATAATTATACAATACTCATATAATACTATACTAAGTTATATTTAATGTAACTGATCACAAATGAAGTTTAATAAACTCTGCTTGATTAAAGCACAAGCTTTTTGCTTTTCTAGAGTTGATTTTAATGAGAATATATGGCCTCTATACTTATTGGTGCAATATGCCCTCATCATAATGATTCTTGTCATTCAATTTGCACAGTAAAAGCTTACTAAAATGACTTTAATCAGTGCTTTTAATTCAGGGGTGTGACTCTAATGAAGTTTTTTTGGCCATTTTTGTTTTTTTGTTTTAAAAAATTAACTCTACAGTAGCTCTGTAGTGTGTACACAAGAGTGAAATCTAAAATGTCTGCTTATATCTCGTGTGAGAAGATGGATGTACTTACATAAATGAATTTACTTAAATAAATTCATTTACATTCAGATAAAATTTGAGAGTTTGTCCCTGTAGAACATCATCATAAATGTAAAAAAACTTAGGATAATAAACCTTTAAAATAGTTTTTGTAATTGAGTATAGTTGACACACAATGTTACATTAGTTTCAGGTATACAACATAGTGATTCAACTTCTTTATTTGTTATATAGTTATGTTCATCAGAAGTATAGAGGAAAATGTGTTTTAATACACCATTTAAAAATATGTTTTAAAGGTCAGTTTATGTAAAAATGACTGCTTTATCTTGTCACGCCGCTCTTTACAGTTCTCTGAACTTTTTCTTTTGGTGTTGTTTTTTGCTATTCTGATCTCCTTTTCTGTGTTTCTTTTTTGACTAATATATAAAGATAGTTGTGCGGCAGAAAAAAATTATTTTCTTTTTTAAAAAAAATTTAAATTCTATTTATTTATTTTGAGAAAGAAAGAGAGAGAATGAGCAAGGGAGGGGCAGAGAGAGAGGTCAAGAGAGAGAATCAGTGTGGAGCCTGAAATGGGGCTCAAACTCACAAACTGTAAGACCGTGACCTGAGCCAAAATCAAGAGTTGCATACTTAACTGACTGAGCCACCCTGGTGCCCTGAAAAAATTTATTTTCTATTGAAGATAATTTAAATGTAATATATCCAATAACTTATTTTATTTTATTATTTAATTTATTGTTTTGAAGGAGGATTTTATATATTTTTATTTTTTTATGGGAATCAAATTTTTGTCATTTTTTACAAACATGTCTTTTTTAATTGAAGTATAATTAACATACAATGTTACATTCATTTTAGGTGTACACTGTAGTGATTCAACAATTCTATACACCCCCATCCCACCCTCCTCCTACCACCCCCCTGGTAACTATTAATATTCTCTATAGTTAAGAATGTTTCTTGGTTTGTTTCTTTTTTTCCCCTTTGATCATTTACTTTGTTTCTTAAATTACAGATATGTGTGAAATCATATGGTATTTGTCCTTCTCTGACTTATTTTGCTTAGCATTATACTCTAGTTCCATCCATGTCATTGAAAATGAGAAGATTTTATTTTTTATGGCTAAGTAATATTCCATTGTATGTATATACACCACATCTTCTTTATCCACTCGATGGACACTTGGTGGCTTCCATAATTTGGCTATTGTAAATAATGCTGCTTTAAACATCGGTGTGCATGTATCCCTTTGAATTTGCGTTTTTGTATGCTTTAAGTAAAACCCTAGTAGTGCAATTGCTGGATTGCAGAGTAGTTCTGTTTTTAACATTTTGAGAAAACTCCATATTTTCCACAGTGGCTGTCACAGTTTGCATTCCTACCAACAGGGCACAATGATTCCTTTTTCTCTACATCTTCAGTAACACTTGTTGTTTCTTGAGTTTATTTGAGCCATTCTGACAGGTGAGTGGTGATATTTCATTGTAGGTTTGATTTGCATTTCCCTGATGATGAGTTGATGGTGAGCATCTTTTCATGTGTCTGTTGTCCATCCGGGTGTCATCTTTGGAGAAATGTCTGTTCGTGACTTCTGTCCATTTTTAAATTGGATTGTTTATTATTTGTGTATTGATTTGTATCAGGTTTTTTATAATTTTGGCTACTAACCCTTTTTTGGATGTATCATTTGCAAATATCTTTTCCCATTTAGTAGGCTACCTTTTAGTTTTGTTGATTGTTTCTTTTGCTGAATAAAATATTTTTATTTTGATGTAATCCCAATAGTTTATTTTCGCTGTTGTTTCCCTTGCCTCAGGAGACATATCTAGGAAGAAGCTGCTACCACTGATGTCAAGGAGGTTAATGCCTTTGTTCTCCTCTAGGATATTTATGGTTTCAGGTCTCACATTTAAAAAATAAATTTTTAATGTTTATTTATTTTTTTTTGTGGGGGGAAACGTATGTGCAAGCAGGGAAGGGACAGAGAGAAAGGGAGACACAGAATCCAAAGCTGGCTCCAGGCTCTGAGCCATCAGCACAGATCCAGATATGGGGCCCAAATCCATGAACCGCATAATCATGACCTGAGCGGAAGTCAGACACTTAAGGAATTGAGTCACCCAGGTGCCCCACATCTCACATTTAGATCCTTAACCTACATTGAGTTTATTTTTCTGTGTGTTGCAAGAAAGTGGTCCAGTTTTATTCTTTCCCATATAGCTGTCCAGTGTTCCCAGCACCATTCATTGAAGAGACTGTATTTTTCCCATTGGATAATCTTTCCCACTTTGTTGAAGATTAATTGGCTATATAGTTGTGGGTTCATTTTTGAGTTTTCTATTGTTCCATCAGTCTTTGTATCTGTTTTTGTGCCAGTACCATACTGTTTTGATTACTACAGCTTTGTATAACTCGAAGTCTAGAATCATGATACTTCTAGTTTTGTTTTTCTTTTTCAGGATTGCTTTGACTACTTGGTGTCCTTTGTGGTTGCATACAAATTTTAGGATTCTTGTTCGAGTTCTGTGAAAAACACTGTTGTTATTTGATAGGGATTGCATTGAATGTGTAGATTGGATTGGGTAGTATAGATATTTTAACAATGCTTGTTCTTCCAGTCAATGAGCATGGAATGTTTTTCCATCTCTTTGTGTCCTCTTGAATTTTTTCCATAGTTTTCAGGGTACAGGTCATTCACCTCCTTGGTTAAGTTTATTTCTATGTACTTTATTATTTTTAATGCAACTGTAAATGGCATTGTTTTCTTACTTTCTCTTTCTGCTGCTTTATTATTAGTGTATAGAATTGCAACAGATTTTTTTGTATATTGATTTTTTTAAGCCTGAAACCCTACTGAATTCATTTATGAGTTCTGGGATTTTTTTTGGTGGAGTGGGTTTTTGGGTTTTGGTTTTTTTTTGGTGGGTTTTCTACATATAGTATCATGTCATCTGCAAATAGTGGAAGTTTTACTTCTTCCTTATCAATTTGGATCCCTTTTATTTCTTTTTTGCTCTCTGATTTCTGTGGCTAGGACCTGTACTACTATGTTTAATAAAAGTGGTAAGAAGAACTTCTTTGTCTTGTACCTGACCTTAGGGGGAAAGCTCTGTTTTTCCCCATTGAGTATGATGTTAGCTGTTGGATTTTCATAGATGGTCTTTATTTTGTTGAGGTATGTTCCCTCCAAACCTATTGTGTTGTGGGTTTTTATCATGAATGAACATTGCAGTTTTTCAAATGCTTTTTCTTCATCTATTGAAATCATCATATGATTTTTATCCTTTTTCTTACTGATGTGATGTAGTACACTGATCGAGTTTTGAATATTGAACCACCCTTGCATCCCAGGAATAAATCCCACTTGATCGTGGTGAATGATTTTTTTAATGTATTGTTAGATTTGATTTGCTAGTATTTTGTTGTGGATTTTTGCATCTATGTTCATTAGGGATATTGGCCTATAGTTCTCTTTTTTAGTGGTGTATTTATCTGGTTTTGCTATCAGGGTAATGCTGGCCACATAGATTGAATTGAGAAGTTGTCCTTCCTCTTCTATTTTGTAGAATAATTTGAGAAGAATCAGTATTAACTCTAAAAATAGGTATTAATTCTTCTTTATATGTTTGGTAGAATTCACCCGTGAAGCCATCTGGTCTTGGACTTCTGTTTGTTGCAAGTTTTTTTGATTACTAATTCAGTTTCATTGCTGGTAATAGGTGTGTTCAAATTTTCTATTTATTTGTTTCATTTTTGTTAGTTATATGTTTCTAGTTTTATCTGTTTCTTCTAGGTTGTTCATTTTGTTGACATACTGTTTTTCATAATATTCTCTTATAACTGTTTGTATTTCTGTGGTGTTATTTCTTCTCTCTCACTGGTGATTTTATTTATTTGAGTCCTTTCTCTATTTTGCTTGATAAAACTGGCTAGAGGTTTATCAATTAATTTTTTCAAAGAACCATCTCCTGGTTTCATTGATCTGTTCTATTTTTTTCAGGTTCTATATCATTTATTTCTTCTCACATATTTTTTAATTTCTTCCTTGTGCTGGTTTTAGGTTTTGTTTGTTCTTTTTCTAACTCCTTCAGATGTAAGGTTAGGTTGTTTGAGATTTTTCTTGCTATAACCTTTCCTCTTAGAACAGCTTTTGCTGCATCCCCAAATTTTTGTACCATTGTGTTTTTACTTTGATTTGTTTCCATGTACTTTTTAATTTCTTCTTTGATTTCCTGGTTGACCCATTAATTGTTTAGTAGTATGTTGTTTAAGTTCCACGTATTTGTGCCTTTCCAGATTTTCTCTTGTGGGTGATTTCTAGTTTCATAGTGTTTTAGTCAGAAAAGATGCATGGTATGACTTCAATCTTGAATTTGTTAAGGCTTGTTTTGTGGCCTATATGTTATCTATTCTGGAAAATGATCAGTGTGCCCTTGCAAAGAATGTGTATTTTGTTGTTTTAGAATGCAATGCTCTAAATATATCTGTTAGATCCATGTGTCATTTAAAGCCATTATTTCCTTGTTCATTTTCTGTTTAGATGATTTGTCCATTGATGTAAGTGGGGTATTTAAGTTCCCTATTATAATTGTGTTATTATTGATTCATTACTTTATGTTTGTTATTTACTATTTAATATAGTGCTTATTGTGTGCTTCAGTGTTGAGTGCCTAAATCTTTACAACTGTTATATAATCTTGTATGATTCCCTTTATATTATTATATATTATTATATTCCCTATATTATATATAAAGTGTCCATCTTTGTCTTTTTTTATTTTTTATGTTTTTTTATGTTTTTATTTATTTTTGAGAGAGAGAGAGACAGCATGAGTAGGGGAGGAACAGAGAGAGAGAGAGAGGGAGACACAGAATCTGAAAAGCAGGCTCCAGGCTCCAAGCTGTCAGCACAGAGCCCGATGCGGGGCTCGAACTCACGAACTGTGAGATCATGACCTGAGCCGAAGTCAGATGCTTAACCGACTGAGCCACTCAGGTGCCCTCATCTTTGTCTCTTGTTAGTCTTTGTTTTAAAGTCTACTTTGTGTGATATAAGTATTGCTACTCTGGCTTTCTTTTAATATTGTTTTGCATGATAGATGTTTCTCCATCCCTTCACTCTCAATCTACAGGTGTCTTTAGGTCTAAAATGAGTGTCTTGTAGGCAGCATATAGATGGGTCTTATTTTTCATCCATTCTGACACCCTATGTCTTTTGATTCGAGCATTTAGTCTACATATTTTCAAAGTAATTATTGATAGATATGTATTTATTACCATTTTATTACTTGTGTTTGTTTCTGAAGATTTTCTCTGATCCTTTCTTGTATTTCTCTCTCTCATGTTTTGCTGATTTTTTTAGTGATATATTTAGAGTTTTCCTCTTTATTCTTTGCATATTTATTAGTGGTTTTTAATATATGGTTATCATTTGGTTTGTATATAATCTCTTCTGCATATAGCAGTCTATAATAAGTTGATGGTCATTTAAGCTTGAACCCATTTTTGTCCCTACGTTTTAGATATATGGTGTCATATTTTATATCTTTTGACTAATTTTTTTTACAGAAAAATAGTTTTTACTTCTTTGGTATCTCATACTTCATACTGTCACTTTTGGTTTCTTTTCCACCCAGAGTCCACTTTAGTATTTCTTACAGGGTTGGTTTAGTGGTCATGAACTCCTTTAGTGTTTGTTTGTCTGGAACACTTTGTCTCTCCTATTCTGAATGATAGCCTGGCTTGATATAGTATTCTTGGCTGCTGATCCAGCACTTTGAATATGCCACTCCCTTCTGGTTTGCCAAGTTTCAGATGAAAATCCCCTGCTATCCTTATGGGGCTTTCTTTGTATGTTATGTCTTCTTTGGTCTTGATGCTTTTATAACGTTTTCTTTTGCACTATATTTTGGCAATTTAAATACAATATGTCTTGGTATGGTTCTGCTTTTGTTTATTTTGATGGGATTTCTCTTTGCCTCCTGATTCTGGATATCTGTCTGCTCCTCCAGATTAGGGAAGTTTTCAGCTATTATTTCTTTTAATAAATTTTCTTCCCCCCTTTCTCTGTCTTCTCCTTCTGGGACTCTTGTACCATAAATGTTATACATTTGATGGAGTCACTGTATTCCCTAAATCTATTCTCATTTTGCACAATTATGTTTTCTTGCTTTTGTGCAGCTTGGCTATTTTTCATTACTCTGATTTCTAGGTCATTAATTCATTCCTCTACTTTTTCCAGCCTTCTCTTCATTCCATCAAGAATGTTTCTCAGTTCATTTATGCCCTTTATCTCTGCTATGTCATTCTTTATCTCTGTGTTATTTGTCTCACTCATGTCTTCCACTGTTTCCTCAAGCCAAGTGAGTACCCTTATGATCATTGCTTTAAATACTTCATCAGGCATGTTTCTTATATCTGTTTCACTTAGATTGCTGGCTGTGGTTTTGCCCTGTTCTTTCATATGGGATACATTTCTCTGTCTTCTCATTTTGTGTAAGTCTCTGTGTTAGGGAAGTCAGCTATGTCTCCTGTTCTTGTGGGTCATGGCCTTATGAAGAAGAGGTGCTATAGTGGTTTCCCCTATCCCCAGCATCTGGCATTTCCAGGAGTGTCTCCAAGTGTGATCTGTGTATTCTACTGTTTTTTCCTGGCCACTTTATCCTTCAGGCCAGTCATCTGCAGAAGCTTTCTTTGCCTCTTGTGAGCATTGTTTGGTCCCTGGACTGAATGTGGCCCATTTTGACTAGGTATGCTCTGGTCTCCTTGTGAAATGAGACCTTCCCACTGCTGCCAAAACCAAGACTGCAAATCTCCCAAGTAGGTGGATACAGTGTGAGAAGGGGTTTAGACTAGTCTTCTCAATTTGGAGGCCCACAGTGCTGCCACTGAGACAAGTGAAAGTGGCACTTCCAGAATTGTGGTTCTACCAGGGTATGGGGAGTGGGGTTTGGTGTAAGCAAGTTAGGTAGCAAGGGTTGGCACAGTGCTGTTTCCCGCAAGTGGCCCTGTGCTTACGAAGAAAGGCTGTGGAGGGAAATGGCATCTGCCAGTTTCTTTGTTCTCTAAGGGTCTCTCTTTGCTGCCCCTCTGGGATGTATTCTGAAATGAGCAAATAACCTCCCCACCTTGTGGCCTAGGTGCTTTTCATATCACTGTTTCCATGCTGTTTGTCCATAGGTTATTTTGCCTGTCTTCTCTCCAAGAGCAGCCCTAATGTCCTCTAGGCTCTATTGCAGCCAAGCCCATTGGCCTTTAAAACTCCAGGGTTTAAGCCCTGCTTCTTGTCAGAAATCATGAAATTCAGCCCCTCTTACTTTCCAAGCCAGTTTCTACAGGTATTTATTTTCCCCTTGTGTTCCCCTGTATGTTAGTCTGTCTCTCACCTTTCTCTGTGACTGAGGCTCCCTCCCCACTGCAGTAGCGAAGATCTTTCTCTTCCAAACTGTGTCTCTGCACTTCCTACCTTCTTTGATGTGGCCTCTTCTCTACCTTTAATTGTGGAGCTTGCTCTGTCAATTTTCCTGTCAATTTCTGGAGTATTAAGATGATTTGATAGTTATCTAGTTGTTTTCTTGGGATGAGGTGAGCCTAGGATCCTCCTACTCCACTGCCATCTTCTAACTTCGGTGTTTCCATTTAAATAGGATGGACAGATTGGGTCTCATTGAGCAAAAACTCTAAAAGGAGGGATTATGGAGTAACGATATGGAAATACGGAAATCGAAAAGGGCACTCTGGGCAGAGAGAATAGCCAGTGCACGTATTTTATTGCATTATTGAAGAAGAGTAAGGTGGTCAGTGTGACTGGAGCTGAGGGAATTAAAGGGACAGTAGCAGGAAATGAGGTTAGAGAGATATGAAGAGAATACAGATCTATAGGGCCTTGCAGGATTACATGGAAGATGTGTTGGGGAAGGACTTTCGGTGCTAGGGGAATGCTCTTTGGATAAAGATGAGAAAAGACAGTTAAAGGGGGTATCTGTGAATTTGAGATTACTATGAATTTTTTCAATTCAGTAATTCAGTCCTAGTATCGTAGATCTTGATTATACTACCTGAAAAGTTCGTATGTTGACTGAAAGTTAGCATGCAGTTGTAACCAGATAGATTTATGGTTCTGGGGAAGATCACTTAGCCTCTTCAAGCTTCAGTTTCATTATTTGTAAAATGAAAAGGTTTGGTCTGATTATCTTAAATTCTGTCCAACTTTAATAGTCTCTAATGCCATACTGTGTGATTAAATGTAGAGAAAATGTTAATTAAAAAAACAAGTGAGAGTAGAGAAAAAAACTCAAATTTCTTCCCATAAGAGAAGGGGGACCTATTACTAGCAATACTTTTTTTCTTGTTTCTGTATCCCATGATCAAACTGTTAACATACATTCAATTGATATATATATTTAAAGCATTCCAGTCATATTTGTACATTAAGTAGGATAATTTGACTAAATCAAATCATATTTTCCCTAAATTTACATTCTCAGTTTGAAGATACAGTTGTGTCTTTAATTTTGATTTTATAACCCCAAAGGATGGAAAGAAAAGAAAAGCAGTAATTGCTTGAAGAGTTGTCTAATCTGCTTACTAATAACACAGGTAGACAGGTACATATCTGGATGGTGGCAGAGTAGTTGAGGTACTTTTGAGATGACATTTCTCACTGTAATTTTATATTACAGGCAGTCATGAAGCTTGCCATGGTGCATAAAAGTTTTCTTTAACCCAGAAGGAAAATTAAAGAGAAAATGTCACGTAGAGATAGTCGTACTGTGAATTGATCTCTCTTAAAATGGCTTCAGGTCCCCCTTCTGTTTTTTCCTAGGCAATAAAGATTGCTTGAGGTTTGTGTTAGCAGGACGTGATGAAGACATTGTACAAAAATATAGAAGTGTAGGTCCCTGAGGGAATCAGTGAATTTAAAGTAGAAAAATAACTATACATATGATAGGGTATTTATTTGTCCTAGTTGATCCAGAGGAGGATGATCCTTAAGAGCATTTGGTTGGTGGTATTTGAAGAAAAATTTCAGGAGATCCTGAGACCAAATAATTCTCACTTATTTAATGAATTCTCCTTACCAGTGGGATGGCCACATTTTTCTTAGTAAAAAGAGATGTGAGGATGCATGACCAAGTTGATACACATCATTCAGCTTCTGTTGTAAGAACTAAATATATAGGGTGTGGCAGAAAGATTAATTTCAATTCCTAATATGTGATTAAAAAAATTGGTTTCCTTCCTAAGCATAATTTTAATTAGTATTTCAGCATATTTATCATATAATAACAACTGCCTTTAATGCTGATCATATGTTATCAGATCTGGAATTATTTTCCAAATCATGGAAGATTACTAAGTTATTAAATATTACTTTGCTTTAATGTAATATTGCTTTATTACCTTAGTATTGCTGCACTCTAGTTCTTCAAGTAGTGGTGCCCATTTTGCTGTGTGGTAGTTTGTATTAACTACTGTATTAGGATACACCATTTTCATTGCTTTTCAGCATTAGAAGTAGAAACCCACATGCAAAAAACAAGTGTTGGAGGTTTTGAGAAATGGGTATATATTAACAAAATCAGTTAATTTAATTTTACCTAGAATATTTATAAATATAGTCTTTTAAATATCAGAGTAAGTTCTATACTCAGCTATTTCATTTTATTTCATTACTATTAAATGTGACATCCTATTTTTTAAATTTATTTTAGAAACATTGTTCATTCTAAAACTTTGAACAAACTCGAAAGGGCTTATGACTTTGCTATATCTTTCCCCATGTTTGAGCACTATGGTAATGGTATCTGATCCAAATATGACTTTGGGGTCTCGGAAGTCAAATCAATCTTTAAAAACAAATAGATACCCCCATTCCAAATCTTCATTTTTAATCCTTAAAGAGTTTGTTTTTTTCCTTTTGTAAAGAATGTATGTAGTTATATATTTAAACTTGCTAATTCTTTCTGATTATAGTTAATAAAATAAATGGGCATCATTCAATTATTTATTTGATCTATGAATTTCTCTTATCTGACAGGTATTTTTTTTCTTTTGATTTTAATAGAACATTCAAATAAAAACTTTGGCAGATGATGTGGTAAGGTGGTCTTAGCATGTTGTTATGTTACTTATGCATGTTGCCTTTTTATTAAAGTGGGTGGACATTAAAGCATTGATGTATGTAAGAGAAAATGTCTAGACGTTTACAAAGTATAGTAAAATGAATGATTTGTCTATAGAGTGATTTTTTTTTGAACAATCAGTATAAATTATGAGAACTCAACAAGATTTTGATATCCTTATACATACCTTAACCCAATTTTTTTAAATCTCTATGTAAATCTAACTGGAAAACACCTATTTTTTCATTTTTGATAGCCAAGTAAATTGTGAATAAGTAAAAGATTAATATCAATTTTAGGGGAAATTAATTTAAAATAGAAAGCTAAGTTTCTTATTTTAGTTAGATATGTGCTATTTAAAATCCTCAAATATTTTGAGCTGAGGCTATCATAGTAAAACTTATTAAAAGTTATGGGCTTAACATTTAAATGTGGCCTTTTATACCTAAACTTTTAAAAATGATATTTTAAGCAGTGGCATTTTTTCATTGTGAAATTACAAATAATATAAAATATTATTTGTTATTTAAGGAGGTTAAAATATGTGGCTTATCTTCATTTTCTTATCAAGATATAGCTGAAAGCAAAAGCCAATTTTCTTTTGGCTAGATAGAAATGAAATAGATAGATAGATATGAAAGGCAGAGTGGAAAATTAAATATATATGTAAATAATGCTACTCAGTAAAAAGCTAGCACTGCAAAAGTGACATGAAGGGACAGGAACAAAGATATTTTGATTTAATGCTCAATTGCATATTTAAATGCTTTTATGTCCACCATATTTTTTAGTGAAATTAAGCGGTTGGATATGTACTCAAACTTATTTGGGATTACTTAATATTTTTTCTTGAGTTTGAAGATATAATACATACCTAAACCAACTTAATTTTCCTTAAATAGTTAAAAGAAAATTTGAATATGATTCAAGATGATGTGAAGAAATGAATCTTAATGTGAACACTGAAATAGGAACCAGGGACTTATAAATTTAGCAAGTTACTTTTTCTGTGAAATGAGAGAGTTGGTTTAGATGATTTTTCAAGTTTCTTCCCAATTCTAAAGACTATGATTTATATAATCTCTTTGCAAGCAACCATATTCTAAAATCATTTTTGTAATCCTAAATAAGTTGAATAAAACTGGTCGTATTTCTTTAAAAGTACATTTAATTTTAAGAAAGTGTTCTTTGAATCAAAATAATAAGTATGTTCTTTTAATGGGGGGGGTCAGTGAAAATGTACATAAGTTGGGGTAATAACTTCTGTGATGCTTTTTGTCAGTAACATGACAGTGAAGATGCACTGTCCTCACATCTAACATGGCTGCTTGTTTAACCTGAGTTGAAGGTATGCATGTGCTTTCTAACAGAAACCAGAATAAAACTGAGTTGCATTCAGTTTTATGGACGTTACTAATTGTTGATGTCTGATATTTTATGATTTAAAACAGATTGGGCTGTTTATATGTACCTGGAGTCATTAACTCACTTTATATGAAATAGCAAGCTGATTATTAGAGATTGTGCTAATTATTAGAGATTATACATGGAATCAATGGTGCAGTGTTAATATCCATAAAACGACAAGTTCTATATGATAGTTTTTGTAGGAATAAGACATTTTTATTTATCTTAACATTTCCATTAAATGGAAAAGGTAATGTCTTGGTTTCCTCATTTTTTAGGGAAAAAAAGTAAGGGAAATAATAATAACAAGAATAATAAATAGCAGTTAAGTACACTAAACATATGAACTTATTTGAATCTTATAATAACCCTGTGATGTAGGTAATATATGGTTTATTTATTTAACATATATTAACTTATCATCTGTATTTTAGAGATAAGGAAACAGAGAAAGAGCATTAACTTGCATAGGGTTCCTCAGCTAATAAATGACAGATTCAAACCCAGGCAGTCTGGCTTCAGAGTCTTTGTTATTAACCATTATACTTGACCACTATGCTGACAAGGTATCCATAGATACTTGTCACAGTTTTTGGCACTTTGAAGAGAGAAGCATTACTGTAATTTCCCTCCTTCAAATTGAATATTGGGGCTCTTTTTTATTACTTTCTTTATTTATCATATTTCAAAAGTTGCCACCAAAGCTATATTGTCCCTCAAACAACTGCATGATTTTGATGCAAAACTTTTATTACCTATTTACAGTGTAAAATGGAAATGGAGAGGGACTAAGATTTACTTTGGAGGAATACTTTTCACACCTCAGACTTCTGAGACTGAATTAAAAGGTTTCAAAATTGTGCAATCTCTAACTAGAAATTCTTGCTTAAAATAAGAATTTGTCAAAAGACAATAATGACATATACTAAGTGCTATTTTAATGTTTCAGTACTTCATATTTGTGATTCTGGATTTCTCTCTTAGAGTTTCTTATTTTTTTTTTCTCTTTGTAGCGTGACCGAATTACAAGTTTCAGAAAATCTACTGTCAAAAAAGAAAAACCTCTTATTCAGCATCCTATTGATTCTCAAGTTGCAATGAGTGAGTTTCCAGCGGCTCAGCCATTGTATGATGAACGATCGTTGAATTTGTCAGAAAAGGAAGTACTGGATCTTTTTGAAAAAATGATGGTAAGTTTGACTCTTACTTTTGTTGTAATTTAAAAATGTGTGTGCCCAGAGTAGTACTGGGTTTTAAGTATGTGTGTTGTATGGACTGTATTTATATCATGTAAAAGAGAGACCAGAAACTTGTTGATACAACAGAACTATTTTCAGAAGTATGTTTAAATGTTTTAAATGTTTATTTTTGAAGAGACAGAGAGGCAGAGAGAGAGAGAGGGAGAGAGAGAGGGAGAGAGAGAGGGAGAGAGAGAGGGAGAGAGACACAGAATCCAAAGCAGGCTCCAGGCTCTGAGCTGTCAGCACAGAGCCAACACAGGGCTCGAGCTCATAGACGGCAAGATCATGACCTGAGCTGAAGTCAGTTGCTTAACCAACTGAGCCCCTTCAGAAGTTGTTTTTTGAGTTAAAACATCCTTACCTGACTATCACTTGCACTATGAGCTCTGGAAATCAGGGGCTGTCGTATTTGTGTCCGCTATCATATTCTCTGGCAAATTGACTCAGTTTTCCAATTAACTAATTTGTGTTTCTCTTTCTATGAAGAAAAACAGACCAAAGTTCACTTTCCAGAAAACAGCACAAGGTATCTTGTTGTTTATATGGAATAGAGTTGGAAAGACAGAGTAAAACAAACAAACAAACCAATAAAGAAAAAATAGTAGAAGGAAAATAATGCCTGGGAGGAGAAGGAGAAGGAAGTAGGAGGACTCTAGGCTCAGCTTGTCCCAGAAACACAGCTAGATAACTATCAAATCATTCTAAATATCTCAGAAATTGACCTAGAGACTGACAGAACAAACTCCACAACTAAAGAGAGAAAAGAGGCCACATGGAAGAAGGTAGGAAGTGCAGAGATATGGTTTAGGGACAAACAGATCACAGCTGCTGAGGAGGGGTAGAGCCATGATCATGGAGGGGGGAGGGGGAGAGGGAGAGAGAGAGAAAGAGAAAGAGAGAGAGAAGCACACAGGGGACTGCACAAGGAGAACCTTTCCCCAAAGCCATTGGCTTGGAAAATGAGATGGACTGAATTTCCTGAGTTCTTGCAACCAGCAAGGCTTAAAGCCTGGAGTTTTAAAGGTCAACAGGTTTGGCTGGGATAGAACCCTGAGGGCATTGCCCTATACCTGGAGAGAAGGCAGGCAAACAATCTAGGGACAGATGTCATTGAAACTGTGATTTGAAGAGCACCTGGGGCAAAAAGTGGGGAGATTATTTACTATTCTCTGAGCTTGCCCCTTCAAGGCAGTGTTCATAGAGATACCTCTCTAGGAACAAAAAAGCAGGAGATATAACTGGCTTTTATATCCTACAGAAGAAGGCAGAGACTTAGACAAATGCAAAGACAAAGGAATATCCCAAATGAAAGAAAAAGATAAGGCCTCAGCCAGAAATCTAAGCAAAACAGATATAAGTAACAAGCCTGATGGAGTATTAAAAGCAAAGATCTTAAGGATACTCACTGGGACTGAGAAAAGAAGACATCAGTGACAGCCTAACTACAGAGATAACAGAATTAAAAAAGAATCAGAGATGAAGAGTGAAATAAGCAAGATTAGAAATATCTTGATGCAATGAACAGCAGGCTGGAAGAAGCAGAGGAACGAATTAATGACCTAGAAGACAAAGTAATGGAAAGTAATGAAGTTGAACAAACGAGAGAAAGAAGAATTATGGAAAATAAGAATAGACTTAGGGAATTCAATGACCATCAAGTGCAATAACTTTCATATTATAGATTTCCAAGAAGAGAGAGAAAAGGGGGCAGAAGATTTATTTGAAGAAATAATAGCTGAAAACTTCCCTAATCTAGGGATGGAAATAGACATCCAGATCCAGGAGGCACAGAGGACTCCCATCACAATCAACAAAATCTGGCCAACAAGACATAGTGTATTTAAATTGGTAAAATATAGTGATAAAGAAAAAAATCTTAAAAGCAGCAAGACAAAAGAAGTCCATAACTTTTAAGGGAAGACCCTTAAGGCTAGCAGCTGATTTCCCAACAGAAACTTGGTAAGCCAGAAGGGAGTGGTATATTATATTCAACTTGCTGAATGGGAAAAATCTGCAGCCAAGAATATTCTATCGAGCAAGGCTAATATTCAGAATAGAAGGAGAGGTAGATAGTTTTCCAGACAAACGAAAACCAAAGGCATTCATGACCACTAAACTAGTCCTGCAAGAAATATTAAAGGGGATTCTTTGAGTGCAAAGGAGAGACCAAAAGTGGCAGAATAAAGGCAGGAAATAGTAAAGCAGTAAAAATGAATATTTTTGTAAAAATCAGTCAGAAACTCATACACACAAAAAGGAAAATATAATGACATATACCTAAATTGTGGGGAGAAAAGGAGGAAAGAATAGATTCAAATTTAAATGAACATCAACTTAATATAGAGTGCTATTTGCAGAAGAAATTATATATAAATTGAATGGTAAACATGTATCAAAAACCATTAATAAACATGCAATGCATAAAGAGGAAAAAAAATCCAAATATATCACTAAAGAAAATTTTAGTTAGGGTTCACTAAATTTTAGTTAGATTCACTAAAGAATCACAAAACAGGTAATAAAAATAACAATAAATATGTATCTATCAGTAATACTTTGGATTAAATGCTCTAATCAAAAGATGTAGAGTGATAGAATGGAGAAAAAAAACAAGATCCATCTATAAGCTGCCTACAAGACACTCATTTTAGACATAGACAAGTGTAGATTGAAAGCGAGGGGATGGACAAATATCTATCATGCAAATAGATTTCCAAAGAAAGAGTAGCAATACTTATATTGGGCAAAATAGACTTTTAAACAAAAAGTACAAAAAGATAATGAAAGGCACTATATAATAATAAAGGGGACAATCCAAAAAAAAGATATCACAATTTAAGTATTTATGAAACCAACATGGGAACACCCAAATGTATAAAACAATAACAAACAAAGGAACTCATTGATAATAATACAAAAATCACAGGGGAATTTAACACCCCACATACATCAGTGGACAGATCATCTAAATAGAAAATCAATAAGGAAACAGTGGCTTTGAATGACTCACTGGACTAGATGGACTTAACACATATATTCAGAATATTCTATCCTTAAATAGCGGAATACACATTCTTTTCAAGTACACATGGAACATTCTTTGGAATAGATTACATGTTAGGTCACAAAATATGGCTCAACACATAAAAAATTTGAAGTCATACCATGCCCCTTTCCTGACCACAGTGCTGTGAAACTAGAAGTAGCCAACAAGAAAAAAATAGGGAAAGACAACAAATACATGGGGGTTAAACAACATGCTACTAAAGAATGAATGGGTCAATCAGGAGATCAAATAAGAAATAAAAAAATACCTGGAAACAAATGAAAATAATACATGGAAACAAATGAAAATAAAAACAGTCCAAAGCTTTGAGATGCAGCAAATGTGGTCCTAGGAGGGATGTATATAGCAATACAGGCCTACTCAAGAAGCAAGAAAAAATTCAAACAACCTAACCTTATACCTAAAGGAGCTAGAAAGAACAACAAAAGGAGCCTAAAGCCACCAGAATTAAGGAAATAATAAAGATCAGAGCAGAAATTAATGATATAGAAATTAAAAAAAACACAATAGAACAGATCAATGAATCCAGGAATTGGTTCTTTGAAAAAATTGATAAAATTGATAAACCTGTAGCCAAACATAACAAAGATTAAAGCTAAATGACCCAAATAATAACATCACAAAGGTGATAGGAGAAATAACAGCCAACACCACAGAAATACAGTTATAAGAGAATATTATGAGAAACTATATGCTCACAGATTGGACAATCTGGAATAAATGGATAAATTCCTAGAAACATATAAACTACCAAAACTGAAATGGGAAGAAATAGAAAACTTAAACAGACGAATAACCAGCAAAGAAATTGATTCAGGAATTAAAAATCTCTCAGGACACAGCAGTCCAGGACCAGATGACTTCATGGGAAAATTCTACCAAACATATAAAGAAGAGTTAATACTTGTTATTCTCAAACAACAGCAGGCCAACACCAAGACATGTTATATTTAAATTGGCAAAATATAGTGATAAAAAATCTTAAAATCAAGACAAAATAAGATAAAAATAGAAAGGGAAGGAAAACTTCCAAATTCATTGTGAGGTGAGTGTTACTGCGATTCCAAAACTAGATAAAGACACCGAGAGAGAGAGAGAGAGAGAGAGAGAGAGAGAGAGAGAGAGGACAAACTATGGGGCCAATATCCCTGATGAACACAGATGCAGTAATTCTCAATAAAATATTAGCAAACCAAATCCAACAGTCCATCACAATCAAGTGGGATTTATTCCTGGGCTTCAAGGGTGGCTCAATATTTGTAAGTTAATCAGAGTGATACACCACGTTAATAAAAGAATATCTAAGAACCATATGATCCTTTCAAGAGATGGAAATGCAGAAAAAGCGTTTGACAAAGTACAACATCCATTCCTGATAAAAACACTTAACATAGTAGGTTTAGAGGGAAAATACCTGAGCATAATAAAGTCCATTTATAAAAAACCCACAGGTGATATAATCCTAAATGGGGAGAAAAGTGATTGCTTTTCCTCTACAGTTAGGATAGGGATGTCCATTCTCACCACTTTCATTCAACATAGTACTGGAAGTCCTAGGGACAGAAATCAGACAACTAACAGAAATAGAGTACATCCAAACTGGCAAGGAAGAATATGGAACCATAAAAGACCCAGAATAGCTAAGGCAACCTTGAAAAAGAAAAGGAAAGCATTAAAATTCTGGACTTCAAGTTATATTGCAAAGCTGTAGTAATCCAAACAGTGTACTGGCACAAAAAGACACACCTAGATCAAGGAAGAGAATAGAAAACCCAGAAATGAAGGCACAACTATATGGTCAACTAATCTTTGACAAAGCAGGAGAGAATATCCAATGGGAAAAAAGACCATTTCTTCAATAAATGGTGTTTGGAAAACTGGACAGCAACATGCAAAAGAATGAAACTGGAACTCTTTCTTATACCTTACACAAAAATAAGTTCAAAATAGATTAAAGACCTAAATGTAAGACCCAAAACCATAAAAATCATAGAACATAGGCAGTAACTTTGACATCAGCAATAGCAACTTCTTTCTAGATATGTTTCCTGAGGCAAGGGAAACAAAAACAAAAATAAACTTTTGAGAGTACATGAAAAAGCTTCTGCACAGCAAAGGAAACAATCAAGAAAACGAAAAGGCAGCCTACAGAATTGGAGAAGATATTTGCAAATGAGTTAACTGATAAAAGATTATTATCCAAAATATATAAAGAACTTAGAAAACTCAACACCCAAAAAGCTAATAATCCAGTTTAAAAATGTGTAGAAGAAATGAATAGATATTTTTCTCTGAAGATATCCACATGGTCAACAGACACACAAAAAGATGCTCAACATCACTGATCATCAGGGATATGTAAATCAAAACTACGTGGAGATATCACCTCACACCTGTTAGATGGCTAAAAATAACAACACAAGAAACAACAGTTGGGGTGGATGTAGAGAAGAGGAAACCCCCTTATACTTTTGGTGGGAAAGAAAACTGATGCAGTCACCGTGGAAAAGTATGAAGGTTCCTCAGAAAGATAAAAATAGAAATACCCTATGATCCAGCAATTGCAGTACTAAGTATTTATTCAAAGAATATAAAAATAGTAATTCAAAGGGTTACATGCAGTCTGATTTTTGTAGCAGCATTATCTACAATAGCTAGTTATGGAAACTGCCCCTGTGTCAATTGATGAATGGATAAAGAAGGTGTGGTATGTATGTATGTATACATACATACATATACACATACATACATATATGGACTGTTATTCAGCCATAGAAAAGAATGAAATTTTGCCATTTGCAATGACATGGATGGCACTAGAGAGTATTATGCTAAGTGAAATAAGTCAGATAAAGACCAATACCATATGATTTCACTCATGTGAATTTTAATAAAGAAAACATGAACGAAGGGAATAAAAAAGAAGCAAAGCAAGAAAGAGACTCTTAACTATAGAGAACAAACTAATGGTTATCAGAGGCAGGTAGATACTGGGAATGGGTTAAATAGGTGATGGGAATTAAGGAGTACACTTGTTGTGATGGGCACTGGGTGATGTATGGAAGGGTTGAATCATTATATTGTACACCAGAAACTAATATTACACTGAATGTTAACTAACTGAAATTTAAATTAAAACTTAAAAAAAAACAGTGGAAGGAATAGAGGAATTAATTCCTCCAAGTTTGTTCTATTAGCAGTCATATAACCTACATTTTTAGCATGTTTCTTAAATTTTATAGCTTGTGGTCTAGATTATTTCTTCTGTTAGATAATAATATAATACTTTGAGTTTTCAGAAATTTTATGGTAGGAGAACGGAGGGGGGAGGATTTGGGACATACTACGTTATTTTGCTTGACCAGAGAAATGCTGGAGATTCTGATACATCATTCATTCATTTATAATTTTATCCTACTTAATATTATTAAGTTTTTTGTGGATGTTTATTGATGTAGAGTTAGGGTGCATAGGAGTTTCACAGGTCCCCTTATCTACATCAGAATGAAAGGTTAAGAATCACTGAAAATATATAGTCTTCAGCTCTGCTTATTTCAGAACATCTTGTCAATATCCCTCTCCCACCCCACTACTTTGCTCCTGTACTTATAAGAGTTAGCAAGCCTTCAATAAATATTCGTGCAAAGTCGTTGAATGAATGCAAACAAATTCCCTTTATGTTTAAACTTTCCCTTGACAGTTTCTCCTATCTACACACAACTGGCATCTGGCTTTTCCCCTGTTACAAGTCCTGGCATTGCTACTCTCTTCTGCCATTTCTTCCTCACTCTGTGGTGCACCCTTTTTTCCTGCTGCTCCTTCTATGTTATCTTTGAACCACCTTTCAATGACTCTTTGTCTTATGAAGTCTCTTATGTGCTGATATTCCTTGACACTAAATAGCACTTAGCTATCCTTTTGACTTTTCCATTACTATTCATTTCGGTTATTTCAGCTATTGGGAACTCCTTCAATGCATTTTTGCTCTTAGTTCCTTGATTTCCTAATCTCTGACATTTGCATGTATATATATTTAGCTAACTACACTCATGAATACACCTCGGATTGTGTTGTTCTTTGAAATGATCCTATCTCCAAAATCTTAAGCTCTGAAATTCTCCTTGGAAGCTAAACAACCTATAATACCTTTGCCAGGTCCATAATTCTGCAGAGCAAGAATTGTGTAGTGGTTAAAATCATAGACCTTGGGGTCATCAGACTTGGGTTTGAGGTTGGGTCTGCCATTAATTGCACTACCCTGCAAAGTTTATATAACTTTTCTAAAATTTATTTTTTGGATTAAAGAAGATATTACTACAGTAGTGCCTGGAATGTAAGCTTTCTGTGTAAACAATTTTATAAATGTTTTGTTTCATTTCCTTCCTTTATCAAAAAAAGCTCTGTTCTTTTTTTAGTTGTCAATATTTCCCAATTACCTAGACTGCCCGTCATTTTATCACTTGGTTGTTTTATCTTATTACCCCAAACGATGACAGCAACAACAGAAACATTTGTGAAACTATTAAAACTTTTTATCTTTTAAAATCATCTTTCCTTTTTTCACTCACACTTCACTCAAATTATACTTACTACTTTAATCTGCTTACCAATTGTTTACAAATTTTTGCAGTATTGAAATAGTTCTTCTAGTTTTCCCGTGGCATTGCCATATGCCACTTCACTTAAGCTCAACATTAACGGCCATCTTTCATTGTGTTTGTTTTCTCAGTCACTTCTAATTGCTTGCCAAATCCCATTGTTGTGCTTTTGCAGTGACTTTTAACATGTTTCCTCAGTTATCCTTCACCTGTTCTTGCCCTAGTTTAGACAATATCCCTCTCTAATTGTTTCTTGTGAGCTATGAAAATAGTTTCCTAAACTGATCTTCCTCCTGTCCTTCAGATTTTCACCATTCTAATTCAGTAGTAATCCTGTTAATTCCTATTAATGATTCCAAAACCAATTCTTTTTTTTAAGCTCCAAATAGGCCTTTATGTTTTCAGAGAGTCATTTTATATAACTCAGCCCCATTCCCTCAATTGTGCTCCTTTTACTTTTACTTTTTGCTGTTCAATCTTCAAGAAGTCTTTTCACCTTTATTCTTTACTGATGACCTTGCTGTTTAATTTACTGAGTAAATTGAAGCAATCAGAAGAGAGCTTCTGCAGATCCCTAGCACCACAACTACCTAACTTTAAGTGTCCGCACTGAACGTTTCTTACTACCTGCCACCATAGATCAACTTTTCTTCTCTTTCTGTAGAAGGTTACATTCCTTTTCACCTAGTCAAGGACATTGTTCCCATTTTTTTTTCTTTTTTAAAAATATTTATTTATTTATGTATTTTGAGAGAGAGAGAGAGAGAGAGAGAGAGAGAGAGAGAGAGTGAGAGTGTGCACAAGCCGGAGAGGGAGAGAGAATCCCAAGCAGGCTTCACACTGTCAGTGTAGTGCCTGATGTGGGTTTCAAGCTCACGAACCATGAGATTGTGACCTGAACTGAAATTCAGAGTCAGACGCTTAATCAACTGAGCCACCCAGGAACCCCTCCAGTAATTTTCTCCTCTCTTGTAACATTCCCAGTACCATTGCAAACATGCTGTCTCATTTTACCAAACCTTTTCTTGACCTTATCTCCCTTGCCAGCTACTGTTCAGTTTTTACTCTCTTTTGAAGCAAAACACCTCCCTATAATTTGGTTTATATTTACTACTTCTGATTTCTCTCCTGAACTCAACTCACAGCTGGGTTTCCATTCCAACATTTCATCAAAACTACTCTTATCAGCATCACCAAAGACCTTCATGGTGCTCAATTCAATGATCAGTTCTAAGGTCTCATCTTAATTAATCTGTCAGTAGCATTTGATACAGTTGATCATTCTCTCCAATTTGAAATGCTTCCTCCTTCCCCCACCCCCAACATTGATTTGGTTTTCCTTCTGATTCTCTGGCTACTTCTTTTCAATATTCTTTGCTGATTCCTTTTCATGTTCTCAACCTTTAACTATAGGAGAGGCCCAACGATCAGTCCTTGGACATCTTCTCCTCTCTTTCTACACTATCTTCTTTGTTAATTACAACCAGTACTGTGTTTTAAAATCCCATTTGTGTGCTCACAATTCTCAAATTTACCTCCAGCTGAGTTCTCATGTCTGAACTCTAGATTCATATATCAAACTTCAAAATCAACATCTCACCTTGATCAATAGACTTCTCAAAAGTGATATATTTAAAGGTGAACTGCTGATATTCCCCTCCAAAACTGCACTCCTTCCCCTTCTCAGTTGATGGTATATCCATCTATCCAGTTACTCAGGCCAAAATCTTGGGAATTGTTTTTGAATATTTTTTCTCACATTCAATTCATTATGTAACACATTAACTCTACCTTCAGTGTAAGGTACTTGCAGTAGCTGACCATTTCTTAACACCTTCACTGGTCCCACACTAGTTGAAATCTCACCTGGGCTGCCATGAGAGTGATAGGACTACTAGAACTACTCAACTCTTAATTGGTCTCTGTGCATCATCATGACCCTCTACAGTATATTCTCAACACAGAAATAGTATCCATTTAAAACCTGAATGGTATCATGTCATTTGGCTTATGAAATCTCTACGATGGCTCCCCATTTCACTTAGTGTACCAAAGCCAGTACACTAACAATAGCCTATAAGGCCCCATATGATCTGATCCCCACCTTCTTTGATATCTTTCTATGTTACTCTCCCCATTTGCTTGTTCTGTTTCAGACATGCACCAGCCTTTTTCGTAACTGTAGCCCTAGGCAAAAATGATTCCTGGTAGTTTCTAAATATTTTTTACTTTTTGTACCATGGTTTACAGTGTTTTCATACTTTTTACAACATTTCTATTTTGTGGTTTGAATATTCTAATGTTTGATGAGAAAATTACCACTATCCTCTTTTAACACATTATGTTTTCTTTAAAAGATTGCTTGTTGATTCATAAATGTGATTTAAAGAGGGGTACAATGTAGAGCCACATTTTCCCCAATGGGAATTTTTCTTTCCATGGGAATTTCAGAAAAAGGAAACAGATAAATATGATTTGATTAAAAGTAACCAAAAGATCAATACATATTTTTTAAGGATTGTATCTCTTTGAGAGAAGTCTACTTGTACATTGAACATTATATATTTTCTTTATTGTCATTAGTTAGACCATAATCAATTTATAATGAAGAAGTTGTTTTACGAATAATCATAGCTTTCATTTACTGTACACTTAATTGGCCAGACATGTAACTAAACAGTTTACATGTATTATTTCAGTTGATCCTAATGAAAATGTTACAAAGTAGGCAATATAGTTTTACTCCATTTTCACATAAGGAAATTGAAGCTTAGTGAGAGTCTAAACAAATGAGTTCTGTAACTTGCCTAACCCAGTAAGTGGCTGAGTTGGAAATTAAATTTAGGTACATAAAAATGTAAAAAAATATGGCATTTTGTAGCATCTATGTTTAATAATATTTCATTTTAGCTAAATATAAAATTAATATGTTTTCCTTGCACATATACTCAGTGGAAATAATAGGCAACTCAGAAGTATATTGGTTGGTAGGTAAAACTAGTTTGGGATACATTACGTTTTTTTTTAATACAACAATGTTTTTATTACTAATATTTTCGGTAACAGATGATTGGTAACTTATGTATGAAAAAATGCAAAATAATTAATGGCATGCATGGGATATCCATCAGGGAAATGGTTTTGCATTGTTTTTTTTTTTTTTAAACTTTATAGTTTATTGTCAGGTTGGTTTCCATATACACCCAGTGCTCTTCCCCACAAGTGACCTCCACCAAGACCATCACCCCCCATTACCTTTCCCCCTTCCCC
>CM053579.1:43756597-43782249 GCA_028646485.1 Cryptoprocta ferox | reverse complement strand
CTAAATGTCCATCAACTGATGAATGGATTAGGAAGATGTGGTTCGTCTATACAATGGAATACTACATGGCAATGAGAAAGAATGAAATCTGGCCATTCGTAGCAAAGTGGATGGACCTCGAGGGTGTCAGGCTCAGCGAAATAAGTCAGGCGGAGAAGGACAGATACCATATGTTTTCACTCATAGGTCTAACAGGAGAAACCTAACAGAGGACCATGGGGAGGGGAAGGAGGAAAAAGAGTTAGGGAGAGGGAGGGAGACAAAACACGAGAGACTCTTGAATACTGAAAACAAACTGATGGGGGAAGGGGAAGGGGGAAAGGTAAAGGGGGGTGATGGTCTGGTGGAGGTCACTTGTGGGGAAGAGCACTGGTTGTTATATGGAAACCAACCTGACAGTAAACTATAAAGTTTAAAAAAATAAAGTAAAATAAAATAAAATAAAATAAATAAATAAACGTTAAAAAAATAAATAAAGATAAACAGGTAATGGCACTGGTTTATCAATGTACTACTTATTGTTTATCAAATTCTAATAGACATCTAATTAAGTACAAATAACATAAGCAGAATAGTCATACCATCATGTCATTTTCCAACATATTCTGTTACAGTGATACTGTTTTTAAAAATATTTATATTGTATGAATGTGAAGAACAAAAAAATCTCTTAAATATTCCTTTATGCTACTACATAATTACCGCCCTTTTAAGAGGACATAACAAAACTAATCCAAAACCAAAATAATTGTCATTATTTATAAACACAAAATTAAATTTTAAAAATAGAATTAAGTTTAAATGCCAGAATATGTTATTACTTCATTATAAACATCAAATAGCCATTATGTAGATTCTGAATAAATAATCACAGAACCCCAAACTATTACCATTAGTATTATTCTTTAAAAAAAATAAATTTTAAAGTACATTTTATTTATTATTTATTAATGTTTATTGTTGAGAATGAAAGAGAGAGGAGAGAGAGTGAATGAGTGCAGAGGAGGGGCAGAGAGAGAGGGAGACACAGAATCTGAAGCAGGCTCCAGGCTCTGAACTGTCAGCACAGAGCTCAATGCTGGGTTCAAACTCACAAACCGTGATATCATGACCTGAGCCAAAGTTGGATGCTTAACCAACTGAACCACCTAGGGGCCCCTTTTCTTCTTATTATTAATTACCAAACAATATTAGACACTTTATATAATTCACCATCTAATCACATCCTCCTAAAAACCATTCAAGATAAGTGTTACTATTATTCTTAATTCATAGATGATGAAGCTGAGGCTCAAAGCAGGTAATTTATACAAGGTCAGACAGCAAGGAAAAAACTCATGATTCTAAACCACATCATTTTATTCCAAATACAGAATAATTTCCAGCACATTCCAAATGCCTCATTAACTCCATTCATAGATTCACACAACAAAAGATTTCAAGGATGTGTAATATAATAAAATTTAACTATTGTATCATGTTTAATATACTGGAAATATCTAGCTTTGAAACTATTAATTAGAAAGCATATAATTATTTTAATAATATATTATCTAGTATATAAAGTAGTATTATGTAAGTCAATTATACCTCAATGAAAAAAAAACAATGTGGTTATCAAAATGCATAATGGATTGCAAACAAAAAAAAGAGGAAAGGTAGAAAACAGTTCCCGGAATGTGTTACATTCCACTATATATGTGTATATGTTTATATATGTGCATATATATTCTGAAATGAAGTTTGGGTAGCATTCCATCATCCAAAATAATAGTCTCCACTCTCCTTTATTTCCTGCCACCCCACTGCCTAGTCAGCATACATTTGCATACAAACACACACACACACACACACACACACTAGAACTAGGCTATTCAATATGGAGCCACCAGTCACAATTTAAATTTAGTTTATTTACAATTAAATAACATTAAAAATTCAGTTGCTCAGTCTCACCAGCAACAGTTCAAGTAATCAACAGCCACATGTGTCTACTGGCTACCATACTGGACAGCATGAATGTAGGACAATGCAGAAAGTTTGACTGGATAGCATTGCACTAGAGGCCCTAAAGAAAACGGCTTCTGGCCTAATAATCTAAAACCTAAGCTCCAAAGACGTATAAAGCTAATTCTCAAATAATGATAGTTTCAAAATTGGTATGTTTAACTTCCAACTGTATAAATCTTTAAGATCATGATTGAACTATATTGTCTATTTATAAGGCACAATCAATCTGTTTAAAAAAAAATCCAACCCCAGAGACGGAAAATAAATAATCATGTGATTTTAAAGCAGAGAGACTGCTTAAAAATGCCAAATACTCTGTTCCAATGTGCTCCTTTAAAAGTAAAGAAACTGAAAACCTAGAAAGATTAGATGATTCACCCAAGATCATGCAGCTAATAATAAACCATGAAGATTGGATTAGAACCCATGTCTCATGACTTTGTTTTGGATTCTTTCTACAACATTACAAGGTACAAATCTGGCATTGCTAAACAGCATTTTCCCTTGTACTGGAAAGAAAACAAGTACCCTTGAATTGAATATAACAAAGTCTATTTTCCAGATTCTTTCTGTTGCTTAGTTTCTTTATAATAAATCTATGTTTCAAAATGGTCTGCCATATCTGTTTTAAATATAGCTTCCATGAGAATTAAAATTTAAATGTCAAAGTAAATCAGCAAATTTTCTCCATTATTAATAAATATGGTAGGATAGGACCAAAATTCTGATTCTTAACCACTAAAAACAGTCAATTTCCTTATTTGCATTTCAGTGATCTCCTTTTCTACATAATAAATATGCTGCTGAATAAATGCATAAATATAGATAAAAACCACCAACTCTGTGCATGTGATAAAACATTCCATAATTTATACCATGCATAATTATATACTAAACTGAATTACTATCAGTTTTTCCATCACATTAGGATCATTCCTTTACTGTAGTAGTATATTCTCTTTCTGCAATAATAATCTACATCCTTTAGTCACAGGATGCTATTGTCCTCATCCTGTGGTATGGGATGTAATACAGTGTGAAATATGACAAAAGAGATTATAAACTTTGTAAAAGCAAGCTCTGCATTCATTTAGGATTTTCTGTGTAACACCTAATTAATTGCCCTCAATAAAATGATTAAAATATAGTGGGTGAATGGTAATGAAATATCTCAAATTTTAATGGCATGAGACACAGCATTACAAAAAACTTGTATTCCATTTCTTACCAAAGTGGTAGAGAGGAGAAATATTTTAACATGAAATATCCTCATAAAATTATTGGAAAATGTTACAACCTTTTATTATTTTAATATACAAGCTCTGAAAACTGTAGAAGCATCTAACTATCTGGTCATAATTCAAAGAGTTATGGAGTATAATAATTGCCAACTCTAAGGCATTCTCAGACAGATTATCCATATTGCCACTAGCTGTGACAAAGTGTGCTTTTAAAATTTTATTGACACTGTCACACACTTGACCTTATTAAGTACTTTGTTGACATTAACAAGGTCTTTATTTATCTTAGCCCAGCAGGAGTTAGGGAAAAAGATGGTTTAAGTCAAATACCAACCAAGAAAGATACAAATGTACACAGCAAGTTAATTAAATTAGGAAATGGAGAAGGATTCCAGGCATAATGAAGCCATGTACAAAGGTATGGAGGTAGAAGGAAAAAAACAGCATAAAATGTTCAGGAATCTGAGCACAGTATGACTGGACCAAAAAGTATAAGTAAAAGAGTGGAGAAATATGAGGCTACAAAGAAAATGACAATCAGATGATGCAGTATTTTGTGTGGACTAAGACTACATTTTAATCCCAGAGGCTATGGGAAGATCTTGTTGTATTTTGAGCACTGATATGACAAGAACTGCATTTCAAAAGTAAAACTCTGTGGAACATGATTTAAAGGAGGTTAAAGTGAAAGGTAGAAGACATTTAGGAGTCCAGAAAAATGGTAAAATGGTGAGATGTGACAATGCACTGAAATAAACAAATGGCAGCAGTGGGGGATGGGAAGGGATACCATACTAATGACGGAAAGAACAACATTAAGGAAGTAGAGGTGGTAGGATTTGGTGACTGAAGGAATGGTTCATGGAGGAAGAATAGATTCAAAGTGGACTATAACGTTTCTGGTTTGCACTACCCGGTAGATAATGCTAAGGTAACCAGCATTGAGAATACAAAAGAATGGTAGGTTAAAATTGGAGAGGGGATTGGAACAGGAAGAAGGATGAAGAAAAGGAAGATAAGTACCCTTTAAGGACAATAATGAATTTGAAATTGAACCAAAAGGCAGCTGACCATATGGTATCTGAGTCAGTAGAATTTGAAAAAGAAGAGTTCAGAGAAATCAATCACAAAGAAGTACTAGGTGGAAGTCATAAGGATGGATGAGGCTGTCGAAGGACAATGTACAGAATGAACAAAGCAAAGAACTAAAGCAAAGGACCAAAGAAATGAGGATTAAGCTCTTAGGAAGCAGTATATTTAAGGGCCAAGCATACAGACAGAAGATTTAAAGTGTAAAAATATAAGAGACAAGACAAGGAGAGCTTAGTATCATGGAAGTTGTGGGAGAAGAGAACTTTGATAGGAATGATCAATAGTGTCAAATGGTGAAGAAGCCAATATGACAACTTAAAAAATATCTTGTTTTTTATATAATGGAGGTCACTAGTAACCCTCCATTACAAAAAAAGATAGATTTGACAATTACTCATCTTTGAAATAGATATAAAAGGAAAGCCATCCTTCTTTAAGTCAGAATTTACTTTTATAAGAACTTGACAAATGACTACATTGTATAAATATATCTATACAACCCCCCATTATACTAATACTTCTCTAAAAATGGTAGTAATATAAAACTGTCAATAAATAGAACAAGTTTCCTAAGTGCTATCAGGTGTTCATTCAACACCTAATATTTAACGTATTCATTTACTTTTCCACAAATTTTCTCCTTATTCATAAGCTGTAGCACCTTGTTTTATTATAAATTTACCTGTACTGACAAATGATAAATGATTTATCCAAGGCTATGTCCTCATATGTGATGGCATGAGTGCACTAATAGCTAATTAACAAGTATGCTTAGAGTAAAATCTGAACAATTGAGAACCAATATGGAAAAAAAAGCCACAAAGAATCAGTCCATATATCTGAGGGTTTGTCTATGTAAGCATGAACATTCATTTTTGCACACAACTTTTTCTGAAATGAATTAGCTAATTCCTACATTCTTAAACAAAATATCCTAGATATAAATATATAATTATTTTCTTGCTGCCTCAGGGGTATGATTGAATATGTGAGTTAATGAGCTATGATTTAACACAGAGATGCCTCAGGAGGTACTGAGGTGTGTAGGACAACTTGCTTAGTTTTAATAAGAGGAGGTAGTGTTTGGTGGTTAAGAGCATGTACTCTGGAGCCAGGCTCCCTGGTGTCTAATCTGTGCTTTGCTTCTATTCACATTGTGACACTTGGAAAGTTATCTAACTTCCACGGGCCCGTTTACTCATCTATAAAATGGGGATACTGCTATCTTTCTCCTAGAATCACTGTGACATTTAAAATGAGGCAATGTGTAAAGTATTAGAACATGGGTACGTGACTTATAAATGCTATCTTTAATCTCTTATTTTTACGATGTCTCTAAGACATCTAGTTAAGCATTTGGACATGTATATTTGAAAAGAGAGAGAGAGAGAAGAGATGAGATGGACTTATAATTCCGGGGAATCACTAGAATATAGCTGGATGCTAAACCTGGAGAAACAATTGATAATATTCACGAGAAAAATAAAATACATATGTACGTATATAGGTATATGTTTATAAGTGTATATATATGTGTATATATGTAAATGTATGCCTAAACAAAAGTGATAATAGAAGAGGGCCGAAGATAGAACAGAGAGAACAAAATATCCAAGAAGAAGAGGAGAAACACGTGAAAAAAGATAGAGAAAAAGCAGTTAAAGAAGAGAGCAAGGAGAGAATGGGGACCATAAGGCCAAAGGCAGTAAAATTTTCAAGGGTGGAAGGGATAAATATTGCCAAATGATGAGGATTAAAAAAAGGCCACTGGATTTTGAAATTAGAAGATCACTGTCGACCTTTTTAAGAACTGTGAAAATGCTGAGTTCTAAAAGGGAATTTAGGAAACAGAAAAAATAAGTACAGATGATTCTTTTAGAGACTGGGACTGTGAAACAAAAAAAGGAAGATGAGAGCCTGGTTCAAAGAACAAGTAAGATCAAAAGGTGTTGTAGCATGGGTGAGAATTGAGAATGCTACTAAGCTGAAGGAAAGTCAGTGAAGAGAGAGCATATGAAGATACATGACTTATTGTTTCTTGAACTATTGCAGATTATTAAATACTATCACAAGTACAAAATTTCACTTAAAAGATGAGCTTGAAAACTTCTATGAGAAGTTAATAACCTGTTTTAAAATCTAAAAAAAGAGAAAAAAGTTATACAATTGTTATTTAAAAAATATAATCAGTGCTGTATTTTAACAATTACTTTCTGCGACTATAACAACATTTTGAGAAGTCTCAGGGTACTACAGAAATAGAAAATGTAATTAAAATGCAGCACTAATTATAATTTTTTAAACAACAAGTTTAAACTTTTGGTTTTCATCCTGTATTCTGAATATATTTTGAACTTTTAGATGAAATTTTTAATCGACATGAAATAATCCAAATAAAAAGACCCACTTCACAATTCTTGTAAGAGTAATAGGCTTTGCATATAACAAATTACTAATTTTTGTAGATCAAAATAGGAAATTTGAGGAGCACCTGGGTGGCTCAGTCCGTTAAGTGTCTGACTCTTAATTTCTACTCAGGTCATAATCTCACAGTTTTTAAGTCGGAGCTCCGTGTCAGGCTCCACACTGACAGCAAGGAGCCTGCTTAAAATTCTCTCTTTCCCTCTCTCTGCCACTACTGTGCTCATGCTCTCTCTCTCAAAATAAATTAATAAAACTTAAAAAAATTTAAAAAAGAAGAAAATGCAGTATACAAATGATTCATCACAAAGACCTGGCTTCAAATTATATCTCTACCCCTCAATAGCTGTGTGATTTTGAGTGAGTGATTTGAGCAAGTAATGAAAACATTGAATGTATCTAAAAACTTACTTCCTCCTGTACATTGTGGGACAAGTACAAACTCCTACATATGACTGAATGCAAGTGATATTTAGTCAGGTAAGCCCAACTAAAGAAACAAGAACAAAGATTTCAAGAACTCATCTAAAAAGTACAGTTTTCAGGGGAACCTGAGAGGCTTAGTTGGTTGAGCATCCAACTCTTGATTTTGGCTCAGGTCATTATCTTATAGTTGTGAAATGGAGCCCCACCTTGGGCTCCCTGTTGAGCATGGAGCCTACTTAAGATTCACTCTCTCTCTCCCTCTCCCTCTGCCCCTCTTCCCTACTTGCCACGTCTCTCTCTAAAAGAAAAAAGTATAGTTTTCAAATATTTCAAATCTTTCAAATATTTTCAAATATTTCAGCAGATATATTAAGTTTTTGATTGAAATTTTATATAATATATAATAAGTATATATAATATATATAATATATAATAAGAGGCATATTATAAAAAGGAAAGCAGAAGGAAATATCCCAATTATTTAAAATGTAATACATTGGACATAAAAGGCACACCATAAAAGTTTATCCAAAATGATAATCATAGTTAAGAGAAATAACAATTCATAAAGGTCCTTAAATATTTAAAGAGAGATTATAGTTTTGTAACACTATTCTCTTTGGACAGGCCAATTCATCTATCTGCTGCAGTTTCAAACTCTGGCAAATAAACAAAAAAAAGATACTAATAATTTATAATATAATAAAAAATAAAAAATGAGAACAAATTTTTACATTAGATAAGAAATTTTAACATTTAAACACTCCCTACTAAATAATTTGATAATATTAATGTGGAACCATCTTCTCTTTGTTGAATGATACTACAGTAGTTTAAAAACTGATTCAGAAAGAGATCTTCATGATGCATTAAATGGTAAACAGTGAAAAGAGATGAGCACCACAGACCAAAAACCCCGATGTCAAATTCTGAGTCTGCCAATTATAAACTGTATCAGCTTAGACAAGTTATCTAGTCTCAATAAGTCTATTCATCTCATAAACAAAATGGACATGATAATAGGGCCTACACAGCTCAGTTGTTATGAAAATGGAATCAGATAATCTATGTAAATTAAAATTCTTAGTCCATGATCTCACACAATAAATATGGTCAATAAATATGACTTCTCATCACTCAAAAACAAAGTTATCTTTCATAAAATGGGTCATTTCCTGAAACCATCTAAGAAAAGATAGTGAGTTTTGTCCTTTTCTATATAAGACGTTTAGCCTCAGTATATACAGGGCTATCAGACAGACCCTGACCAAAGAGTTGCAATTCATCTCCCCACCTCCACGAACATTCTGGTGAGTCATGTATCTAATGTTGTGTGAATGGCATAGAGAGAGAGATGCTTAGTTTTCCTAAATTTCTACAATAAGCCCACAAACTTCATCAACTTATGTTAAGATAATAACATTGGCTGAATTATTGCCCTGTGGCACTGATGATTGCTAAAGCTTTAATCTCCATGGTTTATTTTATTATTTCTTAATGTTTATTTATTTTGAGAGAGAGAGAGCATGAGCAGGAAAGGGGCAGAGAGAGAGACGAAGAGAGAGAGAATCCCAAGGAGGCTCCACACTGCCAGCACAGAGCCCGATGCAGGGCTCAAACCCATGAACTGTGAGATCACAACCTGAGCTGAAACCAAGAGTTGGATGCTTAACTGACTTGAGTCACCCAGATACCCCAATGGTTTATTTTCTTATTTACTAAATTTCTTCCAAATATTAATGATAATCATACTCACCATATTATAATAACTTGAAGTAGTTTTCCTAATTTTAAACAAATTGTTATTTTCACAGACAAAATTTCCAGCTTTTATAAATGACCAAGCAACAGGAAGAATTTCATTTTTATGTTCCATTCTATTTAAATGCTAGCAAGAATGGAGCTGGCACCATACAAAATGAGTACTTTAAATATAACCCCAGAAACAGTTTAAGACAAAAGTATAACTCACCTGTAACTGCAAAGCTTCATGATTTTCTAATCCTTCCACAATTGGTGAAAATCGTTCCCTATTATTTCTTTCTGCTGCTGTAGTTATTGCCCCTAAAAGTTTATCTAGACTACATACACACACACACACACAAAAAAAAAAAAATATATATATATATAAATGAGAAATCCATCTTATACACAGATTATGATGTGTTATCTTTCAGACTTCCCTGTTTCCTTTCTGGCACTTGATGTTTATAAAGACAACCACAATTTAAGAATTGTATTCCTTCCTATCCACATATTTCTACAAGTCAAATATCGATAGTTTTAAATAACTTGGGGGCATCAAAATGAAAACTCAAAAAACCTTGAGGAAAATAAATTTTCTAGGTTACATTTTTTGAAATATACTTAGTTGATAAACAGTAACATTAAAATTTTCAGGTTTTGATATTTCATGTGTCAACATGAATAATCATTTAAGTACAATATGGTATATACAATTATTAAAATCTTATGCACATAAAAACAAACTGTGATATTATAATAAAGTGCTGGAAAGAGCAAATATATTTAAAATAATTAAAAACATCAACATTCTTTAAAAATGGGAACAAGAAAGAAAAACTAAAAGAGAAAGGCTAGGCAACTAGAAAAGCATCTATAATTACCTTGTGCAAGAAAATTATTTACCTGAAGAAAATTATTGGAAACTATCGCTATACATTGTCTGAATCAAATTAACCTCTCTGGAGTATACTGTGCTTATTGCACTATAGTTATAATTATAAAAAAAATCAGAATGGGTTATATTATAAGAATTAAATGTTGAAAACCCAATTGACAAGAAAAAATATTTTTTACTCATATATAAACAGATTTTTCTATGAAACCTAAGCAAACCTTACTTTTGCATATGTTATTTCATTCTTTGTTCTGAGATAAGACTTATGATAATATTTCTGTTCAGTGTTTGTCTTTGGGTTCTAAGGACACTAAGCAGAATTAAGCAAGATCTCATTTTATTCTAATACATTTGAAAAAGCCAATGTATTAGAATATTCTTAAATCTTTGCATGGCCCTGTTCTGATTCAAACAGAAATTACTACTGTCACATAGAATGTTCAGAAGAAATATTTTAGTTCTTGCCCTTAGAAGATATTTTATTCTTTATCACAATGGTTCCTTACTAACAGTGCTTATTAATGATATCAAATCTGAAATTTTTCTTCATAGTCAATATTATTTCCATAGGAAGGTATAATCTAATGTACATTCAGCAATGACTTGCTACAATTAACACATACATGCACTCTGAATAATTACAATCTTTTTGTTCTTTCTGTTTAACAGGATTACCCTGTAAGCATAACTACTTCATCTTTTCATTTATTGTAGAACAATAAAATACTACTTTAATAAAATTATAGTACAAATTAAAAGCATCTAGTCAATTCAGTGAGTTAAAGAAGTCAAATTTTATGATGTGCATATGTGGGGGATGTGTGTGTGTGTATGTCTGTGTGTGTGTGTGTGTGTATTTAGCCAAATTTATTCTCTGATTTTTCCCACTTTTCTAATGATTGCTTTACCTTCAGCTAGATAAAATTCTATTTATTCAATTTGAATCCAACTTTGAAGAATTTCCCACTAGAATTCTCTTTAAAATCTATTTCTTTCAAAAAACTTTAAAAATGCTGCATGTAATAATAGATATGATAAAATACCAGTAAACTATTTTCTAAAATTTGATACTATTTTCATTCAAGTAATCTAAAGAAAATCACAAAATATGGGCTTTCTCAAGTGCTGTTTTCCATGCACTTAATATAATAATATAGCAATACTTACATATTCTCTTCTCCAACAATGCAAATAGCAGAAAGTATTTTTACTATTTCAGTCATCATGTTGGGTTGTTTGGGATCAATTGCTCTTGCTAATAGCAAAAGACTCCTTTCATCTTCCAGAATCCTTTGCAATCCAAACTAAAGAAAACGAAAAAAAAAAAAAAAACAAGAACCTTCACTCAAAATGCCTATGTAATGCATCTTTAATTTAAAAAACAACTTACAGGGTACCTGGGTGGCTCAGTCAGTTAAGTCTCTGGCTCTTGGTTTCAGTTAAGGTCAAAATAGCACCAATATAAAAGCCCATGTCAGGTTCTGCACTACAGCACTGACAGTGCGGAGCCTCCTTGGGATTCTCTTTCTCCCTCTCTCTGTCCCCCTCTCTAGCCCACTCACGCTCACTCTCTTTCTCTCTCAAAATTAATACACATTTTTAAAAATAAAATAAACAGCAACTTATACTGATCTTCTAAAAATCTATACCTCCACAATGAGGTTCTATTAAATTACATAATTGTTTTTCACATGCAGTTACTTGTCTTTATATTCTTTTTAAATTTGAAATGACTGCATCTTGGGAGTTTTTGCCCCTTGATCAGATATGATTCCCATTAGCTTGCCTAAAAACTCTATAAAGATTTGGGAGGAAAATGTGAACAGTAAGTATTTCCTCAAGAAAGAAAAACATGTAAAGTACATACTGATATGATTTTCTAAAATAACTACTTATGCCATTGGATCTCCCTGGAGAGGTCTCAAATTTGTCATTAAATTCTCTAATTTGTGTAGAAAATAAAATTACACAAAAGGGGAAAATGTTGGAAAGTTCTTTCTGTATACTATATATGCTGGTTAAAGAAGCTATAAATCTCTATACAGGTTTTGCCATACCATCTGCTATCTTCCCCCTTTCAGGAAGCTGCGCTGCATTACAAAAGCTAGAACCCAAGGAAATGGTGCCTGGGTTTTGATAAGTGTCACAGTCAACTAGGCAGAGAAGACACGATTTTCACTAATTTGCTAGGCTTAAATATGAACACACAAGTGTGTATTATAAGTTTGAATAGGTAAAGAAATGTTTAAAAAAGTTAAAATAGAAATCTTGCCATGCTAAGTGAAATAAGTCAGTCAGAGAAAGACAGATATCACATGATTTCACTCAGATGTGGAATTTGAGAAACTCAACAGATAAACATGGTGAAGGGATGGAAAAATAAGATAAAAACAGGGAGGCAAACCATAAGAGGCTTTTAAATACAGAGAAGAAACTGAGGGTTGCTGGAGGGGGGTGTAGAGGGGGAGTGGGTTAAATGTGTGATGGGCATTAAGGAGGCCACTTTTAAGGATGAGCACTGGATATATGTAAGAGATGAATCACTGGGTTCTACTGGTGAAGCAAAGACTACACTATATGTTAACTAACTTGAAAATAAATTAATAAAAAAGAAATGAATTAAAATAAAGTAATACTAAAAAAAGTAGATAAACAATGAGAAGTAGCTAGAGGGAGAAAAGGAGAACTCCTAATTAAAACAAATGTGTACACATTTGGCTAAACAGTTAAAAATTGTTAGAATAAATGGGAGCAGGAATATAGATAATCCCAATGGATTCACTGTTTTTTTATATTAACTTTGGATTTAGTTTTTTTTTAAGCTATGCTGGGATTGATAACACAGAACACTAAAAATAATAAAATTATGGTGTAAAACCAAAAGAAAAAAGAAAAAAGGCTAAAATTGAATTTTTACTATATTTAGAAGATATTTTCTTTGATCTTTGTCCCACAAAGTATTTCTCAGATTTCTTATGAAATGTTTGCTTCTTTTTAGTTTAACAGTGGAATACGACATTTCATTAGATCAAAATTGTCATTTCAAACTAACTTTTAGTTCAGTGCCAAATATATGAATATTTTAATGTTTCCTAATTTAACTTCCAAAAGAATTTGGGGGAAATGGGGGAATATAGCTAAAGCTCTTAAATGTAACTTTACCAGGGGTCATAATAAAAAGATAAACACAGAGACAAGACAGAAAAAAAAATGGAAGAGACAAGATGAAAAAGAAGCAAAAAAAAAAAAAAAAAAACCAGAATGGACAAACATGCATAAAGGTGGCCAGTAGGTACTAAACAGCAAGGAAAATAAATGAAAAACATATGTATAAAATTAAGAGATGGGTGGTTACTATGCAATTACCAAACTTAAAATAACAGCTTTAAAAATCAAATAGACTGAGGGAAGGATGTAAGTTGGTGAAACAGTAGGAGGACCTCATGCTTGCCTTATTCCTTGAACAGAGCTAGATATTATCAAGTCATTTTGGGGACACAATGGTGGCTCAGTCAGTTAAGCCTCTGATATCAGCTCAGGTCATGATCTCACGGTTTGTGAGTCTGAGCCCTGCATCGTGCTCTGTGCTGACAGCTCAGAGCCTAGAGCCTGCTTTGGATTCTGTCTCTCCCTCTCTCTCTTCCTCTCCCTTACTTATGCTCTCTCACTCTCTCTCAAAAATAAATAAACATTTGACAAAAAAACACATTCTGAACACCCAGGAAATCAATCTGAAGACAGAGAACAAACTGCACAACTACAGGGAGAAAAGAAGAGTTAAACATGGAACGTAAGAGATGCAGTGATAAGATTTGGGGGAGAAAAGAATCATGGGAGCTACAGAGAGGAGGGAGTACTAATCCCAGGGAAAGAGAGAGAGAGAGTGAGATAAAGCAGCATGAAGGGCACTACACAAGAAAAACACTTCCCCAAATCCACTGACTGGGAAAATAAGTGGAGCTGATTATCACAAGTATTAGGAGTGTACATTAAATCTGAAGTTTTAGAAGTCCACGCCATTGTCAGGGTCAAGACTGGCAGGCTTAGCGGTGCTCCTGTGGAGAAGGAGGGCAGAGGCCCAAGAGCCGAGAATGTGCTCTGAGAATCCCCTGGATTACACTGAAGGGACAGTTCTCCTTCTTGGAGGGCATTTGGGAGAGACAGCACTGCCTGTCAGGGGACAAAGGAGTCAGCAGGCACCATGAGCTGACCCATTCATTAGCATATGGGCAGAAAATCCTGCTGAGGGCAGCTAACCTGGATGCCAGTTTTTGCTGTGCTTTACCATGAACTCCAAGCTACTGCACATTTGTGCAACTGCTTTTCTTGGAAAAAATGCTACCAGCCAGAGTGCAGTGAGACCCTCCCCCAGAGGACAGCATGGGTCTCTGTCGCACTGGGTCCCTAAAATTTTGAATTGTGAATCCCAGCCATGCATCTGAGATTAAAAACCAGGAGCACTGCACCACCGCTGGGTGGGAAGACAGTGGAGATACCGGGTGAACTCAGGAATCTAACAGAAGCCTGGGACACAAGAGGGGAAACTGTCCACTCTTCTGTGAGGTCTATCAGAACAGCAGAGGATACAAATTCCCACCTCAATGGAAGACTGTGGGCCCACACAATTCTTCACCCCTCCAATAGCACCGACAAACTTCAAAGGGCAGCACAGCACACACAGTGGGGGCTTGAGACACTCAAACCAATCCATGCCCCCCTGCCCTCTGAAGGTGTATTCTTTAATAGGGCAAGTGTGACTGACAGCCAGAGCAGCAGCAGACCTCTCTTGCAGAAGGCCAGCACAATCCCCCACCACACACACAGAGCAGGTGTACTGATGCTATGGTGCTGCAAAGCTTCAGCTCTAGTAAAAGAAGCACTAGGAACAGGCTTTCCTAACACACAAAAGACAGAGACCAAGAATAATTGCAAAGACAGAGGAATTCATCCCCCACTCCCTAAAAAAGAACAAGAGGTCACAGCCAAGGAACTAATCAAAATTGATATAAGTAATGGGAAGGAACTAGAATTTAAAACAACAATCATAAGGATACTAGCTGGGCTTGAGAAAAGCATAGAAGAAATCAGAGACCTTTACCACAGAGATAAAAGTCCTAAAAACTAGTAAGGTTGAAATAAAAAATGCTATAACTGAGATACAAAACTGACTGATGTACTGAACAGAGGATGGAAGAAGTAGAGGAACAAATAAGTGATCAGAAGATGAAATTATGGAAAATAATGAAGCTGAAAAGAAGGGGAAAAAAATATTGGACCACGAATGTAGACTTAGGGAACTCAGCAACTCCTTTAAGTGTAATAACATTTGTATCATAGGTATCACAGAAGAGAGGGAAAAAGGGGCAGAAGGTTTACTTGAGAAGATTATAGCTGAAAAACCTCCCTAATCTGTGGGAGGAAACAGAAATGCAAATCTAAGAGGCACAGAGAACTCCCATCAAAATCAACAAAAGCCACTCACCACCAAGATAAATCATAGTAAAAATTTCAAAATAAAGAGATAAGAAAAGAATCCTGAAAGCAATAAGGGAAAAGAAATCTCTAAACTACAAGGGAAGATAAATCAGTTTCCTGATAGATCTCTCCACAGAAACCTATCAGGCCAAAAGTGAGTGGCATGATATATTCAACATGCTGAACTAGAAAAAAAATGCAGGCAAGAATACTTTATCCAGCAAGGCTGTCATTCGGAACAGGAGAGATAAAGAGCTTCCCAAAAAAACAAAACTAAAGGAGTACCTGATCACTAAACCAACCGTGTAAGAAATATTAAAGGAGACTATTTGAGTGGGAAAGAAAGACCAAAAACAACAAAGACTATCCAAAGACAGGAACAGAGAAAATCTCCAGAAACACTGGCTTTACAGGTAATACAATGGCACTAAATTCATATCTATTAATAATCACTCTGAATGTAAATGGTTACACTGCTCCAATCAAAAGACATAGGGTATCAGAATGGATAAAAAGAAAACACAATACTCATCTACCTGGTGACTACAAGAGAAACATTTGAGACCTAAAGACAGCTGCAGACTGAAAGTGAAGATGGATGAAGAACCATCTACCATTCTAATGGACATCAAAAGAAAGCCAAAGTATCCATACTTATACCAGACAAACTAGATTTTAAACCAAAGACTGTAAGAAGAGATGAAGAAGGGCAAATATCATGATAAAGCAGTCTATCCAATAAGATCTAATAATTGGAAACATTTATGCCCCCACCATGAAAACACCCAAATATATAAAACAATTAATAACAAAGAATCTCAGTGATAATAATACAATAATAGTAGGGTATTTAACACTCCACTTACAGCAATGGACAGATCCACTAAGCAGAAAATCAACATGGAAACAATGGCTTTGAATGACAAACTGGACCAGATGGACTTAACAGACATATTCAGAACATTTCATCATAGAGCAGCAAAATACATATTTTTATCGAATGCACATGGAACATTCACCATAATAGTTCACATACTGAATCATAAATCAAGCGTCAACAAGTACAAAAAGACGGAGGTCATACCATGCATATTTTGTGATCATAATGCTATAAAACTTAAAAGTCAACCACAAGAAAAAAATTGGAAAGACCACAAATACATGGAGGTTAGAGAACATCCTACTAATGAATGAATGGGTTAACCAGGAAATTAAAGAAGGCCTATATCAAGAACCCAGAAAAGTCTCAATTATACAACCTAATATTAAATCTAAAGGAGCCAGAAAAGGAAAAGAAAATAAAGCTTTAGCCAGCAAAAGAAGGGAGATAATAAAGATTAGAGCAGAAATAAGTTACATAGAAACAACAACAAAAAGAAACAGTGGAACAGATCAATAAAACCAGGAGCTACTTCTTTGAAAAAATTAATAAAATTGATAAACCCCTAGCCAGAGTTATAAATAAAAAAGACAAAGGACCCAAATAAATAAACTCATAAATGAAAGAGGAGGATTTATAAATAAAAAATACAAAGGACCCAAATAAATAAAATCATAAATGAAAGAGGAGCTATCTATCACAACTAACACCACAGAAATACGATTGTAAAAGAATATTAAAATATATATATATGCCAACAAATTGGGCAATCTGGAAGAAATGGATGAATTCCTAGACATATTTAACCACAAAATCTGAAACAGAAAGAAACAGAAAATTTGAATGGACTGATAACCAGTAAGGAAATTGAATCAGTAATCAAAAATCTCCCAACAAACAAACGTCCAGGGCCATGTAGCTTTCCGGTGGAATTCTACCAGATATTTAAAGAAGAGCTGATGTCTATTCTTCTCAAATTGTCCCAAAAAATAGAAACAGAAGGAAAATTTCCAAGGTCAGTCTACGAGGGCAGCATTACCTTGATTCCAAAACCAGACAAACACCACTAAAAAGGAAAATTGCAGGTCAATATCCCCGAAGAACATGGATGAAAAATTCTCAACAAGATACCAACAATTCAAATCCAACAGTACATTAAGGAATTATTCACCATGATCAAATGGGATTTATTCCTGGGCTGCAGGGATAGTTCCATATTTGCAAATCAATGAACGTGAGAAACCACATTAATAAAAGAAAGGATACAAACTATATGATCCTCTCAATAGATGCAGATAAAGCATTTGACAAAGTACAGCATCCATTCTTCATAAAAAACCTCAACAAAGTAGGGATAGAGGGAATATACCTCAACATCATAAAGGCCAAAAGACTTGTGTCTAATATCAACTAAGAGATTTTCCTCTAAGGTCCAGAACAAGACAGGGATGTCCACTCTTATTCATTGTTATCTGACAGAGTACTAGAAGTCCTAGTCTCAGCAATCGGAAAACAAAATGAAATAAAAGCATCAGCAAGGAAGATGTCAAAATTTTACTATTTGCAGACCACATGACACTCTATGTAGAAAACCTGAAAGATTCCACCAAACAATTTCTGGAACTGATAGACAAATTCAGGAAAGTGGAAGGATATAAAATCAACATAGAAAAATCTCTTGTATCTCTATACACCAATAATGAAGAGGCAGGAAGAGAAATCAAGGAACCAATCCCATTTACGATTGCACCAAAAACCGTAAGATGTGTAGGAATAAACCTAACCAAAGAAGTAAAAAAAAAAATCTGTACTTTGAAAACCATAGAACACTTATGAAAGAACTTGAAGATGACAAAAAGAAATAGAAAGCTATATATAAAGCTATTGTCATCAAGAGAGTATGGTACTGACACAAAAACAGACACATAGATCAGTGGAACAGAATAGAAAAGCCAGAAATGGACCTACAACTATATGGTCAACTAATATTTGACAAAGCAGGAAAGAATATCCAATGGAAAAAGAGTCTTTTCAACAAATGGTTTTGGGAAAACTGGACAGCAACATGCAGAAGAATGAAACTACACTACTTTCTTACACCATAAAAAAAATAAATTCAAAATGGATGAAAGACCTAAATATAAGACAGGAAACCATCAAATCCTAGAAGAGAATACAGGCAGCAACCTTTTAGACATCAGTTGAAGAAAATACTTACTAGATGTGTCTCCAGATGCAAAGGATACAAAAGCAAAAATAAACTATTGGGGCTTCATAAAGATAAAATGTTTCTACACAGTAAAGGAAACAATCAACAAAAATAGAAGGCTGCCTACAGAATGGGAAAGGATACATGCAAATGACATATCTGATAAAAGGTTAGTATCCAAAATCTATGAAGTACTTATCAAACTCAACACCCCAAAAACAAGTAATCCTGTGACGAAATAGGCAGAAGACATGAATAGACACTTGTCCAAAGAAGACATCCAGATGGTTAACAGACACATGAAAGGATGCTCCACATTTCTCATCACCAGGGAAATACAAATCAAAACCATGATGAGATACCACCTCATACCTATCAGAATGGCTAAAATTAACAACACAAGAAACAACAGGTGTTGGCAAGGATGCATAGAAAGGGGAACCCTCTTGCACTGCTGATGGGAATGCAAACTTGGTGCAACCACTCTGGAAAACAGTATGGAGGTTCCTCAAAAAATTTAAACTAGAATTACCCTACAATTCGCAATTGCAATATGAGGTATTTACTCAAAGGATACAAAAATGTAGATTTGAAGGGGCATATGCACTCCCAATGTTTATAGCAGCACTATCAACAATAGTCAAATTATGGAAAGAGCCCAAATGTCCATCAACTAATGAATGGATAAAGAAGAGGTGGTATATACAATGGAAGATTATTCAGCCATCAAAAAGAATGAAATATTACCATTTGCAATGACATGGATAGAGCTAGAGTACATTATGCTAAACAAAATCAGTCAGAGAAAGATAAATACCATATTATTTCACTCATATATGGAATTTAAGAAACAAACTAGATGAACATATGGGAAGGGGGGAAAAGAGAAAGTGAAATGAACCATGAGAAACTCTTAGAGAATAAACTGAGGGTTGATGGAGAGAAGTGGGTGGCAATGGGCTAGATGAGTGATGGGTATTGATGAGGGCACTTGTTGTGATGAGCACTAGGTATTATATGTAAATAATGAATCACTGAATTCTACTCCTGAAACTAATATTGCACTGTATGTTAACCTACTAGAATTTAAATAAAAATCTGAAAGAAGAAGAAACCATCAATCTAAACTTAAGAGTAATATGACAGCAATGGAAGCTAGGAGGCAATGGGTTACTTTTTCATCCTATTATGATCCTATGATTACATGTTTTGTATAAAGGAAAAGAGAAAGCTATCCAAACTTCTTGGGGCCAACAAATGTGAAGTTTAACTCATTTCAGATGCAAGTGTTATGCTTTGACTATGGAGCATGTCCATAGCAATTTATTCCACATGGAGTGGATATATCAGTATATATACATTTTTTTATATTGAATGTGTATTTTACACCTATTGTTTCACATTCCTATAATTTAAAAGATCCACGATTTATTCATTTCCTAAGCATTTATATGCAAGATCTAGGTCAAACAATCATGTTCTTTAAAACTGCCAAATTCCTTAAGTAATAAGTAATTATGTTTTGACATAACAACTAATGCCTTGTGGGTAAAGGCTCTACAGGAAATCTCACTACTATGAATTTGTCTAGTTGCTACTAAGTTATTTAGTATCCTGGGAAGCTGTAAGAGTTGACAATGCAAGTCATTAAGAATTTTTTTTTAATGTTTATTTATTTTGAGAGAGAGAGACAGAGTGCGAGCAGGGAAGGGGCAGAGTGAGACGGAGACACAGAATCTGAAGCAGGTTCCAGGCTCTGAGTTGTCAGCACAGAGCCAGATGTGGGGCTTGAACTCACGAACTGGAGAGATCATTACCTGAGCCAAAATCGGACACTTAACCAACCTAGCCACCCAGGCGCCCCAATAAGAATTTAAAACTAAGGGTTCTACAACTAATTTTACAGATGAGGGGATTGATAGCCAGAGAGTTCAAGTGATTTTCCAAATGCCACTCAACTTAGTGGTAAATCATCTACTATATATCCTAATTTCTAGTACTGTTACTGTTTTATTATTTCTTTGATTCTCTCCATTGAATAAAGAGATTAATCTTGATTTGTGGAGATGCAAGGTTCATTAAGTGCTTTCTTCTTAAGAGATCAGAATCTGCAAAATTCTGTTGCAAAACACTAAGGGTACAAAAATTCAGAAATTCTGTATTAATGCTGATGGAAATCTTTCTGAAAGAGACTTCCAAGAACAGCACAATTAGTATAGTCTATACAGCAATCTTATGTCAACTAGCAAGTAACCTCTACACATGCCAAAAGTTCTTTGCTGATACATGTGTGCATAATATATATATATATAATCATATATAACCCCATATGTTTAAGAAAGACTGTTTACAGATTAAGCAATTTTATTGCATTAGTTATTAATAGCTATACATTTATATTATATTAATAACTACACATTTGTCCAGTGTTGATCATTTATAATTATTTCTATTAAATATTTTGAGATTATCAAAAACACCATCTAAAGAGAAATATGCAATTAATGAATTAGTCAGTGGTATTTTACTTATAGGAATATAGAGTAAATCATGTTAATACAGTAACAAAATAGTTTATAGAAAAAATAACTATAACTTCATAACCTGTACAAAGATTACTATTAGGGAAAAAACCCTTGTCTAGAATTCATAAAGTCCCTCATACTGCAACTGCTATATATAAAAAAACCTTGCTATCTTCCAAAACTGTCCTCTGTGTATATTAACTCATTGACATTAATTGAACACAAAAGAGAAATCTTCACCATAATGTTCTTAGTAAACAAGTCAAACCATAGTTTTGGATTTTCCTTTTCAATGGAATAAAAATCCTGTAAAAAACTGTATTCAACATACAGCATTTAACTATAAAAGAAACAAAAAGTATTATCTAATTTGGGAACAGACTTATGTTTCCATAATTGTAAACACCTACCAATAAATATTTTGTGAAGCAAAGTATAGTTTTAAATATATTTAAATGAAGCTTATGTTTTACACCATAAAGACCCTTTGACAACTGAATAAGTACCTACTATTTTGTCTGTTTCATACTTCCATATACTATTGGACAAGTTCTCACCTTTTGTGACAGGCAGAAATAAATACTACTTACCTTATTATTCATAAATGCTTTGAGGCACTGAATAAGTTTATACTGATTCTTCTTGTCTATATTTTCTTGCCTGAATAAAGGGGAAATAAACAGGTTACGTTGTGTTCAAAATTTTCTGCCTCAGTGATTTGTTTTTATGTTTATTCTTACTGTTTCTTGTCCAGAAGCTTTTCCAGCACATCCAATAAGAGTCCGAGACCTTCATGGCCAAAGTTGTTAACCCAGCTATGAAATAAACAAAAAATATATATGTATAAATAATTATACTTAAAACATTAAATATCCAAAATGAAATTTTGATTTTCAAATCTGATAATTCTGTCTTTATATCACTTGTAATTTTTTTTCTACTTCCATTGCTAAAAGTACTGACTGTATGAAGAAGATTCAGAGATCTTTACCTCAATCCCAGAATTCTCTTCATATTTTAGATTGCCTAGTCCACAGTACTACCTCAGTTGTTTCACCAGAATCAGATACTTAAGCCAGCATATATAAGCCAAATTGATCTTCCCCTGTGTCTCTGTTACCTTGTATCAACTCTTCTTCCACTCTTCCATACTGTTAATAACACCACTATTCTTTGAATCCTTCAGACTTGAAATACAGGTATAATTGTTTGATCCCCGTCTCTTTCACCTTTGTATTATTCTTTTCATTCATTCAACAAATATTTATTGAGTATCTACTAAGAACAAGGCATGTTCTGGGTGATACAGATATAACAGGCAACAAAACTAAGCCTTTACCCTCACGTAGCTTACTATCCAAAAGGGGAGAGACATGATAAACAGATAAACAAGTATATAATAAAATGTTAGTGGTTTGGAGCTATGAAGAAAAATCAACTTTGGTAAATGGAATAATGAATGCCAGGATGTGATTATTTTAAATGTGTAGTCAAGGAAAGACTGTTTGATTGGGGGGCCATTTGAGCACAGTCTTCACGGAAGTGAAGACTTTCACAGTAGAAGGATGAAGGACAAATCGAGTTCTGAGGAGGTAGCTAGTATGCTTGGAGTATTCCAGAAACTGTGAGGAGAATTGTGTGGCTGCAGCTGAATAACAAGGCTTGGAAGAATGGCAGGAAATAAAGTCCCATGTGTGGTAAAAGGCTGGAAGACTGATCATGTACAGCTTGCTTTACTTTCTGTCATCCAGTCATGAAATATGCCACTTGTAGAATGACTCCCACATATTTCCCCTCCCCTCCTTTTCATTGTGTCTGATAACATTCTAGTTTAGCCCTAGTTATCTTTTCTTTAATATGACAGGAGTCTCCCAACTAGGGTCTCTGCAGCTTCATTCTTCTATTCATTTTACAAAATGTGGGATTAGATTACACTTAACAAGCAGTCATATGTCCGAAAATTTCCTCTGGACTACCTAACACATTTCAAGCCCCTTGACCCAACATTCTGATCTAGCCTCAAATATTCAGAGCCAACCATAGCTACAATATATATGGAAGTTCAATTTAAACAAATTCTGCTTTATAAAAATATAGCAGAATTTGTTTAATCCATAGCAAAAATGAGAAAAAATCAATATGACATTGTAACGATAATTGGCAGCAAGCTACTATTCAATTGAGGCATGTAATCAACCAGTACAATGAGCCATTTTCTCTAAAGACTCTCCCTAATCAGTGGGGTGGTGGTAGAAAAATAAAATGACATCATCTGTAAGCATAATATATCAACAGATATTACAGCACAATATACCTTTACAGCAACCTTAAAATAATAGGAATTCTGAACAAATTCATGTACACAGCCCTTGGTATCTCTTTTGGCATTTAGGAAGATAAAATAATCTATGACTGCCTTAAATTTAATACTTATAAATTGTTTTTTCAAGACTCTAAATTTTACTCGTATTCTTTTCACATCTGGTGACATTAAAATTATTAGAGTTATTTTTTTCTTGGTTTAGGAAAGTGTTTGGTATAAGAACACGATTTATATCTGTTCACTTAAAATTAGTCACCCACACATCCCAGATATCTTCAAATTGTGCGGTTTACGGTACTTTGGTTTCACTCAGTGGAAGTTACTATTGGTCTGAAAAACAAATAGGATACTCATGAAACCTAAGTGTGAGAATGCAGGGCCTATTTATTAAAAACCAGGCAGTGAAAAGTTGAAGAGAATATTTTAGGCCAATGGGCAGTGGAGGCCTAGTTAGAATATTCAAGACTTTTAAAGTAGACAGAATGGGAGTCGAAAAGGAGCCTGTTACTAGACAGATAAAATAATTATGTAGCATGATGATACTTGGTAGGTTAAAAGGAATGAATGCAGTTAAACATAGCTTTTTTTTCCCCTCCTTTTTCTCTTGCCAGCCAGCACCATTTTTCTGTCAGGCACTAAACAGTTTGTGACCTCTAGCCAAATGCTATTTTCTCTTTCTCTCTTTCTCTTTCTCTCTCTGTATATATTGATTTTACCCAATACAAAAGTGGCCATGAAATGATGAAGCAGTTTAAAAAAAAAATGTTGGCTACTCTACATAGGCAAGAATCCTGAGACTGAAGTAATTATAAATCAGTGGTTGTCAAGGTATGTGCCCCAAACCAGCAGCAGCAGTAACAGCAATATCAGCTGGGAACTTGTCAGAAATACAAATCCTTGGGCCCCACTCCAAACACACCAAATCAGTAACTCTGGGGATGGGGTCCAGCAATCCGTGTTTTAAGTAAACCTCTAGGTGATTCTGATGCTCAGTCAAGTTTGAGAACCACTGACATAGAACACTGCCTTTCTCAGGCAGGACTCAGGCTCAAAAATCAAGATTGCTTTATACACACTCCCAACCATACTATGAATTCCCACTGCCACAGGACAGAGATCAGGAATTCAGTCCAAGCAAGTATATTTGGTATATTTTACAGAGTATGCAAATTTCAGCTCTGAGTTATTCCATACTAATTGGAATATCTAGAGGTATAAATATACAGTTGATGACTCGATTTAAAATCTGCCTCAGAGATTGCAAATAAGGACAGATAAATACATAAATTTTCTGTAGTATCTCAGTCCTGAAATAAGAAATTGTAATTTATCACAGACTCTTCATTTATAAAAGAGACATAGAAGCAGCAGAGAATAATGAAGAACCAAACAGAATAAAAAATAGGGAAGGAGAATGATTTAATTCCCATTACCATTCTGAAACATAAGGTTTTTTTTCCTTTCTTTTTTACTGAAGATTTACATACAATAAAATTAATCATTTTGACAAACGCATAATCATGAAACCTCCAATACAAAAAAATACACAACATTTTCATCACTCCAAAACACTCCATTATTCCTTTTTACAGTCAATTCCTTTTCCAAACTCCCAGCCCCCTGGCAACAGTTATCTGATATGTGACCCTAGTTTTGCTTTTTCTATAACGTTACTAGAAATGGAATTCTAAAGTATGCATGTATTGTGTCTGGCTTCTTTCATTTAGCATAAATATTATGATATTCAACCATTTTGTTGCATTTATCAGTGGTCCATTCCTTCTTACTGTATGGATATACCACAGTTTTTTTTTTTAATCTATTCATCAGCTGATGAGTATCTTGGTTATTTCCAGGTTTTCATGATTATGAATATAACTGCTATAAACATCCATCATTTTTCTTGGGAAAGTAACTAGGGGTGGAATTGCTGGGTTTCATGGTAAGTAAATATGTTTCACTTTTTAAGAAACTGCTTTCCAAAGTGGCTAACCTATTTGGCATTCGTTCAGCAAAGTGTAATAGCTCCATTTGCTCAGAATCCTTCCCAATTTTTCACACTGTCAAATCTTTTTAAACTTTAGTCATTCTGAAACTTGTTTTCAGATAAAGAAATTGAGAAGGAAAGTAGTTAAGTAACTTTACAAACATCACTCAACAAGTATCAGTTCTAGGACTCACACCCAGGTCTAAATCCAAAGCCCATGTTTATTTCAACCATGCCATTAGAAATTACTAACAGGACCAGAAGATGATTTTCTATAACATCTGCATTGAGCTTATATATATATATATATATATATATCTTATATCTATCATATATCTATATTATACCTACGTTTAGACACACAAACACGTGCTTTGCTTTTACAGCTTACATCATTAATTTAGGTGTGATAAGTACTTTTC
>CM053579.1:43687218-43756097 GCA_028646485.1 Cryptoprocta ferox | reverse complement strand
TGTTCCTCGGTTTCTCTTGTTGTGCCTCTGATTGTTTTATTTCCCTGGTCAATTATATGGGACTCTCCACCATGTATACTTTGGGTTGTTTTTTGAGGTATCCCTGAAAAGGAAGCCGACTAGCACACAGGGAACAAAAGCACGCCAATGCACAGAGAAAGAAAGAAACAAGCAAGCCAAAAGGGGAAAGAAGTAAAGAAAAGGAGAGGAAAGGAAAGGAAAGGAAAGAAAAGAAAGAAGAGAAGAAAAGAGAGAAGAAAAAGGAACAAAAACAAGAAGAAGAAAGAAAAAAAAAAACAAGGTGGGGACAGAGACAGCAAAAGTCTGAGGGCAGTCCAAATGCATATAACCAGCGAAGAGGAGAGATAAGAATATGCTACGGGATATATATCTGGATGGCAGCAGAAAAGAAGGAGAAGCAAAGAAAAATGGAAAGAAAAAAAAAGAAAAAAAAAGGCAGCTCCCCTGTGCGGATGGGCGTGGTCTGCCGTCAGGTCAGGTCTCGCGGGGTCTGCTCTCTCCGAGGCCCCACCTTGGTGGTTGCGGGGAGAAGTATGGCGCCGCCTCAAAGTTTTGCCGGAACCCAGAGTTGCAGCCGCCCTTCTGAGTCCGATCTCCCTGTGCCGCGGGCGAGCCAAACTGTATTCTCCAAGGTCCGCCTCACTTCCAAATCCCAGTCAGTGCAGTTCAACACCGTCGCCCGGGATGAGCTGCGTCCCCGCCGGTGGCTGGCCTCCCGGCAGGCTTGCGCCACCCTTTTCGTGGAGCCGCCGCTGCTGCCGCCGCCGCTGCCGCTTTTCAAGGCTCCCGGTGCGGCTGCGCCCAAGGAAGAACTCGCCGGCCAGATGGGACGGATTTCTCTCCCGGCACTCGGCAGATATATATAGGGATACGGGCGAGTTTTTCCTCCCTTAGAGATGGTTCTAAGTGCGTTTTCCGTCTCTCTTTCTCTTCCCCTGGTCTCTCCAGGGCACAGTGCGCTCTTCCTCTGTTGGTCTCGGGGGCTCCTTTCCCCTTTACCACCGGGACCCGTCCGTCCCCTAATTTCCCAGATCACAGTCACTCAGGCATCTTTGAGGTTGTCTTCTTTCTGGCGTCTGTTTCTTCTTTCCCCCACTTGAAATCCAAGTTTTATCCCTTCAGTCCTTCTCAGTTCAATCCATACGGGTGTGCGCGGATTACAGAGCTCCCTGCTCTTCTGCCATCTAGTCCTCCTCCTGCCATTACCTGTTTAAATTGCTGACTTCAAAGTAGGTTCTATTTATTTTGTCTTCTAATTATTTTATAGTCAATGATTGCAGCTTCTTTTTTTTAAATTTTTCAACATGTTTATTTTTGAGAGAGAGAAAGAGTAAAAGAGAGACCTAGCACGAGTAGGGGAAAGGCAGAGAGAGGGAGACACAGAATCCAAAGCAGGCTCCAGGCCCTGAGCTGTTAGCACAGAGCCTGTCATCGGGCTTGAACCAATAAACCGTTAGATCATGACCTGAGACAACGTCAGCTGCTTAACCGACTGAGCCACCCAGGTGTCCCTAAATGCAACTCCTTTTTAGCATTCCGTTATACATTTATACATCACATGTAAAGTATTTAATAGCATGGCAGTATTTATCTTACTAAATGTATTTTGATGTTGATACATTCATTAATTTTATTGGCTTTTACTTTCAACTTTTATTTGTATAAAGGTACAATTTAAGACTCATTAACTTGTTTCTTACGGAAATGTTCTCTTGTAGGGTATTAATACAAGCGATTAAAATAGAATTTCTGCTGGCAAAAACAGTCCTAGCAGATGGCAACTTTTCTCTCTGTTGATTTTGAATTGGACATGTACTTTGACTTGTTTGGTCATGTCATAGTTGTAACACAACAAGGATCATTCAAGCAAATGCAGTGATAATATAGTTATTAATATGTACGTATGCAAACTTCTATCCCATCCAATGGAAACTATAGAAGGACTTCCATATTTTTTCTTGTAAATAAGAAGGTTAAGTGATCCTTTAAGGCATAAATATCATAATAACTTATTTGAAATGTCTTTTATGATAAAGCAAGTATTCTTAATCAGTTGTCTAAGTGTTTAATATTGTGAGCATTCATAGGAGTTGGACCTCAGTTGTCATTTAGATATTTAGTAATGTTAGAAACAACTTTAGTCATCTCCTTTAAAGCATGCAACTTTTTTATTTTTGAACGTGGGTTTGAAGTGGATGGACTAATCTCCCTAAAAACAACTTAAATGCCTAAGGTACAGATATAAAAATAAAAGGAATACTGTGTTTTTAATAGATTAATGTTTAAAGGAATTGTACTTTAATTTTTTTTTAACTTTTATTTATTTTTTGAGAGACAGAGAGAAACAGACAATGAGCAGGGGAGGGCCAGAGAGAGAGACATAGAACCTGAAACAGGCTCCAGGCTCTGAGCTGTCCGCGCAGAGCCTGACACGCAGCTCGAACCCACGAACCATGAGATCATGACCTGAGCTGAAGTTGGACGCTTAACCAACTGAGCCACCTAGGCAGCCCTGTACTCTTAAACCTTTTAACATTCTCTTTCTATTTGAAAAATAACTATTAAAATGATAGGTCTGGGCGTGCCTGGGTGGCTCAGTGGGTTAAGTGTTTGACTTCCGCTCGGGTCAGATATCATGGTTCGTGAGTTTGAGCCCACATCGGGTTCTCTGCTGCCAGCACAGAGCCTGCTCAGATCCTTGTCTCCCTCTCTCTCTGCCCCTCCCCTGCTCTCTCTCTCTCTCAAAATAAACAAGCATTTAAAACAATTATAAAAAATAGTGATAGGTCTGGATATGTCAAGTCAAAATACATTTGAAATATTTTCTTTTGCTGATGTGTTTTTCTCATACTATTATTTGTGCCTCCTTCTATATATACTTGACATCTTTACCAAATCTGGTGTTTTCCAGGAGTTCTCTTGCATTCAACTCTTTGCACACTGTACCGTACACTCACTGCATACTTTAAAAATAATCAATTTAGGGGCACCTGGGTGGCTCAGTTGGTTAAGCATCTGACTCTAGGTTTTGGCTCAGGTCATGATCTCATGGTTTGTGAGTTCGAATCTCTGGTCGAGTCTCTGTCAGCGCAGAACCTCCTTGCAATTCTCTCTCTCCCCCTCTCTCTGCCTTTCCCCCACTTGCTCTCTCTGTCTCTCTCTCTTCCTCAGAATAAACAAACTTAAAAAAAAGAATAATCAATTTAAATGTGTAGCTCCTCACTTAAACTATTAGCTAGTTGCCAAAAACTTGAGCAGCCTTTCCCAAAAATACTATTCAGGAATAATCTATGGATCACCTGGCAAATAGCACTTTGCTGATTCCCTTCTAGCTTGCAATTACCAGAAAGTAAGTCCCCTTTATAATAGGGAATTTTAATATTCGAAGGTAAGAAAAAACAAACCTTTTTTACAGTGTTAATATAATTAATGAATCAACCTCACTTAAAAACAAACCCTTGTATTTGTCATGCAACGCACATTAGCATTGATGTCACAGTGCCTTCTAGTTGAACTTAATTCACTTGCATTCATTTTTATACACAGTAAATTAATTCATCTTAATCATGTATTTTTAAACTCTATTTTTTGCAAGTGTATCCCAGCAATAGGATGGAGAGAGTATAAATCAGTATAATAATATCTCCGAGTTATCAGTGTTCCTTATTTAATATCAGGGTACTTTATTTAATTTATTTAGAAAAGTGTCTATAACCATATAGAATTGAGGACAAGTGCACTCTGAAGACAGCTGGATATGAAAGATACTATATTTCATGATCTTTTTAAAGTGCTTTATATGCAGACTTTTGGAACTTTGAGTTTCTCAGAGAGAATTCAATATTCCTTCATATTGTTTAGCAAAACATAGCAATACTTGGCCATCCATATTTTTGTTAGAATTATTCTGGACATTGGAAATGTAATTGTTAATTTTGTTGTTTATACAAAATCATCATTATACATACGTAAAAATTTACATTTCTTCTTATAGTATATGTATGTATGCCTTTAGCTAATGGAAAAATAATCTGAATGCAGTAAGTAAATATTTCCTTAATTTAAAAAAATTTAACAAAACTTGCTTTCTAATTGCAGGTGGCCTGCATGCAGTTTATAAATGCCCTTGTCACTTCGCCTTATGAGCTTGATTTTAGAATACATTTAAGGAATGAATTCCTGCGTTCAGGATTAAAAACAATATTACCAGTAAGTTGCATGTACATGTACACATTTATTATGCTGATGAATTTGAACGTTTTTCTCTCATTGGACAAAAGTATTTGAAGCAGAGTAAATAAATGTGCCTTATTCTGTTTTCTTTTGTAAAACATTAGCCATTTTGTAAGCTTTTCTATATTGCAGTAATGTCATTTTCTCTATACAACTGATGATTCAGGATTCAGCTAATGTATACAGAATGATGTGGGTGTTTTTTTTTTCCTTGTTTTGTTTTCTCAGTGTCGAAAGGGAATTTCTTTTCTTTGAATTTGAATATTGAGAACATAAAAGACTAATGCTTTTTCTTTTTCTGCAGCCTCAATTTTCATTTAAAAGTTTTTGCTTTCCTCTTTGAACTTAGATTGATTTCATTTATATTCAGTATAAGTATCTATAGAATTTGGATTAATATATTCTAGACGCATTACTTAAGAATGGTATTCTTGTTACAATGCTGTGAGAACTTTCCTTAAAAAATAATTTCTTAAATCGAATGTGAATATATGCTCTAATTAACATTTTGAAATAACTTTACAGGCTTGATTGAGATAAAGGACACTTACAATATAAACACAAATACAACTAATGTGACTTTTTATTTTGCCTAGTATGTTAACTGAAGAGGGATTTTGTTTAAACCATTGCATTGTTAAAAGATAATTGTTAAAATGCACTAGTCTCACACCTGAGGAAAAAAAAGCAAAATGGAGTAAAAAAAAAAAAAAATATATATATATATATATATATATATATATAACATATATATATATATATAACAGACTAAATGTCAAGTGAGCATGTATATAATACTTAAAGTACTAGAAATACCAAAATCAGGGAATTTTCCTGGTGAAGAATGAGTGTTCAGCATACATCTGCAACTTGTGCTCTGATAGTCTTAACTGAAAGTAGTTGAAATTCATCATCATAAAATGTGGAATAGATTTGGGTCTACTGAAATCCATTTTGATAAGATGTATGATTTGGTTTATATGGTTTTAGAAAAGTTCTGTGTCAGTTCTACTTTAAATGGGCCTTTAATCCATGACTTTAAAAAGCAAGGAATTGGTTACAGTTAATCAAAACAACATTTTAAGTGACTCATATTGAGGTTCATTATGCAGTTAACTTAGGCACATTTACTAGTTATGGTGTGTTTAACACATTATTCTTGTTTTGTCATAAATCTTTCCTCATGAAAATTCTGTGGGCTTAGGTAGCTACAGATAATGTTACAGTCTTGATTCTAGTGTGGCTTTTGAGTTGCCTACTTATTGGTTTTCATGCTTGTCCTCTCTGGGCTGGTCCTGTTTCTGGGAGAGTAATAATGTCTTTGGACATTTTGTGGCTACAGGGGCTCCGTAGCATTCTCTCCTCATTTACTAATATGCCACATGTTTTTACTTGGTTGTTGCTATTACTCTTCCATATTTTATTTCCCTGTATATATTACAATTGAATATACATTTTCTGCCTTATACTACTGAATGTTTGTTCAAGAAAACTATGACTCAAATTATTTAAGTTCTCTTCTTTGCAGCAAGGGTATGAATGGTAGCTCTTATCCTTTTATACTTCGGTGTGTTCATCTTTGCTGGGTTCAGTGTCTCATGGTATGTTATTCACTTCTTTACACTGGCAATGAAGATTTTGCATCAGTGATTCTAAGCGTAAGCCTTTTGTGGCAGCATGTACTTCTTAACATATGCATTCATAATATATGTATCCAGTTAGATTTTTCTTTAACCGTCACATCTCTTCAGTATGTCCTGACTCCTAGATCTCAGTTGATTCCTCAGCAAGAGAAAAGTAGGAAGTGTCATGTTTCTGCCTCTTAAAGTTTTGGAAAAGAATTTATAAGGGTTCTCATTTTTTTTTCCAAGACAATGGAGTGAAGTATGGTTAAATACAGCCAAGGTAATCAACTAACGAAGTTGGACATGTCCCCCCTAAAGCTAATCTATCAAAATCTTATTGGGGGTAGGGCAGAGATGTTTGGTTTGAAAAGAAAAAAATTGTTTCCCAGGTATATCTTATATATGAGAATTAGAATCCAGAAAGATAGACGCAGAGATTAGATATTCTTTCTTTAATACCATAGATTTCACTACATTAGTAGTACACAACATTAGTTGTTCTTGTAATTTTATTATCACAATTTGGAACAAAGGTCTGAATGGTCACACTTTAATGTATATTAGATGTACCTAATTATGTCAATGATCTAATTGACTCACTATCTAATTTCCTAAATATTTAACCTTAAACCACTAGAATTTTGGTAGCATTAAACATCTGAACACTTGCATGGAAGCTTAATAATGTTTTCATAGGAGAGTTTTTAAAATCCTCACTTTTTTCCTATTTATTCTTACTTTATACACCATTCTAATAGGAAGAGCTCCCTAATTTTCTATAATATATCATACTCAAAGCAGCAAATTAGACATGGCTAAGGCTAATTCAGATTGTTGGTACATGAATAAAAAATTATCACAAACCTATCTGGTTGTATGAACATGTTGAATCACTGTATTGTATACCTGAAACTAATATTACACTGTATGTTAACTTACTGGAATTTAAATAAAAACTTAAAAAATATACATATCTGGAATCATTAAGTGTTAGAGAAGAATCATTGTTAGTATTTTAATAACCCCTGAGACCATCGTAATATTACAGTACAGTTAAACATTTTTCATACAATAATCAGAATCTACAGGAAAAGGATTATTTTAATTACATTCTGTAAAAATTTGTTTTCAAAATTCCCACATCTCTGTTGATAAATTATGGTGTTTAATGGGAGTTTATACTTCATTTATATGGAAAATTCTGTCAATAAATTTGCTTTAGCAATTTGGATTAGTGAGTTGTTACACACTATATAGTTAGTTAAATAAGTTTAGAAAATATTAGATAAATAAGATTTGTGAAGGAACAAGAGAGTAAGAAATCATGTCTGTAAGCAGCAGACATTCTTACTCTAAAAAAAAAATAAAATCCAGCTTATTCTGTTGAAGACTAAATTTTGACTGCTTGACTGGTAATCAGTCATGTATTGGTAATGGAATTTCCTTTGAAGTACACTATGTTATAGAGAATTATGTATTTTACATGTATTTACTGTCAAAAATGTTCTATATCTATACAGCAATTCTGTTTATAAAATAAACATATTTACAATATTTTACATAATTAATAGTATAATATAGTAAAGTTATGATAATATACTTTTTTAAATATAAAACTAGTGATGCATTTCCATTTCCTTTTATAGGATATCATATTTGTGCTGTATAAAAACTTTAATTAAATGTTTATTTCATCATGAATTTATGGATATATTTTTCAAGGTTTGACATTTGAATGGAAGCTTTATATATATGTGTGTGTATACATATATGCATATATATTTATATTAATGGAGATTATTAATAAGCAACATAAGAGATAACATTTCTATATATTTTTTTAATAGTTTTTAAATGTTCATTTATATATTTTTGAAAGAGAGAGAGAGTGTGTGTGAGTGAGTGGGGGACGGGCAGAGATAGAATCCCAAGCAGGCCCTGCACTGTAAGTGCTGAGCCTGAAGCTGGGCTTGATCTCACAAACCGCAAGATCATGACCTGAGTTGAAATCAAGAGTCAGTTACTTAACCGACTGAGCCACTCTGGCGCCCCTATGTCTGTGTTTTAATATTGTGGTATATATGTCCATATACTATATATATTGTATATAACTAAGGTGTTGTCCTAATTAAAAACAATTAAACATTTAACCACTTATTTTTACAGAAAATGTTTTAATTATGCAGATTGATTCCATGATTTGTAAGAGTTCTGATCCTAATTAAATGGAAGTATTGAAATTAGATTTTTCTATTTTTCAAACATACTTGAAAGTGTTCTAGTTTTATTGTGAGCCTCTAAGAAGGACTTGAAAGTGTTCTAGTTTTATTGTGAGCCTCTAAGAAGGAATGTAACAATATGTTATAACATAAGACATAAGAATAAGGAAAAGTCCATATTGTAGAGTGTGATAACAGTTGTTTCTGAAATGACCCACATACTGGGTATTTCTGGCTTCTGCTCTTTTCTGACTGGAGTTCTGAAATCACTTGATAAAACAACCCACCAATGGTAGATACCTTTGCATTCCAACAGATTGAAAAGTGGAAAACTAGACCCAAAACAAGTTATTCCTAAAGAGGACACTAAATGTAAATACATTTGTTTGCCATATATTTTATATGAAATTATATAGAAACATACTAAGTATTTTCGTATGTTAAATATGTAAATTTAAATTATTATTTGAATGTTAGAAAAATATCTAGAAACTGCATACTTGCATTTGGCTTTAGAAATAGCATTACATCTCCATTTATAATTGTTTTATTGAGGGGTGCCTGGATAGCTCATTCGGTTAAACATCCAACTTAGGCTTCAGGTCATGATCTCACAGTTGGTGGTTGGAGCCCTGCATCAGGCTCTGTGCTGACAGCTCAGAGCCTGGAGCCTGCTTCAGATTCTGTGTCTCCCTCTCCCTCTGCCCCTCCCCCATTCATGCTCCAACTCTCTCTCTCTCTGTCACTCAAAAATAAATAAAAACATTAAAAATTTATAATTGTTCTATTGAATAAAAATAGAAGCAAGAAATGAATCCTATTTTGTTTTGTTGACCTAATTTGAAATACACCATGCTTGCATTTCCTTTTAGAGTTCAAGCTCAGCTCTGAAATCCTAGTTCCACTTTCAGTATCACCCTTGAGCATCCACAGTTATGATTATCGGTTTGAGTTTTGAGAACTGCAAGTTAATGGACACATATTAAAAGATATTCCAGGTGATATATATTAAGCCCAACAATCTCTGGTGTGGCATGCTTCCAAAGATTTTGTTCATAATATTATGTTGAAAATTATCAGAGGTTTATAATGCATGTGCTCATAATGTATTACAAAAACAAATCTTTGATGCCCAAGTTGGTATTTTGTGATTAGGCTAAGCAAAAAAAAAAAAAAAAAAAAAGTGGGAGAGGAGGCTAGACCATGCAGCTTGATAAAAAAATCCCGATGACTTTTTGCTTCAAAATCACAAATATAATTTAAAATTTGTTATACAACTTTCTACGCCATACTTGGGACTGTTGTGCTTGAATATATCCTTACACTTATTCTTCAGTAGTACAGTTGATCTATATTTGCATTTTTGTCAGAGGCATTTGTGAATATTCTAACTGCATGGGTTCTTTTCTTATCTTTGATTAGTGTATCTAGTCAAAAATGACAGCATTCAATTTGGATTGTTAGCAATTAGTTTTTTTTCAACTGTAAAAGTGTTGATTTTTTTAATGTAAATAATCAAAATCTGGGGCATGAAAAGAAAATGAAATGCATGTAATGAGGTTCTTTAATTTTAAATAGGAAAATACATAGTACGTTTTACTTTCTCTCAGAAAACTAAGTGCCTGGGTCAGTATTTAAAATTGCTTCTGTGTATGTAAATAAATAATAGTGTCTGTGCTTTATTGCCAAAGTATGGTGTTTTCAAACTGTTACTCATCTGTAATTTTATGTTTATATATTAGGATCTGAAAGAAAAAGAGAATGATGAGCTTGATATTCAGTTGAAAGTATTTGATGAGAACAAAGAAGACGACCTGACTGAATTATCACACCGTCTCAATGACATTCGAGCAGAAATGGAATATCCTTTTGACCAGCCACATAAGTTACTTTGCATGTATTGTGAAAAATGGATTTGTGGGTGATTGTGTAGACCATTATTAGAGTTTTTGTCTGCCAGCCCACTTTACGTCCATTTATTTATATTAGTACCTCACTATGATGCTATCCTTCAGATTCATGTTGAGGAATTGTCAGACTGTCCTGATGATTTACACAGATGATATTGAAATCTGTACAATGGCTTGCTGTATTATAGATATATTCAGCTTAATAGTCTAGAATAGACAAGAGCCTAAGTTATATACCTCACATGTAAGAATTTGGGAGGAAACGTTCACCGAGTTCATATGTGACTATAGGTAATATACTTCTTCAGTTTTATTAAAAGGTACTCAAATGATTTAGAGATATAATTCCATTCAGATAAATATCTATTCTCAATCCAAATATTTTGGTTTCTTAGTAAAAAAAAAAGTTTATATCTTATAGTATCTGACTATAACAGGGCTGTGTGGTAGAAGCGTTTGAGTCAAATACCAGGTATAATCTTCCTGTGGCAACATTTTATATGAAATGATTTTAAATATAAAATATGGTTGTCATAGCATTGCTGGCCATTTGTTTCACACTCAGTAAATTTCTTACTTATGCAATTTGGAGGAGATTGGGAAATACTTCAAAACTAAAAAGACTTTTGAGATGGAATTTTTCTCTATGATATCTTCTTCCCTCTTCCTCTCTGTACCACCAAAAAAGAAAAAAAAAAGAAGCTGGGTTATTCCTCTCCTTGAAACTCATACAGTACTTTCTGTCTTATTTATGCATACTTCTGTTCACCAGTGAGATTGAGGGCAGAAATGTTATATTTCATCTTTTTCTTCCAATGCTACTATTGAACTGTCTTACACAAAAGTATTAGATGAATGTGTGTGTGATGGATAACGATGCCATTATTATAAGGGATCAATGCTACTAATTTCTTATCCAGCATTAGTGACTCTAGTCTACAGTCATTTCCATAATATTAAATGCTTTTTATATTAATATATATCTTGCTTCATTGCTTTGTATAGATTTCTCTTATAATCAAACTTCACCATAAAGCTATTTTTGGGTTCCATTCTGTAACCTCTTAAGGGACCTTAGGAGACTTTAACACAACACTCTTACATGGCATGGGGTATGAGAAATAATCCATCATATACTTAATTCTACTTCATAGAAAATGTTGACATTTCAGGTTATTTTTAGAATGTTGGATTACATTTCCTTCTCTACCTTTCTTTTACATCGATTTTCTAGGTCCTCACTTTTATTATAAAAGTGAATCCATTTTTGAAATCTGTTGTCTAGTTTACTAGAAGCATCTAAACTTTTACCACTCTTTTTATATCCTAAGAAAAGTATGTTTCACATTCTATTGTCTTTACCCTCCATTTTTTATTAAATAATGAAATACAAATAAATGCAGACAGTAACAATTTCACATTTTGTGTTTTATCAGTATAAAATAAAACTGGTTTGTGATATTTTAGCACTCCACAGAATGCTCCTTTACCTTCTATGTTATGTGGCAGTGAAAATAGAGGAAGAGGGGCTTACATGAATAATATAAGTCCTCTATCACAACCACAGGAAGATCAAGAGTAAACCATTTTCTCTAATGACATTGCTGTTCCAATCATACCAGCTATCATCTCAAATTTAAAATATAATGGATAACTGATTGCTTAAGGTTTTGATGATTAAATGGTTTTAGAAATGTTCTTTTAACTCTGTTTCTCTCATTAAAAGATTAAAGTGATTCCATAGATTAAATTTATTTATGTAAATTTTAAAATACTGGATCATGCAGTTGAAGGTTTAGAAACAGTAGAGGAAACAAAATGGTGTATCCATATCTAAAAAGAATGAAACTGCTTTTATTGTGAGTAAAACTTTCTTCAAGAGCTTTAATGTTTTTCCTTTACTTATATTCCACTGATATGAATGAAGTATATCATCTTCTGTATAACATGTTGAAGGACACTTCTGCTGAAAATTACTTATTATCCATTTTACAACATTTTTTGCTCATAAGAAATGATTATTATATCAGGTAAGAAGCAGTTCTGAGAGTACTAGTATTTGTATAATTTGAATTTGATAAATTAAGGGAAACTGATAATGTAGTGCATCATAGGTAGTAGAGGCATATATACATACATAAATAGTTTATGAGTTTGGTGAATTTGGGTGACTTTTCTAAAAAAGTGCTCATTTATTTTTAATTGGTCCAGAAGGATATATTTATAAAACTGCATATCCCAGCAACAGGAAATTTAGTAGAAAGAACCCAAGAGATTTTACTGACCTTGTGATGAATTTTCTTTGTTAGACAGTGGTAGCACAGAGTAAGCACTGAGGTGGCAATGGTGGAACTTTTAAGTTCTTGTACATTTTAATAAGTAAGGTTTTTCTGTTGTTTCTCCTTTCTAGGTTTTATTTAATAATAGATGTGATCTTATCTAAGAAAATAATACTGGTATTTCAGCTTTATATCCATTTCTATAATTCTTCAAAATAAATGATTATATTGATATTAAAGTTAGAAGCTGTAGAGTCTAGTAACTGCAAATAGATCTGAAAACCAGAAAGTTAGAGAAGGGTTTCTAAGTGACTTAAATTATCCATAAGTTGATGGTCATGATCTTATATTTAACTATTCAACCTTTATATTTACTTTATATTTAACTATTCAACCGTTAGTTGTTCTTCATATTCTAATATGCATGGAATTCTGACAATCTGGTTTCTCTGATTTCTCAAAATTTTCTTGACTAAAGGGTAAAGGCAAGCTACCATGGAGTCAGGTATTGTAACAAAGATGACAGTTCTAAAGTCACATGGAAAACTATAGTAGTTCAGACTAGAACTGTAACTGATGGGTGTCATGATGGTACAGAGACATAGAACAATGGTTAAAATATTGAATTATATCCTGTTTTCTTAAGCCAGAAAAGATGGAAATTAAAATGATATTGTTTCCTAAAATAAGTTGTGGTAATTCAAAGGGTACTGTGCCTATGAGTATACAGTTACTTGGGGAAATAATTTCTGTGAGACGATCCATTTCCCAATAACTTTAAATATATATTAGAAGTTACTCTAATATGACATGCTTTCCATCCTGAGAAAATCAATGTGAGGTAGAAGTGTAACAAGCACTTTTATTATACTTACAGATAATTAACAGGGCCTCAAAGAGAGCAGTTGTGTTTTCCTTGTTTACCCCGAGTCATTGACTAGACTGATTATAATCTAATATTATTTATCCTAAAACTGATGATTACTTGAAAAAGCCTCAGATGTGTAATATATATTACTGTTTATTCTGAGTTGAGACCAGCCCCATGACAACAAAAATAAAAGAGCAATTAAACTCTGTTTGGCTTTGTTTGAAAACTTTTAGTGGGTTGGCCCATTATCAGCACACTAATCTTGGGGATATTTATGTCATAATTTGTCTATAGTAGTATTTCTTCCTGATATTTCACTGTTGAATTTATTACCCACTGATAAATACTAAATTTTCCTTAAATTTTAATGTAAAAAGTACCTTTAAAATTTTTTTTCAAGTATGCAAGTAGTCATTTTTAAGACCAGAATTACCTTGACAGATCACAAAATTAGGATATGTTTAAACATTTTTAACACTTTGAACAAATTCAGACTGTGGCCATGCATATTAAATGTGTATGCTTCTATAAAATGGATCTTTTAAAAAAACCTGCATAAATAGATCTTTTGAATATTGTGGCTCTGTCCAGTTTTGTAAGCTGTTATAACTGATCTTGAGTAAAAGTGTTGTAGTAAATTCAAGACCTTGTCAATGCCAAGATACTCATCCTCTATTGAAATTGAGAACTTGTGGAGGCCTGGAACCATTTTTGTATCTATGGATGTAGGACTAACAGGTCATTTGTTTTCATTAACGTTAGGAACAATTACTTAAGTAAGTAGGTAAGGTTGATAAGTATCTTGTACACAAGCATTAATACTTATAAACTTAAGTATTAAGTCACTAGTGTTCACGGTTGATTACATCATGATGGTTTTTTTTTTTACTATAGTGTCCAGACTTATAATGTTAAGTTTAACATTATAAGTCTGGAGTGTAATGGCTAGACTTCTCCTTAGGAGTGTAATGGCTAGAATGATTTCTTCTAGCAGTGCTAGAAAAAGACTTCATTCTTTTAGCATGCTAAGCCACTTCTTAAGAAAATTGATTTGTATAGGTAGAAAAGATATTCAAGAATATTTTCTCTCTTTTTCAGGCCACAGTATTACAAGGTAATTGAGGAGTGTGTTTCACAGATAGTGCTGCACTGCAGTGGTATGGACCCAGATTTCAAGTACAGGCAAAGATTAGACATTGATTTCACACATCTGATAGGTATGTCACATTATCTTCAATGTCCTTTATGTTTTACTCTTTTCTGTATAATAGTCAGTTTTTGAAGGTAGTGCTCTTACTGAATTCCCTTATTAATATCTGGTAAGTCATTGTGTCTGTGAGTACCTAATCACTATAATTGTTAATTATGATGATCATGCGAGTTCTTCCTGTGTCATTGAAAATATTAACCTATTTGATAAGTTTTAATGCTCTTGAATTTAGTTTAATGTCAGTGCCCCCCCAAAACATTATATTATTATAGATGAATGCTTTGCTTTTTAAAAACATGACTCTGAAGTCCTTTGATTAAGTTTATGTTCGTTTATCAATGGTTTTATAGAAGTCACATGTGCATTTATAGGGTCTAATTAGTAATATAGCTATGTTATTAGTGTTCAAGTTTGAGAAAAGAAATACAGACTTCAGTAACTCAAGATCTTTTAATTCAATCAAAGTAGATCAATTTATATTTTCATAGACCTTAAAGCTAGAAAAGAATTTGAGGTTATCATGTTCATCTAATTGGATAGCTAAGGAAGTATCATCCTTCACTACTAGTTAGCTGTATTTTCTGGAACAGTCTCTGAAGGATGATGTGAAATCTCTTGTGAAATATGCTACGTTATATGACCTTATAGTTAAACAGTTTTTATACCTAATCAAAATCACTATTGGCTAATTTTCAAGCATGAACTCATTTGTCTCGTCTTTAAAGGAAGAAAACAACAGCTGTGGAATGCCAATTATAATTCTTCACTCCATAGCACAAGGCAGACTCACAATAATATTCATAAATGAATTTTTTTATTATTAGTTATTATCTATTATTTTCTGATTTTATTTTATTGTTTTTAGATGGGTAGTTTTATTTTTTTAATTTTTTAAAGCTTTTGTTTCTTTTTCTTTTTCTTTTTTTATGTATTTAGTCATTCATTTATTTTTCAAAACTTACTAAGTATCTTTTATGTGATGCTTTTGGTAATATGAAGATTCTTTTTTTTTCTCAAGTTAGTTAACATACAGTATAGTCTTGGCTTCAGGAGTAGAACCCAGTGATTCATCTCCTACATATGATACCCAGTCCTCGTTCTGAAAAGTGCCCTCCTTAATGCCCGTCACCCATTTTACACACCCCTCCACTCTCTACCTCCCTATCAACCCTCAGTTTGTGTATTTAAGAATCTCTTATGGTTTGCCTCCCTTTCTGTTTTTATCTTATTTTTCCTTCCTTTCTCTTATGTTCATCTGTTAATTTTCAAATTCCACATATGAGTGAATACATGATATCTGTTTTTCTCTGCCTGACTTATTTCACTTAGCATAAATTTACTTATTTTGAAAGAGAGTGCACAAGCAGGCACAGGCAGGGGAGGGGCAGAGAGAGAGGGAGAGAGAATCCCAAGCAGTTCTCTGCACCACCGGCATGGAGCCTGATGTGGAGCTTGATCGCACAAACCAAAGGATCGTGACCTGAGCTGAAATCAACAGTTGGATGCTTAACAGACTGAACCACCCGGGCATCCCAAAAGCCTTTATTTTTAAGTAATTTCTATACCTGCTGTGGGGCTCGAACATAGAACCCCAAAATTAAGAGCCGTATGCTCTACCAACATAGCCTGCCAGGTGTCCCTTATTTTCTTATTTTAAAACCAGTACTCATTTATTCTAGGTAATCTAGAGGCTTATGTAAGTGATAGAATAAACCACTGATCTCACTTTTTAGCTCAGTACATTCCACCACCATTACTCACTTTTCGGCTGAGTACATTTTCTTATATATCTCTTTTTTAACCTATCTATCTATATGCTGATTTTTCATGGAGCATTATATTATGAGAATTTTTCCATGTTAACCTTCAAAATCTGGGACGCCTGGGTGGCTCAGTCAGTTAAGTGGCTGACTTCAGCCCAGGTCATGATCTCACAGTTTGTGGGTTAGAGCCCCACGTCAGGCTCTGTGTTGACAGCTCAGAACCTGGAGCTTGCTTCTGATTCTTTGTCTCCTTCTCTCTCTAACCATTCCCCGCTCATGCTTTGTGTCTCTCTCAAAAATAAATAAAAAACCTTCAAAATCTGACTTTGAATGTCTGTATAATATTCCATCTTATGGAGTATCATAACCATCTTGCCCAGTTCGTTCCTACTGTACCTCTAGATTGTTTTCAAGTTTCCACAATTATAAATGAATCTGCTATGAACATTCTTTGTATAAACATTTGCCTTTTTCTTGTCATTACCTTACAATTGATTCCTGTAATTGAGGAAAAGCCAAATGCTTTTCAGAAAGTGTGTGCCAATTTACCTTCCCTGAGAATTAATGTGAATGCTGGCCTCAGTGCATATTTTATAATGAGCTTGATAAACTCAGTAGTTTATTTCATATTTTGTTGAGAGAGTTATAAGGGAATATTTCCAAATATTTGAATTGGCTTATAATCTATTATGGACCATGCTTGGCACACATACTAGTTGTTTATTTTGGCTAGCGCTTTCAGTGTTCAATAGACATTTGTTTTTGTGTGTGTGTACTGTGTGCCAGGTACTTACAGTTGTGTACTGTTAGTTAGCATTGGGGTGGGGGAGGTAAAGGCAGCAAGTGAAAGAGGATAGAGCTTCAGAAACCCATTATTACCTCATCCATGTGTCATCTCTGTGATTGTAAACAAACTAACTTCTCCAGGCTTCAGTTTTATCAACTGTAAATTCAGATAAGTCAAATATATGCATGGTTCTTAATATTTTATGGTCAGAGGACTTTTTCTGATGAATGCTTTGGAACTTTCATTAGAACCACCCCCACCACACACACCTACACGTGCATAAATGCAAAAATTAGGAGCTGCTTCAACAACATCTAGGAAGTTTATGGATGTCTGTTTTAAAGTCACCTGGACTTGGAATATCAAGTCTCTTCACAATTCTGTAAGTCTAGTATTTTTCATAAATTCAGTCAAATTCTTGCTCAGAACTCTTAATGTCTTCCAATTGAAATTTAAATCAAGATCATTACCCACCATTGAGAGCACAGCACAGATCTACCCCCTCTTTTTCTGATCATTTACCATTTTCCACCTTAGTTCCTTATACACAGTTCTTTAAAAAAAAACTTTATTGAGGTGTACTTGACATGAGAAAAGCTATCTATTATTAAGTACATAATTTGATAAATTTCAATATTTGTATGTATACTTACAATCATCATCACAATCAAGATAATAAACACCTCTATCACTCTCTCAAGTTTCTGTGTTCTCTGTAATCTTTCCTTCCCATGCCTCCCTACCTCTCTCCATCCTGAGGTAATAACTAATCTATTTTCTCTTACTATAGATTAGTTTTGTTTTTAAAAATTTTATGTTACTAAAAACATTACATGTACTCTCTTGTCTGTCTTCTTTCATGTAGCATAATTATTTTGAGATTCCTTCATGTTGTTATACTGCATGTATCAATAGTTCATTCCTTTTTATAACTGAGTAGTATTACAGTATATGGATATACTGCAATTTGTGTATACATTTAATTGTTGATGGACATTTGGGTTCTTTCTATTTTTTGGCTGTTATAAATAAAGCTTCTATGAACATTCATATACATGGGTATAGACATATGTTTTCAGTTCTTTTGGGTAAATAGGTGTGGAATGGCTAGATACAGAGTAGACTTGTATATGTAATGATGAGAATATTTCCAAAAAGATGTTCTTCAGTTATTTATATTCTGGAATATTTGATTAGACCTGAGAAATTTAATGTTTGTTTCATTATTTACATAGTACATTATGCTCCAGATCAGAAGTCAGTTAAGTGAAATATTTCTGTAGAAAACCTGAATTAATGAATGCTATAGTGTCCCCCCTTCTAGCCTTACTTTAAAGGTTATTTTGGGGCACACCTGGGTGGCTCAATCAGTTAAACATCTGACTCTTGATCTCGGCTCAGGTCATGATCTCAAGGTTTCATAAGTTCCAGCCCCGTGTCAAATTCTGCGCTCACAGTTCAGAATCTGCTTGGCATTGTTTCTTTCCCTCTCTTGCTGCCCCTCCACCCCCCCCAAAGTAAATACACATTAAAATAAATAAATAAAGGTCATTTTAAGTCTTATTTTTTTAATGTTTCTATTTATTTTAGAGAGAGAGAGAGAGAGAGAGAGAGAGAGAGAGTGTGGGGGAGGGGCAGAGAGTGAGGGAGACACAGAATCTGAAGCAGGCTCCAGGCTCTGAGCTGTCAGCACAGAGCCTGACTGGGGCTCAAACTTAGAAACCGTGAGATGACCTGAGTCGAAGTTGGACACTTAACTGACTGAGTCTCCCAGGCACCAGAGTCTTAATAGTCTTAAGAATAGATTCTTTGCCTTCTCTTCACCCATAATAAACTGCAAAAAAATTTGAAGAATTATATTATTGTAAAAGTTGGGAAATAATTGAATACCTCTACAATGATGATGATTTAGTCAAATACATTCTTGAATGCTTGGCGTTGTGCCTTATCAATACTATCATTGAATTCAGTTAGTATGCAAAAAAATGTGGTAGTTTATGTTTTATGTGTAGTTTAGGTCAATTTACCTTCAATAGCAATTGATAGAAAAATGATTGTGTGGTAGAATTATATAGGCTGGCAGCCATCTTTTGCCTAGAGATCTGATGCAATAATTTCTAATAATTTTTTGTCAATCTTAATAGATTCTTGTGTGAACAAAGCAAAAGTTGAAGAAAGTGAACAGAAAGCAGCCGAATTTTCAAAGAAGGTAAGGCCATAATTGTTAAATTAATAATTTATTCATAGTACATATTTTATAGTTTTTTATGTGAAGATTTATGAACATTTCCGTTATGTAGTACGTCATGCTTTTTATTAAAACATAACCACAAAATATTGATTTCATTCCTGATAAGATGAGGCTGTTACTGTTGTGTCCTCATCCCCTTTAATTCGTTATGGAAGAAAAACACTAGCTATATTCTACCAGAGTCATAAATGAAATAAAATTAGTTTATTGGAAGGATAGAGTTAGAAGCAGTCAACCAAAATATATTGCCCGTACTTCTTTCTTGCAGTTCTTCCTTACAATAGGTAGCTCCCTTGGAGAACTGTGAGACATTTAGCTAGTCTAATCTATTATGATCTTTAATGAGGGTGCTATTAAATAGCAACAGAATGACACAGTGTTTTTTCTCTCTCTGTCTCTCTCTGCTTGGATTTATCCTCTTGGAGTTTTATAATTACCAATATTAAATGATTCTGCTACTTCACGTAGGATTGGTGGAATTTGATGGCTCTTTCTTTGTCAACTTTAATGACATATGTAAATACAAGTTTTATGACTATCTTAATTTTACTTAGATTTCAGATTATCTTTTCCTTGTTTCATGAAAGCATGATTACAGTTTTACTAGTTTCTACCAAAAGTTGCATTTTTTTGTTCTAGATCCTAGGAAGCATTAGTATAGTATTTCTCTCCTATTGGTGTCAGGGGGAAGGATTGAAGCACAAGTCTAAAAACTCTCTAGTTTTCAGCCTCTGACAGCAAGATAAAGTGCTTACATATTGCTGTCTCTTCAAGGTTATGACTTACCTTGGAGATTAGATAATCACTTTTGCTATCACTCTAGAAATTATAGAATATTACTGAAGTTACTTCAGGGCATCTGAAGAAATGTCTTTGCTCTTTTAGTTACTGGCATAGATTTTCAGAGCTTGAGCATAAAACGTTTGTGCGAAGTTGTCATTTTATCAGTTGAAGAAAATGAATGCTTTTTAATAGACCTTTATATTTGTAATGTTCTTGTTTTAAGTAGCACATTTAAAATTCCCTTTGAAAACCTTAGAATCTTCTTATTTTTTTGCTGGCACTTTGATTAGATGCCACAAGACTGTAGAAAATTATGATGATCTATCTGGTAAAATTTTCTGTGAGCATATATTAAGGGAAATGGAGTCCTGAAATAATAAAAAAAGATGTTTTAGTGGTTAATGCTTTATTCTCATCACCATCATTTAGAACGAAAACATGTATGGTCTCTCAGTGGTTATCTGCATGCCTTTTCTTATTTTGAGTAATTTTAAGAGGTTGTATAAAGTAGTAAAATAAAAGGGGGTGTGGAATGAGAAGAAATAGTTGTAAGATCTGATCTTAGCTTTTCCATTAATTCACTGTGACTTTAAGCTATTTACTCTCTTTTGGTCTTAATTCCTTCATCAGTAAAAGAAGAGGATAAGATTAGTGGCCTTGTAAGAAGTCTTCTAACTTGCATATCTCAGGTTTTTGTGATTCCTATTCTATGGGTTTACAGATTAGGATCACTTTAAATTACAAGCAGAAACATTGTGTACCTCTTTTAAAATGTACTAATAAACCATTTATAAAGGAAAATGGTATAGTTTGCATCATGCTTGGAAAACACACAGATGAAGCTAACTTTGGGAGAGTGGGTAGAAGTATAGAAAAGATAATTTTTTAAAACAAATGTTTGTTTATTTTTGAGACAGGGAGAGAGTGAATAGGGGCTGAGTTGGGGGGGGGGGGAGGCAGAGGATCTCATGCAGGCTCCATGCTGACAGCAGTGAGTTCAATATGGGACTCGAACCCACCAACTGCAACATTATGATCTGAGCTGAATTCGGATGTGCAACCGACTGAGCAACCCAGGTACCCCAGAATGAGATAAATCTTAACATGAATAGTACTGAAGTTGAAAAAGTTCCATCTTCTCAGTGAAGTAGGAAACATGGTCATTTACTGACTGTGAAGAATCAGGGGTGAGTTTAAAATTTTCAAATATTAGAAACAATTTGGGCTAACCTCTATGGAAAATTTTCCAGAAACTTAAGTAGCAATGAATAAAAGAATTAGTATTTCATGTTTGACCCAAACACTATTGTTATCCATTTTGTTCACATACTCTTTCTTCAGACTTGGATCTGTTTGACATTCTTTAATTTCCAAAGGTCAAATCTATGAGGATGAATATTTATTATCAGTGAATATAATTTTTATTGTCCCACAAACTATAAAAACAATTCTAGACAGTAAGATATATCAATTTTAGGAACAGAAATAATGTAATTGGAATAAAGTATAGACTTCTACAATGATTTAAAGTGACATTGGTAATAAAGGGCAAATGTTTTATAGATGGACATAGCAGTATTTATGTATGCAGGCTTGTTTGGTTCTGCTTGGATTCCTGACTGAGGTGAGGGCTGGGCAAGATGTAATAAATGGATATTCATCATTTAGATGGTCTCTCCTGCTTAACACACTGTAATTTTGTATGTATGTATATATGTATGTGTGTATGTATGTATGATTCAACTTTTTATTTAACTTCTAATTAGTTAACATGTAGTGTAATATTAGTTCCAGGGAGTAGAATTTAGTGATTCATCACTTACATATAACACTCAGTGCTTAGCACAACAACTGCCCTCCTTAATACCCATCACCCATTTAGTCCATCCCCCTGCCTGCCTCCCCTCCAGTAACCCTCAGTTCTCTATGGTAAAGGGTCTCTCTCTGACAGTTTGCCTCCTTCTCTCTTTTGTTATTTTGTTATTTCCCCTATGTTCATCTTTTGTTTCCTACATTCCACATATGGGAGAAATCACATGGTATTTATCTTTCTCTGACTGACTTTTTTGGCTTAGCATAATATACTCTAGCTCCATCCAGGTCATTGCAAATGGCAAGATTTCATTCTTTTTGATGGCTAAGTAATATTCCAGTGTGTGTGTGTGTGTGTGTGTGTGTGTGTGTGTGTGTGTACACACACACTATATATATATATATATATATATATATATATATATATATATATATACATACACATACGCACACCCAAATATACATATACACCACATCTTCTGTATCCATTCATCAGTCAAAGGACACTTGGGTTCTTTCCATAATTTGGCTGTAGTTGCTAAAACTGCTATTAACATTGGGGTGCATGTGCCCATTTGAATGAGTATTTTTGTATCCTTTGGGTAAATACCTTGTAGTGCAATTGCTAGGTCATAGGGTTGTTCCATTTTTAAATTTTGGAGGAACCTCCATACTTTTTCCAGAGTGGCTGTACCAATTTGCATTCCCACCAATAGAGTAAGAGGATTCCCCTTTCCCTTCTCTGTCTCTCTGTCTCTATCTCTATCTCACCCCCCACCCCTTAGTCTGTGATCAGGGCTCCCTCCCCACTGCAGCACCCACAATTATTTTCTACCACAAATCACATCTCCACACCTCATACCTTCCACTATTTGGCTTATCTCTTACTTTAGTTGTGCAGTTTGGTCTCTCAGTCCTCAGATTGATTTCTTGGGTGTTCAGAATGATTTAGTATTTATCTAAATGTTTTGAGAGATGAGGCAAGCATAGGGTCCCCCTACGATTCAGCCATCTTAACTCCTCCCACAGTGTACCACAATTTAACCTTTCATTTTCTTTCTTACAACATTTTATGCAAATGTTTTGGTTAACCATCTGAAGGAGAATGAGATATATATATAATTCTCTCACATTTGTGGAACACCACTTTTTGGATGCTAGACAATTAAGATTGTAATAGAAATATCTTGTTCTTATTAATGTACAATCATTTGAACATTCTAAAAGTACAATCTCTTTTCAAGATTAAATATAGTTAAGGAGTTGAACTGCTTGATGGCAAATTTTTAGGTTTCATTTTCTAATTCAATGAACTTATAGCTATGGGATGAAACATTAAAGGAAATGATTAATTCTAAAACCTAATTTTCAATAACAAAACAATATAATTGTCCATTATATGTGAAGAGAGACTTCTCTGTCCACCGTTTTAAAATTTTGTTTTGTATTTTTTTTTTTTTGGGGAGTGAAAGTAGGTTTGTTCACCTTGTTTTCGGGCCATATTTCTTCTTCAGTAATACCATAAGCAATACGCCACCCCCACAGGGGTGCTTAATTGTCATGAAAGTAATCTAGAGCTTTGATTTTCTGAATGAACTGGGAATTCAGTGAAGCAAAACACAGTCCACTTATTTAATACATAACATTGTTTAAAGGTTTTTCAAAACTATGTTATTAAGTGTACATTTATGGTGGCGATCATTGCAGTTCGATGAAGAATTCACAGCTCGACAAGAAGCTCAAGCTGAACTTCAAAAAAGGGAAGAAAAAATTAAAGAGCTTGAAACAGAAATCCAACAACTTCGAACCCAGGTAATGAAGCAAGATATAGACTTTATGTCATGTCACAGTGAGTTCGATGGTAGAAAATTATCTTGTTAGATGGAAGGAAAAATGTGACCTGAAACAGACTTTTTGGCAGTTTCTCATTTTAGTTGAAATAACTACAGATTTTATTTTCTGGGAAAATAAATCATTTTACTGTTTGTATAAAAATGAAGCACTGGTTGCTTAAACTTCCCTGAATATTTTTAATGGAATATATTACATAAGCAACACTGTTTTGGAGACAAAACTTTTCATGATGATTTGAAAAGTTGGATGCATAATTTCAAAACCTAGGAACTTTACATTTCCTCATATATCCCCTATGATGAAAAGCACCCATATACAATCAAAATGTTAATAATTAATAGACACCATAGACACCATAATGATGTCTAAACTATAGAACTGGTTAAGTCCTCTCAGCACTTTTTATTTATTTTTATTTTTTTAAAGAACTCTCAATAGTTTTTATGTTTTAAATGAATATTAAGAAATGGAAGATCAGTAATGTTGGTGAGATAAATGTCATTTTCCTATGTATGCATTTCCTTTTTCGTCTTTACTATGCACTTTAGCCTGTAAAGCCAATTAATGAAAAAAATTGAAGATGACCTTCTTACAAAATAAAATTAAACTATGTATTTTTGAAGGTCTAATTGGCTTTATTAAATAGTTTATGAATTTGGCACCATTCCATTTAGTAACCAGAGGGGAACTCCAAGGAGTTGTACAAAATGAAAGGTTTTTATGGAAAGAGGGTGGGACAGCAAAGTTATTAGGGAAAGGAAAGGATTGTTCTAGGCCCTGACACTTTCCCTTAGGGCAAAAAGCAAGAAATGTTATGCAGATTACCTCTTCTTCATTTAGGGGATGGAGAGGATTTAGGTGTCAGACCTAATAGCCACTGATGGAAAAATTCCTGACTTACCCTTTAAGACTATATTTCTTGGAGATGTTGAAACTGCAGGTAGATTACGTATTAAGCTCCACTTTCGTGATTCAGCCTAACTGATATTTGGGGCCTGTAGTTTTCTTTGTAACACCTCTTAACATAGTTGATACTCAGTAGATATTTGTTGTTTGACTAGATTCATATCCATCAATCTACTGACAAATGACTTCAGAAGTCACTGATGAACTCCAAATTACTCAGTGTAGTGGCCTTTTCCTATCCTTAGTCTATTTCACTTACCTATTTTATAGTTTTCTTTCATTAAATCTTTCCCCTGTATCATGTTACTACCCTTTTCACATCTCTGAGAACTCAGTTTCTTTTATTTATTTTTTTTACCTTCCCAGATGGTGACATTCCCCAATGTCACCCTAGCATAGGGCCTTACTATTTAGTGAGTATTTGCTTATTTATTAATAAATTAACTGATCTTTAAAAGTGCAGAGTCACACAGTTCTTTCTAGTGTACCCAAAATTGTGCCAAATACTAAATTATTCATTAGCTATATTCAATTCTCAATACTCTATTGTAGCCTAATTTAATTGTTCCATTCCTAATTTTTCATGGGAGGTAGGAGAAAGGCTGATATGATTTGATTTTTAAAGGCTGGTGGCATTTATATGAGATTCTTTATTAAATTTGTAAAACATGCATTTAACTTGAATAAAATCCTGTGTTAAAAGTGATAGCATTTTTATGTTTGCACAAGTTTCATATCTTAGATATGATCTATAGAGACAAAATTTGATGTTAAACATAACTTTGCTCTTTTAATAAAAATATGGATAGAAATTTAACCTTTCAAAATATTCAATAAATCTGTTTACATGAAACAGTAAATTACTAATTTCCTAAAATTTTCAGAAAAATTATTTTGACTTTTTCCATAATTTCTTTGATATTAATCAAGACTATAAAAATCAGACTGTTTTCTAAAATTTTCCTGCATTAAAAGTAAAGTGAACATAATTTTGCATATTTTATTTTATTTATTAATTTTTTTTATTTTTTCTTTTATAGTTTATTGTCAAGTTCGTTTCTGTATAACACCCAGTGCTCATCCCAACACGTTAATTTTGCATATTTTAATCCTATTTCAATTCTTAATACTTTCAGGAGAAGCTGTATTCCAGAGGAGGATTGTCATTTGTTAAGTGTACAAACACTTTAATTATCTGTATGTGTATTGTATACACATAAACATCATATAGATGAATAAAATATTTGGACAATGCATATTAAATATGAGAAACATTTCCATGATTCTATAATTATTAATTTTTAAAATTCTTTTATATAGGTCAGTCCTTTAAATTGATTGCTCCAAATATATGCTTCATCTTACTTATTTTGTAAAGATATATCTGAGTTTTGTTAGTACAATTAAGTAGTCCAACTGGGAAATTCCTATTAATAAAGATAAGAAGAATTTCTCCCCAAATAAAAATAACACTATGCCAAGCATATTAATTTTAAACTTTTCATTAAGTTAATCTGATGTCATATCTTGAACCCAAATGTGTCTGTTCATTGGTAGGATTTTCTTAGGAATATTTATAATAACCAACTTCACTTTTATATTAATTTATTTTGGAAGTGAACCATTGTGACCAATAATGGCTTAAAGAAACATGTACAGATTAATTTAAAAAGGAGGTAATTTGGAATGAGATATTCACCTTCATGTGTTATCCATTATAATTAGAGAATGAGTTTCAGTTGCTTTCTGGTGGTAAAAGTAAGTTATACTCTCCTCATAATTCAATCAGTGTGAATTAATTCCTTTCATGGCAAGTGACTCCCATTCATGAGGAGGTAGTCTGCTGTAGTGGAAAGAGGACTGCATTAAGTATCAGAAGAACCATATTCAAATCTTAACCACATTTCAGATTCTGTGACCTTTGGTTAGTCATTTAACCTTTTTGTAGTTACAGTTTTCTCATCTATAAGCAGTGAGATAAAGTTGAGATAAAAATGTCCTACTTACATTACAGGGTTATAATAACAATGAAAAGAAATAATAGATGTAAAAACATTGATAAACATATATTACCATGCAGATGAATGTTACTCAGTATTAATTATTGGCATTAGAAGACTGCTAAGTTACTGGTACTATGAGACAGACTCTGTGTAAAGCTAATTGACTCCAAGGGAATTCAATCTATGATTGAATTAATTATCCCATATTCAAACCAACTAGTCTCATAGGCTCAAGCCATTTACAATACTTCTTTGCATATATTTATAATGAAAGATAATTTTCAGTTTTTTAGAGGAGTGCTTCACAAAATCTTTAAGGAAGCCAACTTTTGTAGTACATTAGCAGAAATAGTCATTGTCCAGAGTTTATAATGCTTATCAAAAATCTATGCTTTTTCAGTTACTGTTAATCCCTTAGAAAACTGACAAGTTTCTTTTTTGTTATATTTTACTGTAAGCATTTAAACATTGTATTATATATATTTCAGGGACACGGACTCTCAGGTTCATCAGGAATTCCAGGCCCTCCTCCACCACCTCCATTGCCAGGTAGTGGGTTATCCCCACCACCACCACCTCCACCAGCACCACCTCTGCCTGGAGGAGCTCTCCCTCCCCCTCCACCTCCTTTACCTGGAATGACTGGTATACCACCACCACCACCACCACCTTTGTTTGGGGGACCTGCTACACCATTTCCTCCAGGCATTCCTCCTTCCCCAGGAGCACCACAGGATCTGCCTTATGGGATAAAGCAGAAAAAAATATATAAACCTGAAGTACCCATGAAGAGAATCAATTGGTCAAAGGTAATGCTACAACTGGAGTATTTTTGGTTTTGTCCAGTCATAGTTGATTGTTAATATGTGAATAACTATTACTGCCTATAAGAACTGTATAATGCTTGAGAACATGACTGTTGACTCTTGCTTTCCTTTTGTGAGTTGACCATCTTATGGGTATCCTTCAGTCTGGTACCCAGAGAATTGGAAACTCCACAGATAATTTGAAATTAATGTAGAAGGCAAAAGGAAAATCAACGTGAAAAAGGTGCTAGAGAATAATATATGAGATCTATCACCAAATGAAACATAATTTTGATTCTTACACTATTGTTAACTTTAAGTACTATAACATTCTCAAATATAATCTCCATTATTATCATGCCTTTTTGTTTTAATTCTTAGAGTTTTTTTTAGTTTTAAATATTTAGATAGTATGGAATAGGTGACAGTATTCAGTAATGACATAACTATTTTTTTATATAATGTATGGATTTTTTTCTTTTGAATGTTATGTTGCTTTATTATTATAAGAATATGTCTTTTGAAAAGCTTATTATCAAGATTGACACTGTCCCTGTTTACTAGGAACTAATCTTCTAATGAAAATACAATTACCCAGACCACCATTTGGGGAAATGACTCATTCAAGAATATCCTTAGAGAGAAATCTGACATTATCTACATAGTAATTCGTTTCACCAGAGTCATGGTTAAACCAGTTTTAGATTAAGAATATACTTTTGCTTTGCTCATAAGAGTAGATGAGGTACACATAGTTTTGGATATATATAGTCATTTTTTACTAGGTACAATCCACCAAACTATAGGATCCAGATGCTGTTTGCCCAGTTATCTCTGTGTGTAAATGCAATGATATGTTCACTTAGCATTTTAGCATGCAGTGTAATGGTACTTACATATCAAAGAGCATCATGCTGTACTAGAAAATGTGCAGTCCTAATATTGAATTGCAGTATACTGGTTAAGAGCAAAATCTCTGGAACAACACTGCCTGGGTTTAATTCCCTCTTTGCCATTTACTACTTTGGGTAGCCACTTAAACTCTCTGGGGCTCAGTTTCCTCATCTTTAACATGGAGATAATAATAGGTCCTGCTTCAGAGGATTATTGTGAAAATTCGATTAGGTAATATATGCAAGACTTAAAATAGTACCTGACACATTATAGGAGGTATGGAAGATGTCAGCTCTTATGATTATTACTTCATCCTAGCCAGTAAGCATGGAAAATTATTTCACTTTTCTGAATTTTAGTTTCCTCATTTTTAAAAATCCAGGAGCAGAACAAAATGTATGTGAGTTTGGGGAGGGATTTACTAAATTATTTTTTAAGCTTCTTTCCAGTTGAAGATTTTTTTAAATGTAATTTGCTATATGGCTTATTGGTATTGTATATCTTTCTGTACACCAATAGAATTCTGTGAATTCCCCAATAAATATTTACTTAGAAAGTGTTATTTTTATCGATCCTAAAATTGATTCAGTAGATAGATGAATAAAGGAACTGTCATTCAACCTTGGTGAAATTGAATTCTTTGAAAAATTAAAAATTAAGTAATAATTTAGAAACTTATCTTTGTTATTTTTGTTTCAGATTGAGCCCAAAGAATTATCTGAGAACTGTTTCTGGTTAAAAGTTAAGGAGGAAAAATTTGAAAATCCAGATCTCTTTGCAAAATTGGCACTGAATTTTGCTACCCAGATAAAAGGTACATTTTATTTTTTAAAATACAAATTTCTTATTCTGATATATTGAATTCAGTGCGTTGCTAAAAATTTCTAGTAATGTATACATGTATAATTTTTCCACACTGGACAGAGTCAAACATAAATAGATTAACTTATTAACTAGATTTTACCAAGCAACTAAAGAAGAATAGCTGCTTTTCCTTAAACTTAATTTGCATAAATGTTATTAATCTGAAAATGTTGGTTTATTTTTATTGTTTAATATGTGAGTTATATCCCTCTATACAATCATTTTTACTGAGAAGCAGAGGAGATAAAGTTGTCGATTCACCATGTGAGAGAAAATAATGTAACAGAATACTAATGGCCCAGAAATTTTCATGGAATTAGAATAAGATTGGTGGCATAGTGCACAAATAGTCTTTCCTCTTACATTTGTATTACTTACCAACTTGTTTTCCTAGGAAATTTTATAGTTTTTTCCTACAAGCCTATTTTCTGGAATAACATCAAAATCTGGTACCTAATGAGTATATTTTACTGATCTGATAATGGAGTGCTTTGTTTATTATTAGATCTTTATTCTCGTGTGAGTTTCACACATAATTTTGTTCCTATATAGGTAACTTCTCAATCTCATAATCATTGATGTTAGTGAATTTTTGGTATTTTAACTATTATTTTTACTAATTATTGTAGAATTGATAGTTAGATAAACAGGATTTTTTTCAGTTTGGATGAGTATTCACAACTAAGAAATTGATACATTCCATACGCCCATGCACTTGGAATTGGCTGCTTTACCATTCACTTGTATGATTTGTCACAACATTTCCTATAAAGTGAATTTTGGAAGATTCAGAGAGAGAGAGAGAGAGAGAGAGAGAGTGACAGTGAGAGAGAGAGTGTGCGAGAGAGAGAGAGAGAGTTGAAAAATTATTCCTTTTCACCCCTTCTATCATATCTTGCACACTGGAGGTGCTTTTGCTGTATTTTTTGTTGCGTGTAGATTGAAGTTCACACACACACACGCACACACACACATACACATCAGAGATAATTAGAAGAAATTTGACATTTTAAAAATTCCTGGCATTACTTCTTCTTTTACTTATTTGCTACAGTAACCTTCACTTTTAAAGGGGTTTTCAGTGACTCAGGAGACTACTGTTTACTATAAATGCTTTTTTAAGTTATAAAGGTAAAATGCTTATATCAAGGTATTCATGTAGTAAAAAAAAAATGATGCATGATAAACTTATCCCTTCACTCCCAGACTTACAGCTTCTTCCCCAGAGAAAAACAATGTTACTAATTTCTCACATTCCCTCTAGAAATAGTGCTTCTAGAAGCATTTATGTATGTATCATTTTTGTTTTTGGCTTCTTGCTGTTTTTACTTTATATACTTGGATGATATTCTATAATAGCTTATTTTCATCTACTGTGTTCCTTTTTCATACTGCATAGAATTCTGTGGTATGGACTTACCCTAATTTATTTCATCAGTCCCCAGTGAATGGATATTTAGATTAGTTCTAATCTCTTTGCTATTTCAAGCAATGTTGTGATGAATGTGTAATCTGTATATAATTTTGTGCACGTAAATCTATCTGTAGGACAAATTCTAGAAGTGAAATCCCTGGATGAAATGCTGTGAACATTTGTAATTTTGTTGTATATTATCAAATTGCGTTCCAAAGAGTTCATGTCTGCAGTGGCACCTAAAATATAAGTATCTGTTTCCCTGCAATCTTTGTCCATGTCAGAGGTGAAAATGGTAAATCGTCCATGTTATCATTTCGACTTCTCAAATTTGGAGTGAAGTTGTGCAGCTTCTCTTCCATTCAAAGACCATTTTAATTTACTTTTCTGTGAACTTCTCCCTCTAGTTCTTTCCTCATTTTATATTGAGCAGTTGGTTTTTTACTTATCGATCTATTGGTATTTAGTCCCAGAAGAATCATAGGTTTCATGAAATTATAGAGTTATTCTGGGCCTTAGAAGTGATTAATCCCAGATTCTATTTTACAAATGAAAATGACATTTGAGACATGGAGGTAAGTATAAAATCCATTAGAGTTTCTAAAGGTAGTGTGGTATAGTGCCACACTATAAAAGGCCAGAGGAAATGGAGTCACACTAATTGGCATTCCAGTTCTAATACTTGTAACCTCTGAAACTGAATTATCCATAAAATGAGTAGACTAATGTTTATCTAGTAGTGTTGTAAGAATAAAGTAAGGTTATATATTTAAAGCACCCAGCACATTGCTTAGTATAGTAGGCACTCGACAAATATTAATTCCCTTTCCCTTTCATTTAACATTGATGCTGTCTGTGTATGTGTGTTTTGCTTTAGTTGTTGACACTTAACACAGCTGTTAATTAAGAGAGTTTCCTGCTCTTCTGAGCAGCACTTGGTAGAGCCAGTTATAATAGAAGCAATTCTTACTGCAGCTGCTAAGACCTAATAAAAATTATGTAAAAGTTCTCATCTCCTCAATGATGGGAATAATAGTGCATTCCCATTCTACTTAGCTCTCACTGTATGAATTTTATGTGTGATACTACTATTTCACTTTTCCTAATTTTTAATATTTGAGTACAAATCCAGTCAGGAGCACGTTTCAGTAATCTTTTACTGAGATTCATTTTCTGAAGGGACATTTAAAGGAACAATTAAGCATTGTGGCATATTCCAGACATAAATAACATAGCCAAAAAATTTAATGAGACAATACGCCCATTTATTTTAATAACACTTAGTAATTAATGATTGATCTTTAACAGCTGAAATTTCCTTATCATTTGCAGTGCCTTGATTCATAATTTGGCCAATAGGTGGCAGGATCAGTAAAAAATCAGGAGGCTCTGGCTCCAGTGAACTCCAAATACACTACCCTGGCTCTCCTAGCTCCAGGGATCCACTTTCTTTCCCATTTTGCTGTTGTTTGCCACTCACTCAGCTGCATTCCAGAAGGAGGAACACACCCATTGTTTCTAACACTTATTTCCAAAGCTCTTAAATCCAGTGTTCCAAAACCTCTGAGAATTTTCTCCTGTTGCAAGGGGTTCGGGAGAGCTCATGTCTCCGTTCTCTGTAAATGCATTGAAAACATTACTAGTCTATGTTAAGAAATCTTTTAACTGAGGAATTCAAAGTGCTTCAAATTGCTAAATAGAAAGAAATTTTATTTTTTTAAAATGTTTATTTATTTTTGAGACAGAGAGCGAGCAGGGGAGGGGCAGAGAGAGAGGGAGGCACAGAATCCAAAGCAGGCTCCAGGCTCTGAGCTGTCAGTACAGAGCCCTACACGGGGCTCAAACCCACGAACTGGGAGATCATGACCTGAGCCAAAGTCAGATGCTTATTCGACTGAGCCACCCAGGCGCCCCTAGAAAGAAATTTTAAAATGTCTCTGATTCTTGGGGTGCCTAGGTGACTCAGTCCGTTGAGCGTCTGACTCTTGATTTCGTCTCAGGTCATGATCTCACAGTTTTTGAGTTTGAGCCCCGCGTCAGGCTTTGTGTTGACAGTGCGGAACCTGCTTCGGATCCTCTCCCCGTCACTCTTTTCCCCTCCTCTGCTTGTACTCTCTCTCTCTCTCTCAAATTAAAATAAATAAACTTAAAAAAATACCTCTGATTCCTATAATATTTAAATGTGTAAATATTTAATATGTGAGAAGCATCAAATTATATTTTCTATTTGAATTATTTAGAGTTAGAGATAAAACAATTTTTAATTTTCTATTAATAAGCAAATAATTTCTAATTTAGGAGAGAATGGACCTCTCATTTCATTTAATTTATATTTGTAGAGTACTGCTCTATACTCCATGTGAGAGAGAGAAATGAATAAGGTCTTGTTTTCTGCATCAGGGAACTTACCATCTAGTGAGGGAGAGTGAAAGAGGTACACTACATTTAGTTCAGTTATATTTCATGTTAGCATAGATATTTTTTAATAGGTGCACAGGATGGAAATGTAGTTAATTTTTAGTAGGGCAAATGGAGATCCCAGAGGTAGTATAATTTGAGCTGGGCCTTGATATTTAAGTAGAATTTCAAAACAGAAAGAAGGAAAGAAGACATTCTAGTCAGAGAACACTATTAGAAAAGTTTGGAGGTGGGGTGAGCTGCATATGGGGTGTCGTGCACACTGGGTGAGGTATAGCAGCTGTTGAAAGCATAGCCTTTTGAGTTGGGACCTGAAGGTGAGACTGGTAAAATGAACTTCATACTGAGGAAATGGGGTTTTGTTTTTTAAGCATTAGGGACCCAATAATTTAATGATTAACTATTGAGAAAGCCTTTGGCAGACATCTAGGTGATGGGAATTCACAGATATGTGATAGAGCATTGACTGTGAATAAACAGTCAATAAACCACCAGTAGTTTGGGCAGGATATGATGATATCCTGATCAGTAGGAATTCTTAATCTGTAAGGTGTTCTAGTTCCCAAATTCTGCGTTCCCATGATTATAATATGTAGGTTCTCATAAGCCATAATGATGGTATATGACAAAAAATATCTCAAAATGCTCTTCGGTTAAATGAAAAAATATGTATATATTAGATGCAGCTGAAAAAGACCCTATTAATGTTTTTGAATATATATTACATATGTTACTGTTAGAATTTGTATATAGGTTCTAGTTTAGTATTCAATTTGATGATATTGGGGCCACATAACTATCAAGACTATAAAAATAGTGTCATTTTCCTTAAAAATCTATAGTAATTATAGTTAAGAGTGATACTATGTAAGAATTATACTAATTATAGTTAAGAATGATACTATATAAGAATTAAAGTAATGATGATTGATATTAACTAAAGTTAAAATAATAATAAAAAATGTAGGTTATAATTGCTAATTCTAATTAGAATTTCTAAGGTTCTCTAGAGGCTTCAGGAAGAACAAAGATTGTGTGGAAGTTGCTTGGTTTTAATGTTGCTTGGAGGAAATATAAGAAATAGACATAAAAGGTTAATGAAATTTAGCTTCTTCAATAATATATTTCTGTAGTGTAATTTAGTTTTAATAATAACAGAAAATTGAGGTGTTATAATTATTTCAAATGCATATAAATGTCATTTTGAGATATCGGACATAGCTTCAAAATTATGGTGGAACTAAATTTGAAGATGTATTTATGTAAAAGCACTTTTCGTCTAGGATCATATTTTAAATTGTGTTTCTTTTTTTTCTTTTTTAAAATTTTTTTAATGTTTTTTATTTATTTTTGAGAGAGAGAGAGAGAGAGAGAGAGACAGTGTGAGCAGAGGAGGGTCAGGGAGAGAGGGAGACACAGAATCTGAAGGCAGGCCTCAGGCTCTGAGCTAGATGTCAGCACAGAGCTCGACGTGGGGCTCTAACCCACCAACCGTGAGATCATTGACCTAAGCTGAAGTCGGACGCTTAACCGACTGAGCCACCCAGGCGCCCCTTAAATTGTGTTTCTTAGTCATTGAATCAGCTGGCTGCTTTTGAATATACCTGCCCTTGTTTGGTTGCTTAATACAGTCTTGTATATTTAGTGTAGCAACAAAAAAAAAAAAAAACAGAGTGGTAAAATCTAATTCATGTCTGTCTTTATAATATAGTAATTCTTGGAATTGGCTTGAAAATAATGAGATGTCAGTCTCATCATGCATACTCCCTATAAAATAGTGCTAAAGTGTGCTGAGAGACCTGGTGTCCTTACAAATAATCTGTCATCTTAATGACACAATATGCATGCTCTGTAGTATAAGCTTTAATACATATGGAAACAAACCAAGAAGGCTTAATTCTTTCTGGCAGCCAACTAAACACCATATATACCTGGTATATAATTTAACTTATGATGATACACACATTCATTTCCAATTGGCATGTTGTAGCATCAAATAGTTACCTCCTTTATATAGAAGAGGAAACAAGGAATTTGTGAGCCAGAGTTCACAATTAAATAATGCCATTATTTAATTATAAGGGTTGTTAATTGTAGAGAGAAATTGAGACAGTGTATCTTCATCTTTCTAACAGAGTAGGCATTGAAATAGCTGTATCTTTACATATTGGTGATATTGTGGTGATTGTGCGACTTCTACCACTAATACCATCACTACTAATAACACTAATAGCACACTTATTAAGCATTTACTATGTCCCAACAATTGCATAAGCGTTTTAAATCCATATCTCATTTAATCTTCACACCCACCCTATATACTATTATTATTGTTTTATAGGTGGGGAAACTGAGATTATGGGAAATTAAACAATATGTCCTTTTTACATAGCTAGTAAGTGTCAAAGCTGAAGTTTGAACCCAGGTTTATTCTTAATCACTTCCTTATATTGTAACTATGGCTTTAATTATTTTATTTTTAAAAAATTTTAATCACAGTATAGTTAACATGCAATGATATATTAGTTTCTGGTGTACAGTGATTCAACATTTTCTATATATTACTCAGTGTACTCTCGTAATCCCCATCACCGGTTTCACCCATTCCCCCACCCACCTTTCCTCTGATAATCATTGGTTCTCTATATTTAAGAGTCCTGACAATGGCTTTTAATCAGTTTTATGCCCTTAGTAATTTGTGTGTTTTGTTGCATAGTTCACTGATCCTTCCTTAATGCTATAGTTTCACATATATTATCTTGTGAAGTGTGTAATCCTATTATCCTGGTACTGAAGACAGTTCTTTAGAGCTTAAACCAAACCTAGAAAGTTTTATGTTCATGGAAGGGAATGAAGTCATTTTTTTCTAAGATTTTTTAAGGTATTTTCTGTATAGGATCTATCAATTGTGAAACATTGGAATGGCTTGAGGTCTGTTTCTTCTCATAATGAATGGAGGAATGTGGTCTTCATGTCATTAGGCATTTGGTAAGGATATATTAATAGACATAGGATACGTAAAGTAATTAGATCAGATTCTCATGGGTCTTCTTTGAGGTTAACTTCATAATGTTATAAATACTGTGTTATTTTTAAAAAAAATTTTTAACGTTTATTTGAGAGAGAGAGAGAGAGAAAGAGAAAGACAGAGGGCAAGCCCTGGAGGGGCAGAGAGAGGGAGACACAGAATCTGAAGCAGGCTCCAGGCTCTGAGCTGTCAGCACAGAGCTCTACGCGGGGCTCAGACTCACGAACCACTAGATCATGACCTGGACGCCTAACTGCTTGAGCTACCCAGGTGCCCCAACACTGTGTTATTTTAATATGACACTTTTTAGCTATGAGTTAGACTGTCTCTCCTCATTTCAGTAATTTTTGCTGATAAGTATTCTATTGATTAGGCACAATAACAGATGTTAAGTTGATAGCATTTACAATTTACACAGATACTCATTCACATTTAGAATTATTGTTCTAGCTAAATTTGTGTTATTTTGAGGAAAATAAAGGTTTATTTTGCCAAATGGAAATTATTTATAATAAATTCCAGTGGAAAATTTTAACACAGGTATATAAAACTGCAAAGGGCTATGTTCCAATTGTATATTGATGGCAGTTAATGAAATTCTAGACTATATCTTGTGTAATATAAGAAGAAAAAATTTCTCTGATTTAAGAAATATATTTAATTTAGAGAAATTCAAATGTGGTAGCTTTTCTGAGGCATTATATATAAGTAATCCCTTTAGTCATTCAGTCATTGTCAGTGAGAGTAAGTTTAATTCTTTCTTTTTAATAGGTTATTCAGTAATATATGTTTGTTACCAAGTTTTCCCTAATTTTAAACTTTCCTTTTGCTATTATTATTATAATTTTTGTTGATATCATTTTCGCTTTTTGTTTTGTTTTAGTTTCTATTGTTTTATCCAGCTTTATTGTGATATAATTGACATAATATGGTGTACATTTAGGGTGTACAGTTTAATGATTTGATACATGTATATATTGCAAAATAATTGATTGAGTGAGCTAAATTTTGTTATTAGGTGCTTTCCAGACACTGATACTGTATGGGAGATGACTCAAGAAATCCAAGATTATAGCATAAAAATATCAGTTTCATTGTAACACATGCTTCTAGGAAGACAATTGCACTTGAAAACAGGTTCACATTTTTGTGTATCACTATCATGTTGAAAGAACTTTTACTTCTTATTTTATTTTTGTGGATAAATGTTAGTTACCTATAGCTGCATAACAAATTACCCCAAGATTGAGCAGCTTGAAAGAATACACATTTGTTTTCTCAGTTTCAGGAATCTTGGCAGAGCTCAGCTTCATCCTCTGCCTCAAGGTCCCTCACAAGGCAGCATATAATGTTGTCAAGGTTGTGGCCTAATACAAAGGCTTGAACAGGGAATAATCATTGTTAAGTTCACCTGTATGATTTTGGGCAGCATTCATTTTCTTTGGGGCTACTGGACTGAGGGCCTCCACTTTTCTTTGCTGGCTGTTGTCCAGAGGCTACCCTCTGTTCCTTGCCTCAGAGGCCTCTCAGTGCTATTCACCAAAGGCAGTTTGCTTCATTAAAGCGTACACACCGGGAAGGAGTGAAGAGCAAATGAAAGCAGAAAGGAACTCAGTTTTTTGTAGCCTAATTTAATCATTAGGAGCAATTAACTATGTCTAGCTCTCTCACACACCTTGGAGACAGGATTACTCAAGGGCATGAACACCAGGTTGAATTTGGGAACCATTTAAAAAGATGCCTACCACATGGATATATACAATTTTATTTTTCAGCCATTACTAGTGCTGCAACATCTCTCTCATTGATGACTTCAACAGAATTCTAACTGGTTTTTGCATTCAGTCTTATTTCTACTGAATCAGTAGAATCAGTGATCAGTTTTCTACAGCCCAGTCAGAATTGTCTTTCTAAAGTGTAAATTACTATTGCACTCCCATGCTTGGAATATTTCACTAACTAATTATTGTCTTCAAGGGGACATCTAAACTCTTCTTCGTGTGTTTCAAGGTCATTTGCCTCTGTACTTAATTGCCTAATTTACTTACTTGCCTAAATTGTCCTTAGACTGAACTCTTTTGTTCCTGGAACAGAGACGCTTACAAGACTTTGCAACTTCTTTCTGAACACACTTTCATCAGTTCATCATTTGGTGTCTATTTAGATGACACTTCCATCATAATGCAGTCTTCACAATATATCATAATTATCTTTACTCACTTGTGTCCCTCGTCAGACGCTGAACTTGGAGGGAGGGAGAAGGATTTCCATTTTGTTTCTTGTTGTTTCCCAGCATGTACCACAGCTTCTGGCAAATGTAAGTGTACAGTGAACACACAAACGAATTACAGTTGCATAGTACCAAGGCAAATAAAGTATGGGTCTAAATCCAAATGTCTGCACATAGTAGGAAATGTGTATATTTAATAATTCATTTGGTGATATATATATATATATATATATATATATGATCTATCTTTTGAAAACCTTATGACTGATTAAATACCAGATATCTACATAATTCAGTCTGGCTTTGGTAGTTTGTTAATTTGCCCAGTTTAGTTCTGATGATTTAGTAATTCACTGTATTTAGGTGTGTGTGTGTGTGTGTGTATGTGTGGTTATATACTTATATATATATAAATTTGACTATATTATATAAATATATAAAATTATATAAAAATATATTAACTTCATTTAGGTGTTTATATTTTATATATAAATTCTACTTTATATATTAATATATAAAGCTATATCAATATATATTTTTACATATAAATTCTACAGATGTTTGTTAAAAGTTTCAAATGTGAAAGGTAGAGTTTTTTCAATAGTCGCCTATTGTTGATTTAGATAATAAAGTATAATTTATGGTTGGTCCACTTTAAATAGAACTTCAGTGTGCATAAGTAAGTGTCTAATTCCTGATTTGTTGTTTGACTTTAAGCAAACCATCTAATCCCGTAGTATCTCTATGTAAAGAACTTTAAAATAGGATAATACTCAGGAAATAAAGGGACCATCAATAGAAATTCTGTGAGAATGAAGATAAATACACATAAGAGACTCTCAACATATGTATGAGAGACTCGCAACAAAACTGACAATTTTAACAAAAGTATTAATGTTTGTGGTATACTTACTATAGAACAGGTACTTTGTTAAATGTTCTACATGGATTATTTCATTGTTTATAATGTTTATATATTTTGAGAGAAAGAGTGAGCTCATGCAAGCGAGTATGAGTGGGGGAGGAGCAGAGAAAAAGGGAGAGAGAGAACCCCAATCAGTCTCTGCGCTATTAGCGCAGAGCCCAACATGGGACTTATCTCACAAACCGCAAGATCATGACCTGAGCTGAAATCAAGAGTCAGACACTTAACTGACTGAGCCACCCAGGTGCCCCTCATTTAAATTTTTTTTAATCCTATGATGTAGATGCCATTAGGTAGCCATTTTGCAAATGAGCAGAGTAGAGCTGGAAACCAAGCATTAGCAGGATGGTTCCACAGCCCACATGCTTCACCACTTTGCTATACTTGATGTATGAGCAAAGACATGGAAATAAGGTCCATTAGAACAAGGCTTAATCCATAGCCCATGCTTTTAAATACTACTGCATTTCTCTGTAGTGTGACTGTACCGATTAAAGCTCTATGATAAAAAATCTCCGTTTAGGATCCACTCATGTGTTCTACAGGATAAGGATAGACTATTTATGTATGATCATGCCCTTTGAAGTACCTTATTCTTGCCTACCCAATCCTATCTAGTTTATAGTATTAGTATATTTCTATTAATTGGGCCGTGTAAAAATATACTCATAAAGTGACAGAAGGGAATGATTTGATTTGCCCACTGAAAAAAGTTATTTACAGTGTATTGCAAAGCATATCTCCCAATATAAAGCCAATCTAGAAAGAGTGAATGTATATTGAAGTTGCTATCCATCCTTGGCTAATTTTTCCACATACATGTGGTCTTCCTTTGGTTTATCTTTGGCCAAATATTAATACTAGTCTGATTTTCCCCACCTCTCCAGCACCATTTCCTCATGCTTTCTGTCACCTGTTAATGCTGGCTTCAGGATCACATTTGTTAATTTAAATTAATTTTATAGAACTCTAAACAAGCTATGTGATGCATTTACATGGCAAATATAACTATTGTTGATTATCAATATTCGTTTCATGTGAATGGTTTACTGAGATTCGACTGTGTCTGGCTTCATGTGATAAGAATAGACTGATAACATGCTCCTGGCAATGTGTTAGAAACATGTTGTTTTCTAGCATCTAATTACTTTTAATAGAAGGCAATAAAAATAACTGCTCTGTGACATATAGTGCTATTAGGATATTTGTAATTTTCTTTGAAAGGAGAAGCTGGTATGATTAGGTGCCTTTTGTTCCATTAATAGTAATAATAAAGATGCTATCACTTCCCTCCTAGGTGTTACTTATCATTTGTTCTTTTAGTGCCAATCAAATTGCATTCTTGTTAATTATTGGCATTTTTATTCTATTTCCCATGCTTTTTTTTTTCAATGATGACAATTTAAGTATTTTAATAATTTATTATATTATCAATTGTTAGTATATCTGCATGATAGACCAGAATATGGTTCTAGGAGTGGCTGGGTGGCTTAGTTGGTTTAGCGTCCAATTCTTGATTTTGGGTCGGGCCACGATCTCATGTTCATGAGATTGAGCCTCATGTCGTGTCAGACTCTGCGCTGACAGTGCATAGCCTGCTTGGGATTCTCTCTCTCTCCTCCTCTCCCTCTGCCCCTCCTCCCCTGCTCTCTCTCATGATGAATAAATCCCTTGCTCTTTCTCATGATAAATAAACATTTTTAAAAAATAATATGGTTCTAAAATTCTCAGTTTATAGACATTCAATTTATTAATATTATTACTTAACATTGCACAGAGTTGGTACAGAACCAAGGTAACCAATAGAGTAAGCATTGGACACAAGACCTTGGTGTAGTGTTATAATCAGTTTAAACATTTGGCCATAGGTAGATCTATATGATGACAAATGTAACTGTCAGCTATTTTAAGCAGCCTTTTCTGTAATGGATATGAACTTGGTAGTATTTGTTTTCTGCAGTAGAAGTGTGTGAGAACATTTCCATACTATAGAGCTCTTAAATTGTTTAATATTGAAGACTTTTAGGGGCACCTGGGTGGCTCAGTCAGCTAAGCATCTGACTCTTGATTTCGGTTCAGGTCATGATCTCTAGTTTGTGAGATCGAGCCCTGTGTCAGGCTCCCTGATCCTGGAACCTGCTTAAGATTCTCTCGCTCTCCTTCTTTTTCTGTCTGTCTGTCTGTCTGTGTCTCTATATATATGACTTTTAAAAGTCCTTTTAAAATTTATTATCTCACTAGATCAGGATATAACAATATATCATTAATATACATATATATAACAATATATGTAACATATCAGTGTAAGTATATATGTGTAATCAACAAGTGATTAATCTCGGTATTTTTCAGGGACATAACTGAATGTATTTTAACTAAGCTTTACAGAGACAGAGAGAGATAGTCATTTGCACAAAGCCTTTTCATCATTATCCTAATATTATGGTATCTTTTTTACTTTGTGACTGTGATGAGTCTATATTTCTTCATACCTTGAGAGACATTGAGGCAATTATTATTATAAGCTGTCTTAGATTTAATATTTTTCAAAATAGCATGATCAGTTTCCTCAGTGGGAAGATTATATTTGTGCCTCAACATTTATATATTGCATAATATTTTCTTGAGAGTTATTACCAATAAATAAGTTTAATTAGATTAGACCTTGTTAGGATCTAATCAATTAGTAGTCTTAAGAGTTTCCTCCAATTTTTATGTATAAGTGGCTATAAATGGGTAACTTCTCTTAATAATTTAGTATTTATGTGATGTATGTAGCAGCTGTTAGTTATCTGCTTTAATAGATTGGAATGAAAGTATAAATCTTCTAGAGGAATATGTGGAAGGTAAAGGCAATTAAATGTTTTTATAGTAGTCTTTTTCTTATATGTCAGTAACTTTAGCTCAGGCCTATTTGTGTCCTCTTGGACTAGAGGTAAGAAGCAAAAGAAAGAGTGAGAACAATACTCATATGATCATATATCTACTAGGGCTTATTAAAGGTTTTTCAAAGATAATAAACTTTTGTTGGCAGAGAAAAAATGGGCTCTTGGCCTTTGGGAAACATGCTTTCTCATGCCTTAAGTTTCCCCTGGGCTATACATTGCAGAAAATCCTGTATCTGCTATTGAATTCCTTCATGGTCATAAGAAATACAGCAAATTTGCACTGCTTTGGGTGTTATTTGAAATTGCTAAGACTCTCTTTGTACATTGTTTTAATTCTTTCATCTTCCTTTTTTTTTCTTGTAGCAAGAATCCAACAAACAGCCTAGTATTAATGTGGTTAGAGTTACAATATATGGAATTACATATGCATATATATAAAATTAACTCATTCATGAGCTGTCTCTAGACTCATTGTGGGCTGTGTGCTTTCTGTTCGCTGGTTACTGAAGGTAGTTTGCATTTTTTAGCCACTAAGAAGTTGACAACCAGGAACATATAAATGACCTGGAAATTCAGCGTTTATCTAACAGAAGAGATATAGAGGCAGAAAATAGTTGACTTATAAAGCATGTGTTATATACTGCACATTATTTTTTACATATATTACATATATTAAATCATTTTTACATATATTAAATCATTTAATCCTCATGAAAGAAAACCTATGAGATAATGTGACTATCTCCAATTCTGTAAATGAGACAGTTAGGTCATGGAGAGATTAAGAGGCTTGCCTAAAAGGTCACCAGGATAGTAGATAGCAAAGTGAGTGTGAACCCAATGGTCTTAATTATTATTCAAATTGCCAGGTTCCAGTTCATTTACATGATGCCGGTTATATAGCCTGTAATATAGGTTCCTTTTATATATTTATGAAGTATATATCATAGAAACTGCAGTCCCATTCTATTGGCCTGATCATGCCCAGGTCTGGAGTTTATCCTGGAAGCCAGAATTGGTGTGGCAGTAGGAAGAGAGTTAGTCTGGTTCAGCGATATATGCTGGATGTGGGAAGATTTCTATATGATCTACATTTCTCTCTGAGTTGCTTCTGAATCTGAACAATATTATTCATTAGGCATTTAAGTATACTTATTTTAGAATTAAATCTTGATGGTGACATTTGCCATTTGGAATTCCAAGGTCATTTCCAAACATCTACTAGGGAGTGACTGTGTATAGCAGTTGCAGGCATGAAAGTATGATTCTTTGAAAGGAATCAATATGTCAACTACCAACGTACATTTTTAATACTGTTTCAAATAGATTGTTTTTCAAAAGTCATTGCAAATGCATAAACCATTTAAAAGGTTGTGAAAAAGTTAATTTTATAACAATTTTAGTTAAATTGAAATCATACTATGCATAAAAAATTTAGTTTTTATGTGAAAAGTGCTTGCTCATTTTTAGGAATCAGTCTAAGAATGATTTAAAAATCCTCAGTACTGGCTCACTAGGATGTTCGGTGTTCATAGGCATTTCTTTCACATTTTCTTCACTTTCAAATTTTGAATTAAGATTAGAGGGTTTACATAAAATAATTTAACTTGAATCATCAAAAGAGGTTATATAAATGGGCTTTGATAGATGGTGATATTTATATGTGCATTTGCAACATATAAATAGTTGCACATTATGAATAAGTCCATCAGTACTTACCTAGAGTCAGGCTGTTTTGAGTATTTTTGAACAAATTTTAGGCTGAAGACTGCCATTAAGGAAATTCACTGAGGAAGTAAGCAACTTTCCATATAGAAAATAAGAATTGCTAGGACATTGGAATTTGTGGAATGGCTGCTTATGGAATATCAGTATTTTACTTTATCATTTTAAAGTTCATCATTGTGATCTTTGGAGAAGAAATGAAAATATGCCCTTTATTATTTATATTCTGTATATCTATATAATAGAAATGAAAATGTAATGAATGGATGTATTAATAATGTCTTAGCTCTTAAGGGTGCATACCCTGAAATTTATAGAATTAAAGCAACCTATTTCAGTTGCCGTATAGAGGTGGGCACCTGGAGCACATGTAATATTAGACAGCTCTTTGCCAGTCAAAATAGACAATATATTGATGCACTATTACCTTAGTGATTGCGCCAGCTATGAGTTAAATGAACCGTCTAATAGGCTTAATATTATCAATATGCTAACTGCCGTACAGAGTTTGCTGTTTGTGGACAATACATTTCCCAAGAGATGTTCAATTCTAATCTCTATTACTAAGCAGTGATTGAAGAGTTTTTAGGACTAAATTTTAATGAAAGATGAAACAATTTTTTATAAACTTTGTAGATAATATAAGTCTAAATTCATTGCAACTAAACTCTATAAAATAGGCCTCCTTCTGCCTGTTTCCCTCAGACATGCATATCTCCCTTCTGGATACCTGGATGCCTGCATACTCAACATAGTGACAAAATTACATTTCAAAAATCTGGGGTCAACTGATTTTTGGGTATTGGGGGCTGCATTTCCATGTATAGGTATTAATAAGTAACAATGGCCTACACAGAGACTAATTTAGCTTAGAAACGAGATAACAGCTTTATTCTAGCAATTCTTCCAAGCTGCCATTGAGGCTATCCTCCTTGTTTTATTTGCCCATTCAATAAATATGTATTGAATTTCTATCATATGCTATATACACTGCTAGTTTTCACAGAATGCTTATTGCTCCATTAGGCCTGTGACACACAGAATGAGTAACTGAATCTTCCATGGTGGAAAAAGATTTCGTTGTTTTGCCATGACAACATCCCTGTATTTCTACACTTTAGGGCCCGCTTGCTTAGCAAGATAACAATTTCTTCTACTCCCTTCAAGAATTTCTTAGGATCCAAATTATTATTTTTTTATTGTTGAGACACACATAAACTGTTGTGTGGTAACAGAACCACTCTATGCAGCGACAGGGACAGTATTTTCCAGAGACCTTCTGCTTAGTTGTTGCCCTATTTTTATTGGAGTCTTCTCATCGCTTCCTTAAACTCAATATAATCAAAAATTTTCAGTGGACGTTGGGGTTGACCTGTATTTTGAAGTTTGGAAATGGGAGTGGAGAAGACAGCAATTAGAGTATCCATTCAGAGGAAAACTAAGTTTGTAATAAAGATTGTTAGGGGTGGTATAATATGCTTGCCACTTAGCTAGGCATTTACTTTATAGAATTAGTAATTGGATATTTTTTGAGGGAACTGCTTATGTTTTCTCAGAAATGTATTTTTTATTGTCCAGAATTATATAGTATGCAATATTTAAAGAAACTGTGAGTCCCTTCATAGTAATCAGTAAAATTATTTCTCAGTGTATGAACACACTTATATTCACAAATATATATAAAGCACCTATTCTGTGCTAGGTGCTAGTCTTGGTCTTGTGGGGATTTAGCTGTAATTAAGGCAGATGTTATCTTGGCTCTCTTAGAACTTGCAGTCTAACAGAAAAGACATAATAATAACCCTGTAATTAATATGAATTTCAGATAGTGTGAACTATTCCAAAGGAGATAAAATACAGCAATATGATGGGGGATTACTTAGGTGGAAGATTAAATGTGATGACTAAGGAAAGTAATTTTAAAAGCATATGAATTGGGGAATTTAAAACCCATATCTGCAGAGGCCAAGAGGACTTGCTGATGGGTTGAATGCAGGGGATAAGAAAAACATAAGGAATCAGCAATCACTTGTAGGTTTGGGGCTTTGCCCAAATAAAGTCCTGTCCGGTATCCTATTCTAGGTATCAAATCAGAAAAGGCTAAGGGCAATAGCAATGACAGAAAAAGGTCAAAGGATCAAAACAAAGTGATGATAAAACCATCTTTGGATGTACTATGCTAATATTTCTAAAAATAGGAAATACAGTGTAGCTTGAATTAGTTCAGTGTGGATGCATGCAAATTAAATGTATTGCTTTAGCATTAACCTTTGCTTCAACTCTAGGGGTTTGTGCCTCTTGATTTGACTGTAAACATGATTTTACTTTTTCCCTCTATGTTTAACAACTTGGTCAAATGAATACTGTATGTCTAAATGTTTCTTCTGATTCACTCTGGGCTGAGGTCATATTGTGTGCTAGGTGTGAAATAATTACAAAGTAAACAATTTGGCTGTGGTGAAGAGAGAATTTTATTCTGATTCCAACTAAATCTGTGATCTAAGAGATATCTTTATATTCTTTTTATGCCCAAGGGGCATTGTAAGTGTACTGCTAAAAACCCCCTTGAGTTCAGAAAGAAATGTAGGTCATTTCTTTATTTATTTTGAATCTTCTACTAAATGTCCTGAAGTAGCATGTTCCACAGTCCTATTTTGAAATAGAAATAATATCCTCTATCCAGGAAATTTTTAAAGGTTATGCATTATCTTGTTCTTGGCATTAAGAGTAAATTTCGTATTTATGAATTATTGGCAAAGTGCCAAAAAATGGTAACGAGCCAAGATTGTATGTATGTGAAAAAATGTTCTTGTAAATTTTGAAGTATTTGTATTGTGGCTTTATGATTGTTTATGGTAGATACCAAAGGGCCTTTTAACTCATTTTTATGTGCTCCATGCTTATGTAGGCATTTCTGTGATAACTTAGTCTTATAGAATAGCGTATTTAGTAAAGAAACTGTGACTGTTGATTATTTCCTCATCTTTTATAGCCCAGAAAACTTAGCACCAAATCTGAATCCTTGGTGGGTTGATTGAGCACTCCATCTTTATCTATAACCATTGCTATATATCGTAATATTTTACTTCATTTCAGTTTAGCAGAGAGAGGGATTTTAGCACCAGTATAGCAACTTCATTTGTGAAAACATTGGAGAGTTGTGTTCAAGAAGGTAAAATAACTGTTTCTTTGTATGATAATCTTTTTAAGCAGCATTCTAGTGCATGTGGAAAAGTAACCTGCATCTAAGATAGCTGAGTTTATTTGCTGAACTCCAAAAAGTTTTTTTGGAGGTTTTCTGGAAGGTATATAAGAAAGTTTCAAACCAACTATTTTAGATAACTGGTCTCTGTTCTGTTTCCAATATTTGTGTATCACTTGATATTTTGAAATAGTAATGTACAAAAGGAATCCTATAATTCTAGTAGTTGTGTTTTTTTTTTTTTGCTTCTAGAAATGGTATCATAGTGGAGATTTTAAAACATGTATAGTCATGCATGTGTACATGTATGTGAAAGGGTAACCAACATATTTTAATGTCTTATATAAGTTGTATACACAAACACATCCTTAAATTTCTGTGTTTATTTTTTATTTATTTTTACCTTTTTAATGTTTATTTTTGAGAGAGAGTATGAGAGAGAGAGAGAGAGACAGAGCATGAGTGGGGGAGGAGCGGGGGTGGGGGTGACACAGAATCTGAAGAAGGCTCCAGGCTACAGCACAGAGCCCAACATTGGGCTCAAACCCACGAGCAGTGAGATCATGACCTGAGCCAAAGTCAGACACTTAACCAACTGAGCCACCCAGGTACCCCTAATTTATGTGTTTTTATAAGCTTATTTATTTATTCTTTATTTTGAGGAGAGAGAGAGACAGACAGACAGACAGACAGGGACAGAGAGAAAATGCAGAGGGGAGGGGCTGAATTCCAAACTGAGAATACCAAGCTGAGAGTGCAGAACCCAACATGGGGTTTGATTTTACAAACTGTGAGATCATGACCTTAGCTGAAATTAAGAGTTGGATGCTTAGCAAACTGAGCCACCCAGGTGCCCCATATGTGTTCATTTCAAGTTTATTTATTCATTGTGAGAGAGAGAGAGCACAAGCAGGAGAGGAGCACAGAAAGAGACAGGGAGGGAGAGAGAGAGAGAGAGAGGGAGGGAGAGAGAGAGAGAGAGAGAGAATCCCAAACATGCGCCACACTGCCTGCATGGAGCCCGATGCGGGGCTTGAACTCACAAACCGTGAGATTATAACCTGAGCACAAATCAAGAGGACTCTGATGCTTAACTGACTGAGCCCCCCAATTGCCCCTATCCTCAAATTTATATAAATTGTCTACACTTCTGCATAAAATATTGGTCACTCTTGCATGCTTTAGACTAAAGTGGATTCTGATCTGCTCAGTAATTCTTCCCTCACTCTGGGACTTTAACAAAAAGCAAAGGACTGGCTCAATCTAGAGAAAGGAGAAAGCTAACAGTAGAAAAAATGATTTGTGCCAGGCTTGAAAGATCCCAATCTTTCCATTTTTATATTCCAAAGAAGCTCTTTCTTGGGGACATGGTACAGAAAGGCCAGGATTTCCATTACGGTTATTCATTGTGCAGTGGTGCCCTGCTGAGAGTCTGACTAGGGGCTTTAGTAGTTTGGTACTGTCTCTATTCCCTAAGCTGTGTACCCACAAGTCTACATCCAAACAGGGAGACTGCCCTTCTGTAATTTGCACATTAGCATCCTAGTCTCTAGAGACAGCTCAGGCAGGTCATGCGATAGGCAGCTACTGTATATGACTCTAGTGGTCCTCACTTCTCATGTTCCCCTCAAAAGTGTTTTCTGGAGCACTTCCTGCTCTGTGCTGTTTCTTCTTTTCCTCTATCCACCTCTCATTTGCTAGCAGGAAGCTAATTCCATTAAGGGTGTTTTATTATTTTTCTTTGTTAGAATGAGGCAAATGCTACCCTGGAGAGTTATATTTGCTATTATCATTATGTCAATATCAGTGGAATCTGGAATATGCCCCAGCATTTTATCTTTTTTCAGAACACCCTTGCTTCAAAATACAGCATCTTTATTTGTAATTTATATACCTTCTAACCTCTGGGTGAATGACTATAGTCTTGTACATTAAAAAGAAAATCTAATTTAAATAAACTCACAAATGGAAGCTGGAATGATAATAATAATTGTTCACACTTATGTAGCATTTACTCTGTGGTGATCATTGTTATATTGTGGTGTTATAGTTGTTTTATGTGCATTAACTCATTATATCTTTTCAATAAGTCTTTGAGGTTACTATTATTAGTTCCATTTTATATATGGGGGAAATAAGGCACCGAGAAGTTACATAACTTGCCCAAGTTAACATAGATAATAAGTAACTAAATAATAAATAAATAATGAATAATAAATAAATAAATAAATAAATAAATTGGGGAATGATGATTCAAACCAAGGCATTCTATTTCATGGCCTTTTTTACTATGCTATAATTTATGAAATTGCTAATTGCTTTGATAATGTTTCCCTTTAACATTTCATCAAGCTCTGCAATAAATCACCACTTATTTTTTCTTGCTATTCACTGAGGATAAAGTAGCATCATATCAGTAGCTGTAAGAGGTTTTCTGTTTAATCGATGTAGTGCTTTTAGAAGTTTGTACATTATAAAAAGCTTCATTTGTATAATGGATGACTGGAAGAACCAGCTTATTTTATATATGTGAATACATATATAACCAACAGTTTGTTTGCTCTGTCTCTAAGCTAGTGAGGTGGTATAAATGTGACTGTACCTAAAGTGCAGTTATTGTGCTTTAACTTATAAGTGTTTCTTGAGAAAGAAGACTTATTCCAAAATATTAAAATACAGAAAGGAAGTATTGAAAACCCTGGTTTGTAATATCTTTTCAGAGTTGTCTTCACTGTCTTTTCCCCCTGGAATATATATTTGTATCTCCAGGTGTCTAATCACATTAAGATCCAAACCCTAACTCAAACTTTTTAATTCCTGAGGTTTGCAATAGTAATTGAAAGTTCATAGATAAATTTCACTGGTATAGGGGAATATTCTTGATGTGCATACTGCTAGACCACTGTTTAGCTTGAAATGTTAATATGGTGATTATAGGGAGATTGGATCTATTTGGACCTCATAAACAAGAAGGGCTATAGATGATAGTATTTCGACTGGTTAGTTGGCATTAAACCTCAACAGAACTGTGAAAAGGTGATTGGCTAAAGAACAGTGATAACTAAGTTAAAAAAACATACAGTAGAGAAGGATCTATACTTTCTTTTTGACACAAACCGTATTATCTGTCATATTCCTTTGCTACTTGCTCCTGATAGAAAGTAACCTGGGAAAGAGATTTAGAACAGAACATTTCTGACAAAATAATAGTTTATTTAAGGTTTTATTAATGTTTTTGTGTTATTAGGCAATCTGGTTTTGCTTTGCATTTTTTCTTTTTTTAACGATTTTACTCATTTTTGAGAGGCAGAGAGAAACAGTGCATGAGTGGGGGAGGTGCAGAGAGAGAGAGAGGGAGACACAAACAGGCTCCAGGCTTGGAGCTGTCAGCACAGAGCCTGATGTAGGGCTTGAACCCACAAACTGTGAGATCATGACCTGAGCTGAAGTCAGAGGTTTAACCAACTGAGCCACGCAGGTGGCCCTGTATTTTCTAACTCTATGTAAAACGTGTGTGATGTTCATCTGGTTACTCATTAGGGAATAAGATTGAGTTAGTGATATGACTAATGCATATAAACAAAATTAATGAGGGAGACATGTGTAATATAGTACAAGGACAAAACACTGGGACTTTTACTAAATGGAGAATCAGAAACTTACTCCTAGTTGAGAAGCTGTTGGGAAGAAGAGCTGGGGCACAAGCTTGGTTGACAAAATTCAGTTAATGAACAATGTTCATGTCATGACTGCTTCCATGGTTGAATACAAGGTGCTGTGCAGTTATCTCTGCAGTGTTGGCTGCAACTCTGTTATGTTCTCTCTCTCTTAAGTCATGTTGGAATGCAAGTGGGTTAGATTGACTTTATGGTAAAGAAAACATGGAATCTGTTTTTTAAGTGATTTACATATTTCTATAAAGTACTTATAAAAGTAAAAACTTTTTGAATTTTATTTGCCATTGATATCACACCAATGTGTGACAAGACTCGAGACATGTGAGTGGAAGAAGCACCTCCTAGTATATAGTATATAAGTTTACTGGTAAAGGAGGGCAGTAGGCCTTCTCTGGAAGAAAGTATTGTATCTCAGGCCACCATGTTCTTGCCAGTTAGATATACTAAGATAAATAAGATGTTTTATGTCCTCGAGGAGCTCATTATTTTTCAAAAGAGAAGTAGATACATAAAGTATCTGCTATACATAAAGTAATTACCACAATGGGGTAACTGCTGTAAAGAGCCATGAAAGAATAATATTCTTATTATTGAAGAATAATTAAAAATCAATCCAGGTGTTTTCAGAGAAAAAAAACATATAACTTGAGGTATATGTAGATTTTCTCCAAAAATAGGCACTCAGGGCAGATGAAGCTGCATGAACAAGGGTAGATATGACAAAACAACACATGTTCGGGAGAAACACATAAAATATTTTGTTGCAGAATGTGGTATGAAGGACAGGAGGGAGATGACAGATGGGAATCAACTAGTATAGGACCTTTTTAGTATGACCTGTGATTAAACTTTAATGGACTTTTAAATTAGGGGTTTGGAAAAATATGATCAGATTGCATTTTTCAGTGATCACTTTCCGTAGGAAGATGAAAGATTGATGGGAAAACATTTAGGAGGCTTTTAAATTATAGTCTAGCGATTATCATGGCTTGAACTAGGGTAGTGGCAGTGGAGATATAAAGGAGTGAGCTAAATATTTGGAAAGTGAAATTGATAATTATTAATGACCTCTAACTTGGGGAGGTGAGAGACAGAGAAGAAGGGGGTAAATAGAAGAATCATCACATGATTCTCATGTGATGGATGATGGTGTTACTTACTGAGTTGGGGAAGAATGGGAAAATCAAAAGTTAGATTTCAGACCTACTAAGTTTGAGCTATAGGATAGGTTAGTGGCTATGTCCTATAGGTAGCTGTATGTAGTAAATTGGAGCTCAAATATCTGGGTTTGAAAGAGAGCTTGGAACTTCATCTGCATGCATATGGGATGAAAATAGTATGCATGCATACTATGAAAATGGATAAAATTACATAAAGAAGGATTGTGAGACAGAAAAAAAAAGAGGGGCCAAGGATTAATCCCTGAGCAACACCAACATTTCAAGGGCCAATAGAAGAGTCCATGAATGAAATGCCAACAAAAGAAGTAGCAAAATGAAGAAAATGTGCAATCATAAAAGCCAAGAGAAGAAAGTATTTCAGGAAGAAATGACTGATTTGATCATATAGAATAATGGTGAGAAGTTAAGTTGGATGAAGACAGCAAACAATCTTTTAGATTTGTTTGGCAGCATGGAGAATATTAGTGATTTTAACATAAGCATTCTCTAACAGTTGGTATGGATAGAAACCAGATTGGAATTCTGTGGAGTTTAGGGCTATTGGAGGTATCTGGGGTGCCAGTCACTGAGATAATACAGAAGGGATATAAGCTTTGGTAGGAGAAAGAATGAACTATGGATCCTGTCGAATATAATACTCAGCTGGAGATGTTCAGTAACTAAAGCATATAGTCTGAGTCCCACAAAAGCAATCTGGTCTGGAGATAAGGATTTGGGAGGGAGCAGTTCAACTGCTCTTGCTGGATATTTTCAGTCACATTTTGAAATAAAATTGGGACTGATTCATTATGGAAATTTGGCAATTTTTGTTAATGTATAATTCATTATAGTTATAAACACATACCTCATAGTTTGCAAAGGAGACAATTGACGAATGAAATATGCTGGCTTAGCCTTCAGTAAAGATTATTTGAATATGTTCTTAGATTGGTAAGACAGTTAATAACTGAAGAGTATGTTTTCTGAGTCTAGGATTTTAGTTAGTAAAAAAAAATTGTAAAAGTTGAGCATCCTTATAAAATTCAGACTTAAAACAGATAGTCCTATATAAGTGACTCACCTCAGAAAAGGAGAAAGGCTTGAAACCACCAATTATTGCATTTATTCTCTAGATTTCTGAAGTGCCATCTTAAGTTACAAGCTCATTTTGACTTCATTCACAATGGAGTATGACGACCAGAAATGTATGACTGTTTGTCATACAGTTTTTAATGCTAGTAAAGAAAACATGAAATATGATTGACCTTATTAATTTTAATTTTTTACAATTTAAAAAAGTTATATTAGTGATTTTACAGAATGAAACCTTTATCCATTTATGCTTCTGAAAAATGACCTTGTAAAATGTCAAAATTGCTATTGTGTGCTTTTTGAACAATCATTATTAATTTGTGCTTGATACATTTAACCTCTTTATTGAAGGTCAAGGATTCTGTTAGGGCATTTTTGTCAGTAAAATGTTGACATAAATTAACTAGATGGCTGAATTCTCACTGACGATACTGTCACATTTTTTAAGAAATTGTCTAATTGATAAGACCATTTTTTGCTCACTGTTTTTCTTAGTAACAACCACCGGTTCATTAAATACTGCCTTAGAGTGTGTGTTAGGTATCAAAATTTACTGGTCATAGTTACAATTCTTATTTAATAGATCTTTAGTTTAAATTGCTATAATTATTATCATTCTCAATGACTATGTATATATGCTTTGAATTTGGATGAGACGTGATTGTGTGGATACTTTAAGATCATTGGTAGTTATGTTGACCTTAATGTATTTTTGATATTCAATACTGAACTTAGACATCCACAATTTAATTTACAAAGTCATATTCCAAACTGTAAAGTCACAAAACAAAGGCAATAATGAAAAGCAGGAACATTGTCTTATTATTTTCTTATCTAAAACTTGCCTATCATCCAGTCATGCGGTATATTTGGTGAACAATCAAATTTGTTACCTGCACCTAAACAAGAATTTCTGTTGTTATGTGGCAATGTTTTCTTTTTTTTTACCTTAGCCATCTTTAAGGAGATGCTTGTAATAACTATTGTTCCAAAGGCCTAATATTGACATGTAATGAGTATATGGTATAGGGGAGGAAAAATAATCTTTCCTCTACCCTTCTAAGTTTTTTCCTGAGACCCCTTTAATACAAGATTAATAGGAGGGGCACCTGGGTGGGTCAGTCAGTTAAGCATCCAACTTTGGCTCAGGTCATGATCTCATGGTCTGTGAGTTCAAGCTCTGCTTCAGGCTCTATGCTGACAGCTCAGAACCTGGAGCCTACTTCAGACTCCGTGTCTCCTTCTGTCTCTGCACCTCCCCAACTCACACTCTGTCTCTGTCTCAAAAATAAACAAACATTAAAAATTTTTTGAAAATAAACGATTAATAGGAGAAAATTAAACAAATTTATTAACATATATACCTCACTTTACCTGGGGAGATAACCCCCTTGGCCCAAGCCACTGCCTTAAATATCATCTTCAGCTAAAGACAAAAGTAAGATGTTGGGGTGTAATGGGGGTAAACTGTACTATATCAACAGGACAGAAACAGGAATGTTCCATGTGCAGTCAAGAAGAATGGGTATTCTGCTGTTTTAGGATGAAAAGTTCTGAATATATCTGTTAGGTCCATCTGGTCCAATGTGTCATTCAGAGCTGTTGTTTCCCTATTGCTTTTCTGCCTAGATGATCTGTCCACTGTTGTAAGTGGATTATTATAGTCACCTACAATTACAGTATTATTATCAGTAAGTTTGCTTGTTTGTGATTAATTGATTTTTATATTTGGAGGTTCCCCATTGGGGCATAAATATTTATAATTGTGACTCCTCTTAATGGGTAGACCCTTAATTATGATATAATGCCTTTCTTCATCTCTTGTTACACTCATTGTTTTAAAATCTAGTTTGTCTGATATAAGTATGGCTGTTTACCCTTGAACAACACAGGTTTGAATCGTGTGGGGCCACTTATGTGCAAATTGCTTGCAGTACAGTACTGTAAATGTATTTTCTTTTCCTTATGATTTTCTTAATATTTTCTTTTCTCTAGCTCACTTTATTGTAAAAGTGCAGTATATAATACTTATACAAAATATGTGTTGACTATTTTATCAGTAAGGCTTCTTTCTGGTCAGAAGTAGGCTTTTAGTAGTTATGGTTTTGGGCAGTTAAATGTTATACATAGATTTCAGCTGTGCAGGGAGGAAAGGGGGGCACCCCTAATCCCTGCATTATCAACTGTATATGGAGAAATATTTTAAATTTATGCATTGTTGGAGAGGAGGAATTTCTTCTGCCTGCAAAGGTCCTCTAGCTGTACTAAGAATCAACTTGACATGAAACAGATAAGTAAAAGAAAATCAAATCTAATTTCATACATACAGGGAATCTAAAGAGACTCACAATTCCAAAGATAGGCAACAAGACATCCTGAGCTAAGGAGGGGTAGGGGTGTGGGATGAAAAGGGGAGGGAGACCATTAACAGAAAAACAAAGGGTTGCCCCACTATGCAGATAAGTTTCTTAGGTAAAGAGGAATCTTTGTTAATAGCTCTCTTCCTCATACAATCAGGCAGTTGAGGGGGATGATAAAGCATTTTTCCTGAATCTGCTGGGTTTTGATTGCTTTTAACTCCAAAGTAATCTTCATGCCAAAGTGGTCCATCTTTGGGGCACCTTCCCTTGGCCCCTACAGCATCCTCAGAGATGGTATGGTTGTGGTACCTAGAATTTGTGTATTGTGAAATTATCCCCTCAGAATTCTTTGGCCTCAGGGTATGAGAAAAGTCTAAGTGATATTTTTCATATCATATTCCCCTATACCTGTTGTCCCATGGTGTAAATGATATTTTAACTTAGGTATTTGAATAACATTTAGCAAATGGATGTATACCTTCCACTACCCTCCAGTACCGTGTTTTTATTTCCCCCACAAAATCTTCACTGAAATATTTAATTCTATTAAAGTTTGCATGGCATATAGCAATCCTGAGACCCTTTTAGTTACTAATGATTATAGCTGTGTCTCAGAGTCTCAAAGCTCTGAACACAGCTATTCCTCATTTTCTGTGAGTTTGTAAGTTTCATGGGTCTTCTGAAGACCTTGAGACATTATTGCCCTTCCTGTAGGCAAGGCTTTATTCATATCCCCACCTTGATATCATCTCCATTTTCTTAACAGTCTTCAATGTCACATATGCTTTGAGGATTTTCTTATTTCATCTGATGATTGTGATCATTTTGATTATGTTAAATGTCATGCTTTTAATATGCCTGCTTTAAAAAGATATTTCAGTAGATAGCATAAACATTAAAGGTAAGGTGGTGAATTTAGTGCTAATATGTCTAAGGTAGGCAACCAACTGTCATTTGTGTAATTCATGATTTTATTATAAATGTCATTGTCCACTAAGTCAGACTTTGTTTTTATCAGATTAAGTTGTGGGATGCTATATACATAGTTAAGCAACAACAGTTACAGGGGAAACACATGCTTTTTTCCTTAAAGGACATCCATAGCTTCTAGTTACTGTGATTTCTGTTGTGTATTTTGCAGATCCATAAAGGTAGTTATACTCTGAAGAAGTTTCTATGCTGTACCTCAATAAAGTTAGTAATTAATATATATTAGCCTTTAACCTCTGTGGCATTTCTGTTTAGAATATGTGAATCGACTATTACTTATCACAAAAGGAGAGGAAAAAACCTAAACTCTATTTTGCTCCTATTATTTGCCACAGTATACTGAGTAGATTTTTGATGTGGGGAATAAATGGCAATTGTATTAGGGAGAACTAACCCATTTTAATGATTCCTTCCATAAAGAAAGAAATGCTAATCACTAATGATGCGTTCACGGAAGACAACATTACTCATTCTCAGTTTGAAAAACTGGATTCCTTTAATATTAGTAATAATTGTTATTGTTGAGTGAAGTCAAACTCAACATTGCCTTTGATGATAAAAATGAAATGTTGATTAACATGCATTTCTCTGCTTAACTAGCCCTTTAGGTTGGAATAAAAATTAGTAAATTTCACTTGCTTTATTTATGCTTATTAGCAAGAGGTCCTGGTAAAAAGTTACAGGCCCACTACCAAATAGGGCTGCGTTGGTTACAGAAGTAGAATTAAAAAAGAGGATCTGGAGCCAGACTCCTTGGGTTCAAAACTCATTTCTACCAGTTTATTACTGGTATGATTTTGTGTAAGATACTTACTATCTCAATCTCCTCATCTATAAAATGGAGATAATTATAGTATTTACTCCTTAGTTTTATTGTGAAAATCAAGTTAATATAAGTGAAGTGTGGGGCACCTGGGTGGCTCAGTGTGTTGAGCACCGACTTCGGCTCTCGCAGTTCATGAGTTTGAGCCCCGCGTCAGGCTCTGTGCTGATAACTTAGAGCCTGGAGCCTGCTTTGGATTCTGTGTCTCCCTCTCTTTCTGCTCCTCCCCCACTCATGCTCTCACTCGCTCACTCTCTCTCTCTCTCTCTCTCTCTCTCTGTCTCTCAAAAATAAATAAACATTAAAAATTTTTTAACAAATATGTAAAGTGTTTGAAATAGTACTTATGCTATATGTGCCAGTTCTTATGATCATTTTTGTTAGTATCAATAATGTCTGCTTCTTATAGCAGCAAATATTTTTTAGTTCAGGGGTTTTGTCAATTCTTTGTCATCTGTTTACAGAGAATGGGGTCATACCTTTGATACCATTGCTACCTGTTCAACTTCCCTGTAGAGTCTATGATCTGGCTATAACAATTAGCATACCAGTCTTATTTTGTAGAAAAAGAAACTGTGGGCCAGAAATGCATCTACTTAAGGTTACAAAGTTAGGAATTAGGAGTCTGATTTTGAATATATATCTTCTTATGGCTTGTTTGGTATTATTCATACTTTATGGCTTAAATTTGGCTATGTGTTTTTTCTTCATTTTTGAATACTGAATTCCTTAAGTCTAAGCACCATGTAGTAAATGTATGAAATGTTAGTATAAGTATCAGTTGTTTTGGTTTTCTCAGGAAAAAGAGTGAACCCTGAAATATAATTTATGGAATTCTCTTTCTGTAGATGTCTGTTATAAAACTATATATACCTAATGTGTTAAAAGTTACCCTTAAGAATGGAGAAGACTAAGGTTAATGGCAAATAAAAAAAGAAAAAAGACTCAGGAATTGAGAAAGACTCAGGAATTGGCTTTAACTTTTGTGAGTAGAAGACATAGGCTAAAAATAAATCAACAGGAATATAATATTTCCAAATTGTATACTTTCAAAATAAAAGTAGAATGCAGTATTTCCAAATTTTCCACTTTAAAGGTCAGATATGGAATACAAAATTCCTCCATCTTCAGTAAACAGAGATTGCTGTAAGTTTCAAGATTCATTCAGCCTTGCAGCTTTTAGCTGAATATTATTGATTCTTCTCTTTTAACTCTTAAGGTTTTCATAAATACTAGTTTCTGTAAACATTTAAATGTATGCCCATTTTATGAATTTTAAAAAATTATAATATTTGTTTTAAATGAAAAGTTCCAATAGCACTATGGATTATCACAATAAAAACTAACCTTTCCTCACGTTTCTATTCTTATCTGCCATTGTTATCTACTAGTTCACTAATCCCCATCATTTTCAAAATCAGTGTTCAGTATATTTGAACTGTGCTCCTGCTTCAGAAGTGCCAATTTGATTGTGATCACTTGTGCCTATGATTTATATTGGGGGCAAAGAATTTCCTTGCCCTTCAATGTCCTTCTAGCTACACTAAAAATAATTGACATGAGACAGATTAACAAGAGAAAATAAAATTTAGTTTAAATATACAGGGATTCCATGCAGACATGAAATTCCAAAGACAGGCAACACGAGGCTTGTATGATATCTTGAACTAAGTAGAGGGATGGCTGTCTGAGATACAAAGGGGAGGAAAACCATTGGCAAGAAAGTGAGAGATGTTTGCAAAACAAAGGCTTCTCAGTTATGCATATAAGATTCTTAGGTAAAGAGGAATCTCTTAATTGCTTTGTTCTTGGTATAAGCTCTATTTTCCAATTAAATTTAGGCAATTAAGGGAGAGGTAGAGAGCTTTTCCTGAATCTGCTCGGTTTTGATTGCTTTTAATTCAAAATCTTCAAACCAAAGTGGCCCATCTTTGGTTGGTCTGCCCTAGGGCCCCTACAATTAATATGCTCTGCTCCTGTTCCTGTCACATACCATTTCCCCAAATGAAATACCTACCTGATGTCTCTGTCTCAACTAATCATAGCACTTACTTCCTTCACAATCTTGTTTACTACTTCTAATTATTCTTGATACTAGCTTTGAGAGTACTGAGGAGAGTTAACTATGCCTGAGTGGAGCCTTTCATTATCTTAATATGCATTTTCTTAAGATGTGCCTTTTGCTTTCTAAATGCTCTTGAATTACTTTCAAATTCTGTCTTTGGTATCCTTAACCTGTTTCTATCTTCCTGAGGGTAGGAAACATGTCATCTATTTTGCTTTGTTCCCTTCACAAAACCATTCGGTGTTTAGTTCAAGTTATTTTCTGACTAACTTTCTCAGTTGGGTAATGTTCAGGGCGTACATATTTCTTTTAAATTAGCTTACATAATACAAAACTAGACAAATGCAGGAATTGGGGAGATTTATGATCCCTTAAAACCCCAAGCCAATATTCTCTGTTAGTATGGAGTATATCAATGTTGAACTCTTTACCTTTGCTTAGCCTTTATGTATTTATGTATGTATGTATGTATTTTAGTTAATAGCATATTAATATTTTATTTTTATTTTTTTAACATACTGAAAGAAGATTTTATTGACCAATACTCTTTCTACACACTATTATTTCACAGAGTTAACTATATGGTACTTTAAGAAAAAGCATTTATTTAAATTCAAGTCAGTTAACATACAGTGTAGTATTGGTTTCAGGAGTAGAACCCAGTGATTCATTTCTTATATACAACACCCAGTGCTCCTCCCAACAAGTGCCCTCCTCAATGCCCATCACCCATTTAGCCCATCCCCTCACTCACCTCCCTTCCCTCAACCCTCAGTTTGTTCTCTGTATTTCAGAGTCTCTTATGGTTTGTCTCCCTCTCTGTTTTTATCTTCTTTTTCCTTCCCTTCCCCTATGTTCTCATCTATTTTGTTTCTTAAATTCCACATATGAGTGAAATCATATGGTATTTGTCTTTCTCTGATTGACTTATTTCACTTAGTATAATACACTTTAGTTCCGTCCATGTTGTTGTAAATGGCAGGATTTCATTATTTTTGATCTCCAAATAATATTCCAACACTTCTTTATCCATGCATCAGTTGATGGACATTTGGGCTCTTTCTATAATTTGTCTAATGTTGATAGCACTGCTCTAAACATTCGGTGCATGTGCCCCTTTAAATCAGCATTTTTGTATCTTTGAATAAATACCTAGTAAATTGCTGGGTTGTAGGGTAGTTCTGTTTTTAATTTTTTGAGGAACCTCCAACTGTTTTCCAGAGGGGCTGCACCAGTTTGCATTCCCACCAACAGTGCGAATGTGCTCTCCTTTCTCCGCATCTTCACTAACATCTGTTGTTTCCTGAGTTGTTAATTTTAGCCATGCTGACAGGTGTGAGTTGGTATCTCATTTTGGTTTTGATTTGTATTTCCCTGATGATAAGTGATGTTGAGCATCTTTTCATGTGTCTGTTAGTCATTTGGATATCTTCTTGGGAAAAGTGTCTACTCATGTCCTGCCCATTTCTTCCCTGGATTATTTGCTTTCTGGGTGTTGTGTTTGATAAGTTCTTTATAGATTTTTGGATAGTAACCCTTTATCTGATATGTCATTGGCAAATATCTTCTCCCATTCCATTGGTTGTGTTCAGTTTTGTTGATTGTTTCCTTCATAGCCCTTATTTTTAGCACGGAAAATGGGAGCAGGTCTAGAAATTTTAGGCAATTAAGATTGTACCTGTAGCCTTGATTTTTTTCTACTTTATTTGGCAAAAGTAGTCCTCTTTGGCTGTGTGTTTAAGTAGCTCTGCATTCGGAAGAATGTTGATTTTCCAAATTATGTATAATATTTTATGCAGGTTTAGTTTTTTCTTGAAATCAGAATGAACATCCCAGGATCAGAGAGAGAGAAATACTTTACACATATAATTAGCTTTTCCTTAACAAGAAAGGCTGATGAACAAATACTGCCTTGATAATTCAAGGCATTAATACATGAATGTGTATTAGTCTCACTGGCTGAGAGTCTGTTGTCACTCAGTAGGTCAAATCTAATCCATGTATCTATAGTCTTAACTGCTCATTTGCACATTGGCTTAACTCTGTGTATTTAAGCATTGCATGTTTTTATATATCTAAGCTTGAGTGCATTATTAAAAGTTTTATCCATTATCTTTACTTTCCAATGAAAAGAAGTGATAACTTGTAATGAATCCGTGTACATTTGCATTAGTATCATGCAGTCCACCCCTGTGCAGACTGTAGCAAGGACAATCAAAATATCTGCATGCAAAGCTGCAGTTTCATTTACAGTTGTTGCAAATCCTAATGTGAATAAAGCCAGCAGATAAAATTGACATTTTCCTAAAACATGACTATATTGATTCCATAGAAGATTTTAATTGCTGAATGTTAGTTCAAGATCAAAATATCCTCCCCTTTATTGTTTTAACTCACCGTATCAGACTGATCACTTTTCAGTGTATAACTATGAGATGGGACAAAAATAATGTTTTGAAGTTTTCTTAACATTTCAAATTTTCATTTTATTTGCTCCCAAATCACCAAGAAATGGAAGAAGGAAATAGCAGAGAATTATTTTCTCAAAGGAAAATAATATAGGACATTATCTTCATTGGTATAAATTTAGTACTTATGAAAATTTTCAGGCTGAAGAGTCTTAGATCAAAGCCAGAAAGCTTTGCAGTCCAAATTTAAGATGACCTATAGATCTTTCCCATTTTAGTTTTTAAATGCAAACCATACCTATTTCCCATCTTTATCTTTGTTTCTGCATTTTCCTTTCCCCTTTATTTCCCATTTCCAGCCTTCTTTCTAACCTGTAAAACTTTTACTCAAGGAGGAAATGATCTAAATCTTGATCTCTTTTTGAAATCTCCTGTGGAATATTATTTATGATTATACTGAAAATTTTTAAATGGTTCTGCTTTCTAAGCAACTCAAAACAAGAGGACAAATCTTATTTGCTCTAACTCCAAATATCTGCCTACATATATACTTTCCTGTTAGACCTTCAAACACATGAGGATGTGAATTCCTCTCAAAATACCCTTCTGTACATTAATTATAGTAGTCATAACAATTCATAAAAGGTGACCTGAAGCCTATTTGCTTCATAATACTTCAAATTCCATTTAGCAAATGCATTAGGTAATTTTGCTTTATTTTTTCAAGAGCAATACATTCAAATAGTTCTTGAGTATCTGCCATATGTTATGTTCTGCTTGGGCTGAACCTAAAACAATGAATAAAGTAGGATTCCTGACATAGAAGAGTTCACAGCCTAGTTAGGGAGACAGGCATGTAGATGAATGAATAAATTATACTATAGTTTGGTAAGTACTACAGCCAAGGTGTGAAAAAAGTGCTCTGGGCATTATAACTTTGTCTGAGACAGTTATCAAGGCCTCACCATTGGAAGTAATAAGTTTGTTTCCGAAGAATAAGGGATTTTCCACATAGAGATGGTAGTAAAGGGTATTTCAGGCAAAGGGATTTATGCAATCATGTTAAGGCACTGTTAGATGATGATGGTTACAAAATTGAATATGGTGGTTCCTGCTCAGGGAAATGATTCTTGCAGCATGGGAGATAGACATTAAAGCAGATAACCACCAGCCATTTTGTGTAGTAGTAGTTGTAGTATTAGCAGCAGCAGTAGTTGTGTTCATTCTATTAGTGGTGTGGATTAAGATACAAAAGGAACATGGGGAAGATATTCTCAACTGTTCCTCATCTGGGAAAACTTTATAGGGCAGACAGCTGTAGTGCTGAAAGAAGTAGTTTCTGGGGTGAATGCAACCTCTATGATAACAAGAAAAATAGCCACTAATATTTATTGAGGGATTACTCCATGCTAGATACTGTACTACATGCGTCAAATGCATTTTCTCATTTAATCCTCCCAATACTCTGAAGTAGATGCTATTAATGAACCCCAATTTTAAAAAAAATGTGACTCTCCAGGTGATTCAGTAACTCCCCTAAACCCTCATGGAAATGGTGGAACTGAGGTTTGAGGCCAATCTGATTCTGAGTCCTTTGTTCACATATAAATTTCATACAGTGAGCCATCTCATATATTACAGTGGAAATGAAAAATATATTAGATATAATCCAGTCTCTCCTCTTGAGGATTTCATACTCTAGAACTTGTGCAAGACAACTCTTATAAATAATTATAGAGTAAAATAGTATATGCTATGCTGAAGATATTTTTAAGGTTCTGGAGGCAGCTTAAAATTGTGAGGAAACCACCAGATTTAGTGCAAAAGATATGGACTTACACCCTGTGTAACTTTCAACAAATTATCAGTCTTCTTTGATGCTCAGAACCATGTCAATTGAGTTTAATAATAACTGCCTTATAGGACTGTTATGAATAGTAAATAAGACTAACAAGATGGGCTATATAAATCACTGAGTGACTGTGGAATCTGGTATCTTCAAATAATAGGAAACAGAAGTTCTTTGAGAAGATCTTATATTGTTGGAAAGAACGTGAAGTTAGACAAAACTTACTGTATGTGTGACCTTATAAACCTGGAATCTTAGTTGCCTCAGCTATAAAACAGGGATAATGCCACTACCTTCTAGGGTGGCTGTGCATTTCCTTACACATATTCCTTGGGTGTTTAATGAGAGCATGAGAGACCTTGGCCCTTGAAGAAGGAGTAAGAGTTCTCTGCCAAAAAGTAGTTTGAAAGAACAGGATAATGCTTTAAGAAGACTCCTTAGGAAACCACCTGGAATTTTTTAACAATTGCTGAGAGCTGAAAATTGCCTTGGTCTTTTATATAGGCATCTTTACGAAGAAAGGCGATCATGGAATAAACAGAAAACTGAAGGGACTGGAGAAATGCTCTCCCTTTTTCTTCAGATGCTTATTGAAGAAAAAATAGTTGTGGAGAAAAGGGGTGGACAGCTGCTCTGTTCTTCCTTGTCAGTGTTTAGTTGGAGAGGAATGCACAGAGAGAATACCAAGGGAGGTTCATGGTCCCAGTCTGCTGTCATTTAATAGTTTCTGTGTCTGCTTTTTATAGATATTTTGTCTTCTCCCTTGCTGTCAGCTGTCACTTTGTACACTTGTCAGTGCGCCTACCCTGTCTTAGTAATTAGGGCCTAAGTTGCTGACATTAAAGAAATAATAGGCTGAAACACCTTTGTTTCTAAGTGACCTAATTAGCCTGGATTTCTGAAGCTTTTAGCATCAGCAGGCAAACAGCAGCAATAGCAAGGAAAAGACTTGGCAGAGTTTGAGGGGTGGCAAGATTATCTGTGGCTTCTGGTCAAGTTGAGAGATGGAATATATAAAGAAAAAGAATAGGAAATGTTGTTAGCATAAATTTTGCACTTAGATTCTGCTCTGTGCACTTGGACAAATAGCTTTACCTCACTGTTCACAATTCTTAGGGATGAAATTGTTTATTAATACCTACTTTGCACTACTGTGATGAAAATTTGCCTAGCACAGTTCTTTTGCTAGAGTAGACATTCAGTAAATGTCAAATTGTTTACAGTTCCACAGCCAAGTAAATATGTATGGTCAACTCTTGAAAATACCCAAGGTCTTTATATTTTAAGTTGTTTACTTTTAAAGGCACAGTGGTGAGGAGTTTCCAAAGATTATACCAGATGGAAGTATATAATTTAGTCAGTTTGACTGAATTAAGAAATGCACATTTTGAGGACTAGTGAGAAATGCATTAAAGGAAGGTGGCAAATGGAAATGAGGATGGGAGAACTGCTCACATTGTTCCTTGAAAACAAATTCTAGAGGTTAGGCTGTATCTGGCCAGCATTAGGGAACCTGGGTGGATCTTGTGGGTTGATGTCTGAGACAAGCTGATCTGGTAGCTAGACACGGACACTGGAGAGGGAGAAGGTATGGGCAGGGACATGAGCTTTAGCAGGCAAGGGGGAAGGTAATGAAACCTTATAAACTGTGGGGATAGCAGTGGACATAGAAACGAAGAAGCATATCTTAAAGGATCTGTGAGTGTTGACTATGGAGTCAAAGGATCAACTGGCTGATAAGCCTCAGGAAATAGAAAATGGCTCTGATGATGGAGAAACAAGAAAGGGCCTTTTTGTGATAGTGTACTATTTCCATTTTTACTGTGTTTACTTTCAGTTTGCAGCCATGTATATAAAGATGAATTTTAAGCAACTAAAAAGTATAGATTTTGAAAGGTGAGCTTTCTAAAATTGTCACTGAGAGGAAGCAGCTGTGGTTAATGGTAAAGGAAGGAAAAGAGATAGAGAAGTGAGAATAATAATAGTGATTAAGATTTGGTAATAGAAAGAAAATAGAAAATAATTTGGAGGAAATTTATGGGCAAAACTAGCAGTTTCAGTCAAGTTGTATGTTCTGAGCAACCTGGTTGTGGGCTTTAAAGTTGGAGTACAATTTGTTTCTTAGCTCTGCTTCTTAGAGTATTTTTTTTTTCTTTTTAAAAATTCTTCTATTTTTGTTTCAGATTTCCAGAGGTTTTACTTTTATTGGGTACTTTTCTTTGCCTCTCCTATACCTCACACTTATTTCCCCTTCTCCTTCATGAAACCTCATATTTTTATCTTTTTAAAAATCTTGTTGTAAACCCTGAGCACCCACCCTTTCAACAACTTGAACCAGATGAATTCCATAGCTTTCTACTGAGAACTAGTTACCAACACTGGTAAGTTAAAAACTACTTGCTTTTTTTATATTAGATACAGCTTTTTCACAGTGGTAGTAGATTCTGCATCTCCAGTGTAACACATAAAGGGAATCAATTCTGCAGTCAGAACACTTGGTTGGAACCCAGCACTGCCCCTTGCTAGGTAAGTGACCTTCAACAGGTTATGTAACCTCTTACATTTCACTTTACTAATCTGTAAAATAAGAGGGATCATAATATTAACCTTTTAGGGTTTTCATGAGGGTTAAAAGTATTAAAATGTTTAGAGTAGTGATGTAGTCCATAGTAAGTGCTGAGTATTGGGTACTATTACTTACTTGTTTTTATTTTGATTTACTAGATAAACTTGAAGCATGGGTATGAATTCAGAATATATTCTACTTTTATATTTGACTTGTTTTTTTGTATATTGGAGAAATTCATCCTCAAAGTAATTGATTTTGTTTTTAAAATAAGATGTATAATTCATTCTCTTTAACGATGGGATACTGATCACATTTAAAACATATTTCAAGATGAATGGGGTTAAAGAGCAATTTTAATTATTTAAAATTAATATAAATAAGATGAAAGTGTTGTCAAAAAACAACTTCTGTGCTCCAGAGCCAAAATATAACACAAAGACAGAGTTTGGGGAGAAAGAGGAACAATAATTTTTTTGCTTTGCCAGGCAAAGGAGGTTGCAGTAGGCTAATACTTCCAAGGCTGCAAGCCTGCTTAGGGTAAAAGGCTGAGGGCTTTTATAGGAAAATACGGGATCTGGGCCATTTTGATAGGAGTCTGGTACATGCTGCCAGTTGCATTCCTCATGTCTTCAAGGTGGTCTCATGACTATTGCTGGCCCTGGCCATCTGAGTCTTGTTACTAAGTATACATTGAGTTCAACAAGATGGCAATATCAATACCGAATTCCTGGAACCAAGGATTCTACAGAAAAACAAGTGAAGAGGAGGGAGAGGCTTTAAGAATGAGGAAGAGAAAAATGTGTTCAGTTTAAAGTCAAGCCTTTCTGAAGAATTAGTGTGTCCCTCTTAATTTCCAGCCATGTTTACATCTCTATAGAGGTTTCAAAAGTTACACAGAAATTACAATATATAAAGTGGCTTCAGGTCATCAAATTATACCGTATTTAGCTTAACATATTCTCTAATACCAATTTTATATGTGAACTAGTAAGCATTTTTAAGGAACATTATTTTTAAAATGGCGTTTTGATGATAATGCCATTTTTTTTATTGTGTAAACGTGCTGCGCTCCATAAATCTTCTGGTGTTTCATTTTCTGGTGACTGAATTCAACAATTTTCATATTCTCTTTACTATACACATTCACGCTTTGATCTTTAAGTGACCTGTCTTCGGGCAATCCTTAAACATCTCATAGTAACAGATATCATGTAATATGCTGACATTATGTCAAATTTACTTTTTTTCTTTATATTTAATTTTTTCAATCTGTGATTTATGACTCACAGGCACATATGTGTCTATATACATGTTAACATGGCATTATTTATATAGTGTGGCTTTGTAACACATCTTCATCCACTAAAGCAAATACTGCCTAAAAATTTCCTTTTGAAAAATCCTCTTTATTTAGCAGTTTGCAGCAGATGATCTTTGTAAGAGAAAATTAATAGCTGTACCTGGAGTGCTCTTAAGTTCAGATTTATACACTGAAAGTATATATTGATCAATTCCTGTATGTTTTTGTAGATCTGAGCAAACTATATTTAAATAGTTATGTTGCTGGAAAGTCTTAAAAGAATATTCAGAACTTTTTTTTAGGACTAAGTAAAATAATTATGTCAGGATCTACTATTAATGTCTTATATTAGGAATATATTCCTATCATACTCAGACTAGAATACTGGTAAAAAGGTATGTCTTGAAACAAACACAAGCTTTCAGTATGTTGGTGATGAATTTCTTCTGTTTTCATTTGGGTCAGTAGGTGGGGCAGTTCACCAAATGTGAAATCGACATTTAAGATTTCTTTTCATGAAATACAAACCCACCAGTGACTAATTCATGAAGAATTGATGCTCAGCTTTTCTTAATATTAGGTTCTCATTTGTCTTGGAGAACACTTAGCCTTTGAGTTTATACAATTGGGCAGAAAGTAAAAACATATTTTGAAGTTTTCAAATTAACTCATTCTTGACCTTTTATTTTAGAATGTTAATTTTAGTATCAGAATGTCTTTATGAAAAAAATCACATAAAATTAGGAGAAGTAGATAATCAGCTTTCATTATTACCATATTATACACTGTGCTATACACTATAGGGTACTTTACTGTGTAAGGAATTTGTTATATTGATGGAATTTATTCTCTGACCAGGTTTATTCTTAAAGATGAGGATATGGAACACCTTTTTTTTTCTTAATAGTCTGAGTGTATAGCTACTGTTTACACAATGGGGTGGTAATGATCCCTCAAACAAGTTGCTTCTATTTCTTCTGAAAGTAAATTGTTGAAAATAGCCATCCAATTTTTTTCAGAGATAAGATTTTATATTAAGTAGAAAAAAAAACCCAAAAGTTTCACATTATCTATGTTTGTATCCATCCAAGTGCTGATCTTAATGACCAATAAAAACTTTTTTTGTCGCAAAGGGATTTTTGTTTGGTAGCTTTACTTCTTTTTTTTTTTTAATTTTTTTTTTGAGGCACAGTTCATTTTATTTTTATTTTTATTTTTATTTTTTTAAACTTTATAGTTTATTGTCAGGTTGGTTTCCATATAACACCCAGTGCTCTTCCCCACAAGTGACCTCCACCAAGACCATCACCCCCCATTACCTTTCCCCCTTCCCCTTCCCCCCTCAGTTTGTTTTCAGTATTCAAGAGTCTCTCATGGTTTGCCTCCCTCCCTCTCCCCAACTATTTTTCCCCTTCCCCTCCCCCATGGTCCTCTGTTAAGTTTCTCCTGTTCCACTTAAGAGTGAAAACATATGGTATCTGTCCTTCTCTGCCTTATTTCGCTTAGCATAACACCCTCGAGGTCCATCCACTTTGCTACCAATGGCCAGATTTCATTCTTTATCATTGCCATGTATTATTCCAATCTATAGATGAACCACATCTTCCTAATCCATTCATCATTTGATTTACATATAGGCTCTTTCCATGATTTGGCTATTGTTGA
>CM053579.1:43640376-43686718 GCA_028646485.1 Cryptoprocta ferox | reverse complement strand
CTTTCTGGCGTCTGTTTCTTCTTTCCCCCACTTGCAAATCCACGTTTTATCCCTTCAGTCCTTGTCAGTTCAATCCATACGGGCGTGCTCGGATTACAGAGCTCCCTGCTCTTCCGCCATCTTGTCCTTGATCGTTACTTTAAATTCTCTATGATACATGCTAGTTACCTCCATTTTGCTTGAGTCTTTTGCTGTGACTTTGTCCCCTTCTTTCATTGGGACATATTTTTCTGTTTCCTCATTTTTTCTAAGTCTCTGCATCTGTTTCTGTGTGTTAAGAAACACAGGTACATTTCCTGTACTTTTTCCATGTAGCTTCTTCCTTGCATTTAGTTATGGAATTTATTATTCCAGGTCAGGTCATTTTCTCAGTTATTTACACTGATGTGAGTGTTCTCTAGTTGTATCCTTGGCAGGAGGTGAGCCTAGGGTGCTCCTACTTACTATCTTCCCCAGAATCCTTGTCAAGAGACACTATTTTAGTTTACAGAAAAATTGAGTAGACTACAGAATTCCAATATATGCCTTCATTCTGCCCCCAGTATTCCCTGTTATTAATACCTTGCATGGGTGTGATACATTTATTACCATTAATCAACAAAAATTGATACACTACTGTTAACTAAAATCCATAGTTTACATTAGGGTTCACTCTCAGTGTTCTACAGTGTGTTTTGACAAATGTATAATGACATTACAATTACAGAATGGTTTCACTGCCCAAAGCATCCCCTGTGCTACATTTAATTGTGTGCGTGTTTTTTTCTGTTTTTTGTTTTTGTAGATATGTTTTCTACTCTTTTGGGTAAATAACTAGGAACATAATTGCTAGATCATATAAAAGTGTGTTTGGTTTTGTACGGCTAGAGCTATTTTATCCTTCCATTTTTTTGTCTTTGTTTGGACCTCAGGCTTATAGAATTGGATTAATTCCTACCCCTTGGTTTATAACCTATGCATACCTGACTTGTGGGTTACTTACTTAATTTATTCGTTTATTAAGCTAATTAGTTATTTTTGATAATATTATACTAAGTTTCCCTCACCTCACCATCCAAACAAAACTTAGGGTCTTGATAATAGCCTGTTTAACTATATTCATCTGTTTACTTATCCTTCCCTTGCCCCCTGAAACCAAGGCCAGTGTTATTTCAGTTTATTTTACTTTATTTTATTTTTATTTTTTAATGCTTATTTATCTTTGAGAGAGAGAGAGAGAGAGGAGAAACCAAGCAGGGGAGGAGAAGAGAGAGGGGGAGACACAGAATCTGAAGCAGGCTCCAGGCTCAGCTGTCAGCATAGAGCAGTACGTGGTGCTCGAACCGATGAACCGTGAGATCAAGACCTGAGGCAAAGTTGGATGCTTAACTGACTGAGCCACCCAGGTGCCCCTATTTTCCTTATTTTAATTTCAGTATAGTTAACACACAGTATTATATTAGTTTCAGGTATACAAAATAACATTTCAACAATTCCATATATAACTCAGTGTTCATCATGATAAGTGTACTTTAATCCCCTTTATTTATTTCACCCATTACCCCTATCCACCTTCCCTCTGGTAATCACCAGTTGTTCTCTATTTTTCTAAGTTTTATTTAAATTTCAGGTAGTTAACATAGAATGTGTAATATCAGTTTCAGGTGTAGAATTTAGTGATTCAGCTCTTTGATACAATACCAAGAGCTTATCAAAGCAAGGGCCCTCCTTATTCCCTATCACCTATTCAACCCATCTCTCCGACCCTCCTTCTCTCTGGTAACCCTAAGTTTGTTGTGTGTAGTCAGGAGTCTATGTCTTGGTGGTGTTTCTCTTTTTCTTTTTCCCACCATGTTCATTTGTTTTGTTTCTTAAATTCCGTATGTGAGTGAAGTCATATGGTATTTGTCTTTCTCTGACTGACTTATTTCGCTTAGCATTATACACTCTATATTTATCCATGTTGTTGCAAATGGCAAAATTTCATAATTTTTAGAGGCTGAGTAATAGTCTCTTCTCTGTGTGTACAGACACACACACACACACACACACCACATCTTCTTTATCCACTTATCTGTCACTGGACACTTGGGCTGCTTCCATAATTTGGGTGTTGTAAATAATGCTGCAATAAACATAGGAGTGTGTTACTTTTTCAAATTAGTGTTTTCATATTCCTTGGGTAGATAATAGTGAAAATACTGGATCATAGGGTAGTTCTATTTTTAATGTCTTTGAGAAAACTATATGCTGTTTACCACAGTGACTGCACTGGTTTACATTCTGCCCAGTAGTCATGGGGGTTTCTTTTTCTCCATATCTTTGCCAACACTTGTTTCTTGTTTTTCTGATTTTAGCCATTCTTAGAGGTATGAAGTGATATCTCATTGTGGTTTTGATTTGCATTACACTGATGATGAGTGATACTTGAGCTTATTTTCATGTATCTGTTGAAGGCAGGTGCTATTTTAGTTTTAGATTTAAGAATAGTTCACTATGTGTTTTTATTATTTTAATGTTAACTTTTTATCTAAGAGATAACTTCTCAGAAATAATTATATAAATGATTTTAAACAGCTTTCTCCCAATATATAATAGGTTGTGATAGATTTTTACCTTAATTATTATTAATTTTATCCATTTTGTCATGTTCTAATTATTAATGATGTAGTTTTCCATTGGCAACCTCAAACAAGTCTTTGCTAAAGAAAATCGAAGCCTGTTACTTAAGGTATAAAACTGAAGAAAGACTACAATTGTCATATCATTATGTGAAACAGATCCTTGGGGGAATACATCAAATTGTTAATGCCAAGACTCCTGTATTTAAATCTGTCTGTACCCTAAAGCTAATGGGAATAATGCCAGTTCAAGTGAAACATCAACTGGATTGAAAGAAATCCTAAAGAACAAGGAAAATTTAAGCTCTTGGCTATGTGGTGCTGTGGTTAACCTAATCACTTCTCTGTTCAGGTAATCTAGTTCACACCAGCTTCAGTATCAATACATTTTAACAAGGAATGGTTAATGCAATTGTATGAATCACTTCCTAGTGAGAATAAACCTGAAGTATACTTTAAATAAACACTTGCTTGAGCTGACTCAGAAACACAATTCTTACTTTGTTCTCTATGAATGCATGTGTGTATGTAGCCAAATCTTATGGACTTTTTGCTAATTAACAATAGTTACCTTTTGGATGTGTATTTGTAGTAGGAAAGTGATTTTGCTCAAGTATCCACTATCTGTAAAAAATGTTATTACACATAAGGAAGATTATTTGAGCCATCAAAGGGGAAATTGCAGTAATATGACTATAATTCTTGATTTCTTATGATATCCTTTACTCTTTAGAAGCAAATAGTCTTTCTCTCAGAAAGTGAAATCTTCATGGGTGAAGTCCATTTTCTATTCTTTCTAGTATCCTTCTGGGACTTATACAGAGAAAAGTCTTTAAAGTTTTTTATATATGAATGTTTATTGGGAGCCCTGAGTAATATATTTATAATAAATATTTCACAAGAATCTCCCAAAGACCAAAAGATAGAATTCAAGCAGTATTTTTCTTTTTTTTTAAATTTTTTCTAATGTTTTATTTATTTTTGAGAGAGAGAGAGAGAGTGTGTGTGTGTGAGCAGGGGAGGGTCAGAGAGAGAGGGAGATACAGAATCCGAAGCAGGCTCCAGGCTCTGAGCTAAATGTCAGCACAGAGCCTGACAGGGGGTTCGAACCCACAAACCATGAGATCATGACCTGAGCTGAAGCTGGATGCTCAACCAACTAAGACACCCAGGCGCCCCTCAAGCAGTGTTAAGTTCTAAAAATGAAATCAATAATGGCCAGTGATATTGAAGTATAAGGAATAAGTGGAATCTGAATTGGATTAGGGAAATAGTTGTCAGTACATTTGGTAAAATGGATGGGCATTCTCTTAGGATGGGCAAGTAGAATATATTGTATGCATTTAAACTACAGAATTGTCACTCAGAAAATATTGACTAAACACTTCATTTGTGCAGAGTACGTTTTCTTATACTCGGTATACGAAGATGATATTACTATCATCAGGGAGCTTCTAGTGGTGTGGGGAGAGAGACTTGTAAAGAAACATGTATGTTACAGGAAGTTAGTTGTTCTAATGAAAGCATGCTTCGGAAAATTGGGAAAGAAAACATAATTTGGCCTGACTAGAGGTAACGGTTTGCATTAGGGTTAGATTGTTAAAGGCTATGGATTACAGGGAGTATGATAGTAGTATTTATTACTGGACTAGGAATGGGAAGTCCCAGGTTATAATCCCAGCGCTGTAACTTTCTAGCCCTGACATCAAGCAAATTAATTTACTCATCTGAACCTGTTTTCTCCAATGTAAAGTAAGGATAATAATACTAGTTCCACCTAGTTTTAGTGTTAATTTGAGAGTGATGAGAAACTGTAAATATGGTTCTCCTATAAATGGTATATACATTTTCAAATACATTGTTTATACTGTTTTCAAATACATTGTAATGTTGGCAATGGATGGTGTTGTTCATCCTGAATCCTTTATTTGGAGCATGGTGTAATACTGTCTTCCCTCCGTTAGGCAGAATAGGAAAAGTTCAGAAAGGTGGCTTTTAAGATGAGCTTTGGCAGAAGAGAACCTCTATTTATTCTCTAGGTACATGTCTTTACAGATATGTGATCCTTTATAATGCAAGATGGTTTATTTTGTTAGTTTTGTCTCTTAAATGTAATGTTCTTAAAATTATTGAAGAGCAATTCATTTTCAGAATTTTATATTAAATTAATGCTTGTTTTAGAAAATCTGGAAAAATCATTGGCAAATTTGGAAAAAATACAATGCAAATAAAAAATTAATGCCATTTGGAATTCTGACATCCCAATATAATGACTTTTATCTTTTAAATACTGTTTTTAAATTCCACCTTGTCAGACAAATAAATGTTCTTTAAAGTGTTACATGTGTGTAGGTGTGATATAGAGATGTATTAGGCATTTGGCAAATTTCGTTCATGTCCAGTGTACTATTTGATTCATTTTTATTATTTTATAATTTTGGTTTCTGATTCTCACTAGTAATTGGAAATTATTCATAATGCTGTCTTGCCACTGGGAGTGATGCAGATTTTATTTTCAGATTTTAATTGCTTCATGTTAGATATTAGACTTGTTATTTTTTTCTTTCTTTGCTTGTAATATTTTCTTTTTGTTTAATTTCATTAAAATTTCATGGTTTTCATATTTTTTGTATACCCACAAATTGATATAAACTATTCCAAAGGCTCTAAAAATAGTAACAGCCAACACACAGCTAGCACTTGCTATGTGTTTGACATTGCTGTAGGTAACTCATTTAATTCTCGCAGTACCCCAGTGGAAGCTGATATCCTTTCTTTATAAATGAAAAAAAAACCTGATGCACAAAGAAGATTATGTAAATTAACAATGTCAGACAACTAGTAAGTGAGAGAGTTGGAATTTGATTCCAGGCAACCTGGCTCTATGGCTCATACTCAGCTCCTTCATCGTACTGCTCCTCTTGACTACAGGGCATTTTATCAAGCAAAAAGATTTACCAGAGCAGACATTTCACTTTCTGTCTCCCACTGTTACTACATGACAACCATCTATCTATGCATATAACCCTATGATATTAAATTTTTTTGATGATGGCATACTGAAAGTAGATTTTAATTTGTGCCTTTAGAATTATGAATGTAATCATTAAGAGAAAAGATTATATTCTGTTGGCAGAGATAAGAGTTTTAAACTTAGTGTTTTATTTGCAATTTACTTTTTACTTATATCAGTTAACTATTTAAATTCCTTAACTTGGCAGTGACACTGCAAACACTATGAAACATCTTCCACCAAAACACACCTAAGATGGCAAATCAACTTTACTATTACCAAAAGGAAGTCAGATTTGAGTTGCAATAAATCCCAGTTAATAAGACATTTAAATATGAATATATACACACATATTATTCATTCTTACAGTCTAACTAAAATGTGTAAGTATATTCTAGTCTAGGAGGATGTGTTAGCCGTATGCAATACAATGAGAACTAGGGATTTTCTTATGTGTCAAAACACATGAGAAGATAGACATTGCTTTGTTAGATCATAGGGGCTAGTTAAAGTGGATTGGACAATTTTGGACTCTATATTTAGGCTATTTTACACAGAAAAATATTTCTAGTTTCTGCACTGATTTTGCTAAAAAATATATTACCTTTAATGTTCTCTGTTAATGTTGTCAAACTCTTTGAAATGGAGAGATTTGTAAGATCTCTGGGTGTTTATGTGAAACTTTCATTAATATCTTCAAATGAATGCCCACACATAGTATTTATTTCTATGCATATTCTAGAGCAGTACCTCTGAAAGAGACACAGATTCAGGTCATTCCCACATCAAAGAAAGACATATCTTGGTCTATGTTAGGCTAGAGAAGCAAGAGTAGCTTTGAGTGCCATTTTCACTCCTCTACCCAAATGAAAGCCTTCTCTCTCTCCCTCAACCCTTTTAGTGCTTGGTGGGCTGTGTTCAAATATAAATATATCAGAGCTATGCTATGGTAGCAAGTTGAATAGTTTCACTTATATTTCCATTTATTTTTCCATGGTATAATCTGATGAGAAGATGTAAAGAAACAAAGCAACTAGCCGATGTGAAAGGAGGTTATCACTTTGAGTAAGACGTGATTATTCTTGATTTCTGTCTTAAAATAGCTAATTTATTTCTTAAGTTTGGGAATGAATGGATTTATTAAAGATAGATCAGCTCATCAACTCTGACCCTTCCTCTAAAAAGCCAATTGTCTCCTGTTGATTAGACCCCTAAAATATAGATTCCCTATATTTTATTTTTCTAATATCCTGGATTTGGGAGCCTGGGTTACTCCTGAGAAAGCTGAAGTATGGCTGTGTGGGTAATGTTTACTTGTGCTGGCAACAGTCTTAATATTTTATCATGTTACATTTTGTAAGTTATTGATAGATTTAGCACTGAACTTCAGAGTTACCTACTCAGAGGTCAGTTGAAAATACGATAATTTCTAAAACATGTTTCATTTTCAACAGTCTACAAATTTTGTGGTAATTTTTATAAGTAGTAAACAGCATTCTAAAACATTATAGCTATTTTTCTCCTAAATCTAAGTTAAAAAAATTCTCCTTCATTGCAAAAGCTGAAAATGGAAATAACCTATTCTTCCTGCCTAAAGGTTGATATCCTTAGACTTCAGCAGAGATCCAGGTCCTAACACCAAGTATGCATTACCTCTTAATAGTTCAAACAGTCTCATAGTTCATAATAGGTTGTGCTTTTGCCTGACAACTTTATATGTTAACTGGGATGCATTATTGATGGCGTATTTAATATAGGCCATGAAGACATTATAGTACCAAAGTAGCTTTAGAAGGGATAAAGCATTTGAGAATCATTGTAATCCAAACTTGAAAATGGAAACTTCACTTTACAAAACATGATAACTATTTTTTGATAGTATCTCCAAAGGTTGAAGATTATTCTTATGAGGACTAATATGGTTATATAAATGATAGGAGAATAATCATTTATAATACAAGTCCAGCTTCCATTTATGTAGGAGATAAAGAGTAACCAATGTTAATAGGTGCTTAATAAATATGTTTCAAATGCTTGTTGAATGCATTAAACTACAGTTGCAAAAAAAAATAAGATTCTGATTGAAAGCCTCATAGAACTTAAAACACAAATTTATTTTTATAGTATATCTGAATTATATTGTGATGTGCTTTTCTAACCAAGTCTAACTTAATCAGGAACTCTGGGAGTATCAACCCTAGAAACAACTTTTTTCAACAGAAGGCTGGGGAGATTTTCATATTTATGGACTTCAAACTGCAGGTGGCTCTCTTAGTCTTTCAGTTCTAAGTTTAGGTTAAGAACTATTGCTCTACCTTCTTCCTGTCCTCCATCTGCTTGGAAAAATATTTTCACCATGATTTCACCTTGAGACTTCTCATAATTGTATCATTGAATCATAAGCAACATAACATTTTTTCACATGTACGTTATTTTTTAAACATATATTGCTTAGCCTTCCTTTAGAAAGCCTCTTATTTTTCTTTGCAGGTCTGGCATGAGTATTTGCTGATTAGCAACTATAGTGTTGATAATGCTTCTACAAAAACTATGCTGGTATTCTAACACACACTTTTTTAAAAAGATGATTCTATTCGTTATTCTTCTCTCATTTTCAGAGTAGAATTGTTATTTTATGTCATAATTTATTTGAGACACACCTGGCATTACAGGAATTTTAGGAATACTAAAATAAATGAATATGAAAACCTGTTGATACAATTTCAGGTGGAAACCTAAACTTCATCTGTGCCTTCATTTATTCTAATGTTTGTTAATGAAATTTCCTGAGATCATGAAGGTATGGAGTTACAAACATTTATGCAAATTATGTACAGAAGTAAATTAGAAATAATATAGTTCCTAGTGTGTATTGTTGATTTATCATGAAAAATAATGTTCTTTACATTTTTATAAGGTGCAAATCTAATTCATTTTGCAAAGTAAGTAAAGTATATGCAATTGCTACTTTTAAAGATAATGTTGGTTTAAAGTATAATGGGTGATAGCCAAAGTGCTATAAAGCTATTTCTTGCCAATACTTAATTTTTTGGCCAATACTTAATTGTTTTAAAGGTACAAGCATCAATAGCCAAACATTATTTGCAATACAGGTCTCATACTAAGAGATTCATCAATTAATGAAATTTAACCCCAAATGTCAAATTCTGTGTGATGTATTTCTTATAAATATGTTTGTAGTAGTATTATTAAAAAAGTCATTAATACCAAACTGACTTTAAGAATGACACATGGGGCATTACTGCAGCTGGGCGATTGTTTAAGAAATTCACAGCGGAGACCTCCCAGGAATTAGTTGTATGTTCCTTTTATGTAAAGTTTTTGTCCGGAAAGTCACTGTGCAAACAGTAGCTGTTCCATAGCACCTGCTTCTATTGAGGGAGAGTGAGTCTTTTATTCAGAGAGTATCAGTAGCCATTTCATTCATTACTGCACAGTGGACCTACATAAAGAATAGCGGTCCAATGACACCAGAAGAGACCAGAGCTTCCAATAAGCTGGGACACCGAGTTTGTAAAAATCGAGGCTCCCTATGTTTCTGTTTTACTTTCATGTAATTATATCCAGGTGTTATTTTGAAGAAAAAAATAATTGAAACATAACAATGGGAAAAGTTCCAAACTGTAATTTTTAACTTAAAAAGCTGTTTCATGTAAAAAAAAAAAAACAAAATAAAACAAAACAACAGCAACAACAACAAAAAAACACAACTGTGGCAGCATCACATATAAGCATGCTCATCTTCATATATATACTTTAATCTTAAGATATTAGAAAATTAATTGCATTATAGAAATAACAATCTCAAAATATTCCATAGAATATCTGTGAAAAATGTTTATGGAATTGCTTTCAGTGTACATATTGTCATAGTATCTATGTAATTTTGTTTGTATTCCCTTTATGGCTAATCACCTTCAGTCATGTTATCTACATTGAGTGCCTCTACATCCACCTCTTTCATTGACTCCTGGCAGTTTGATGTCCATGTTTATTACTCTGTTAAAACTACCTTCTCCATGGGCTCTAGTCACTGCCTCTCAACTTTTCTCTTAGCTATTTCTTATCATTCTTCATTTTCACATTATGCTTGACAAGACCTTCTAGATATGTACTCTCATTTATTTTTTAAGTAATTCAGTGGTTTTAGTATATCCATGGGGTTGTAGGATGATTTGATACTTACCTGGTTGTGTTTGTCAGATGAGACAAGCCTAGAATTCTCCCATGGTCCTCTCTTCTCCTCCCATCCTTCTCCTCCCATCCCTTTCTATTATGGTTTTGATTTGCACTTCCCCAATCGCCAATGATGTTCAACAGCTTTGCATATATTTATTAGATACTTCTATATATTCATTGCAGATACTTTTTTGGATATTTTGCCCATTTTTAATTGCATTATTTGTCATTTTATTTTTGCAAATATCTTCTCCCATTCTGTGGGTTGATTTTTTCATTTTGTTGATAGTGTCTTTGGACACATAAAAGTTTTAACTTTGATAAAGCCCAATTATTTTTTCTTCTGTTGATTGTACTTTTGCTGTCATATTTTAGAAACCATTGCCTAATTCACGGTGACAAAAATTTGTTCCGATGGCTCCTTCTAAGAATTTTATTGTTTTATCCAACTACATTCTTTTGCATGTGGATATCCTGTTGTCTCAACACCATTGGTTAAGCCTATTCTTTTCCATAATTTTACCCCTTGTCTAATATTCATTGGCTGGATTATTGGGATTATTTTTGGACTCCCAATTTTTAAAATTTCATTGATCTATATCTTATGCCTGTAAATCACTATCTTGATTATTACAGCTTTTAGTAAATAGCATTATGGCTTTTGGCTTTTGGCAAGTGTCAGTCATTTTTCCCCTTCTTTTAGTATTTACCTCTTTGTACTTATCCTTCTGCATTCTTATGATGCTCAGCTTTTCTTCCCATCAGTTTGTGACTGATCTTCTAAAGTTCCTCTTTAACATTCTTCACTTGCACCAATCATACCAAGTTCCTATCAATATCACCTCTTCTGATTGCTTTATATAATTCCATTTTATTCACTTAGAAAATAACCACAAATTCTGCTTAATTAAATCTATGGGCTGAGGAAAGGGAGATGTGAAGACAGATATCTCAATACAGTGTTAACCACCTTTGGATTAACCAATTAATATGACTTAAACATCAAGTGAGTCATAGAGAAGGAGGCTAAAATAGGGATGGAGAAAAGATTTTTGAGAAATTCTTAAAAGGCAAAATGAATAAGAATATTACTGATAGAAAAATAATTGAGTATTTGTGAGAGAATGGAAAAATAGTTTTGTTATGTATTAGCAACATCCTAATCACCACTGTCTTTCCTTTCTTCCACCAGTTATTTAGTTTTGAATACAGTATGATAATAGCATTTCAGTTGAAAGTGCTAAAGCATGATACAAATATTTTTGATGGTTTTGTTATACTTACTAGTAATTTAATATTAGAGTGCTATGCTATATGTACCATGCATACGCGTAAGATATAAACTCTGTTTTGCAGCATGGAGAAATATCCAAATCACAGGAACAAAGAGTGTACATTTTCACGTTTAGTTTTGTTTTCACAATAACATTAGTGATTCCCCCCATGATTTCCATGTGCATTTGAAATCACCTTATTCAATTTTGCTACACCTGATTCAGATATAATGTAGTATATATATAATTTCACCAATTTCATTTTTGAGGAGAAACTTACATTAGCCACTTTGGATTTTTTAGTGAAACGTTTTTCAACGGCAGTATGGAAATACAGTGGTGTCAACTGTACTATTGTGGCATAGCTAACGACTAAATTAGGTCATGGCTTAAATTTTTGTGAATAGAGTCATCTGCTTAAAATAATTTTAATATAAGAAAGTATACTTTAGAAGCTTTTTGCGTTTTTTGCTATATTTTCGAGCATTGATTTTATTTTCTATTTCATTTAACTAAGTGCTTTATTCATTACTTCTTTTACCCTCTTTATAAATCCATGTTGACTTGTTCTGCTTCCCAGAGCCTACTGATTAGCCATTCTTTGCTGTGTTTGTCAGCTCTAGTGTATGAGTTTTGATCATACTACTTAGGGGAACATTAGGTATTTGTTGTAGCTGGTGTCCACAGGTTACCTCATGGGAGCCATTTATGTATGGAAGCCATCGTTTTCTGGAACCCCACAGAGGCCTCTGTAACTAGTTTTCACCACAATGCCAAATGGTAACATTTTGAAGACTGACCTTCAAAGGGGAATGGTATTTTTATTAGAGTCTATGAGGAGAAGAAAACCAAAACTCTGATACCGTATATAGAAATTTGGAGAAATATTGGGAAAAAACATAATTTCATGAACTTGACAACCTATCTACCCCAACAGATGTTCCTTATATTAATTGTATTCCCATCTTGTCATCTTTTCATCCCAGCATCATTCCATTTGGGGGCTGCCTACCTATATTCTATCTTGTTCATAGGATTTTAACCACAAATGTTGTGCTTTCCTGCTTTTTCTAGTCAATGCACATTTATTAAATGCCTACTTTTTTTTTTCCAGGCTTCTATGCTGAATGCTGAGGATACAGAAATATAACTTAATGTCCTCAGGAAATTCAAGTGTAGTGGGGAAGATAGACATGTAAACAGATGATGATGATGATGATGATGATGATGATGATTACATGTGATAAACATAAGAACAGAGATGAATAGGGTACTGCAGGAGCAGAAAAGAGGGAGGGCCACTGAACTCAGATGAAAGTAATTAAGTAAGAATTTCCAAAGAATGTTGATGCCAGGTCTGGGTTTCAAAGACTTAATAAGGATTAGCTAATGAGAAAGTAAATTGAAGTAGCAAGGAATTCTAGATAGAGGGGATATATACATTGAGATGTGTGTATGAGAAATTGTGGTATACTGAGGTCACTCTAAGTTGTTTGGTACAGTTTGTGGGCAGTGTCCTTCTAGGGAAAATGGTAAGAAAGGAGTATATTGAGGCAATGAGAGACCAACTCATTATTGGCCTACTGTGCAGTATTTAGGAGTTTGAACTTTTTATCCTAAAGACAATATGAAATGCAGATTTTAAGCAGAGAAGTGATGTTTTCAGATTAAAGCATTACAAAGATCACTCTGATAGAAGATGATTGGGACCTGGTTGGGGGTTTGGAGGGGACATTTGGACTTGAGGAAGAAAGATCTGTCTAGAACTTATTGCTTAAAATATAGGGAAGACATTGCACATGCCCAAACTAAATATTAATGAAGGGTGGTACAAATTCAAATATTAATGAAGGGTGGTACAAATTCTATAGATCTAGAAAGTATAAAATTTAATTCCTAAAATTGGATAAGAGCTATTATATAACTCAATTTACTAAATTATAGTTCCATTTTGTGAGATTATCTGTGTCATCTTGATTAGAATTTTGAGTGTTCGTTGGGCAATTTAGTACCCAAATCTTTGAACTGATCTAGAGTTTTATGCTACTGGATGGCTAATAATAACTATCATGTGTAAGTTTTTTACCCATCTTATTTCTTTAATTTTTAAGCTCTTGGGGTCTGGTATCGTGTCTCACTCTCGTTCTCTTTTACATCTCCTATTATTAGCACATTCCACATAAAATGCACTCAAGTTCACAAATTTTAGTGTTAAAAAAGGAAGAAATTATCCAATTACACAGATTTTTACAGCTTCCTGGAACATTTTAAAAGAGTATATTATAGAAATCTTATTTTACTTGTACCCTTTCAGTTTTGCCTAAAGGATGAAACTTTTTATTTAAGAGAGTCTGACTTATATAACTAACTACTTTGGTAGTTTGATGTTTTTCTTAAATAATTTAGTAAACCTACTTTTGGTCAAAATCATTTCCCTTGTAAGCGTCTCTATGGGGATGTTTGATTGTTTACTTTACACAATCATTTACTAAAGGCCTAACTATTTGAAGGGATGTAGTATGGTGTAAGACACTATGATAGTCTTAAAAAACATGTGTAAACCATTGTTTGGTCTCCTTCCCCAAGATTCTGTATTCTGTATTTTAAAAGTCTAAAATCCACTGCTACCTGTCCACAAAGACTTTCTTCTTTTTCTACTATAAAAACAATTCCTAGTATACTATTAATGTTTTCTGAGAATATTTGATCTTTAGATATAATTATGTTTCCATAGTACATGTAGATTGGATATCCTTTCTGTGTCAGGAAATGAAAATATGAGATTTTTATGAGAAAAATTAGAAAATAATTAAAACCAGATAGCAAATTTAAATATTTGGATCATTACATTCAAAATGTACTACTTATTTTCCAAAGTAAGATTTTTTTTTAAAGTCATCTCCATTAGTTCCTGAGTTGCTGTCCTTGTGTTCCCTCCGCCTCCCCCTTCTCTCTCTTTTCTAAATGATCACTCGTGTACCATAGCTTAATTTTAACTAAATAAAGAACTTTATGAATTACTTAAAGCCTCAATATTTAAACAAAATAAGTAATAGACAATGTGTAAATAGTATAACAATATGCATGATCACATATTTTCTTCAAAGATGTTTGAAAGAAAAGAGCTGGAAAACTAAAGTCACTGTCACAAGGATTAGCAAATTTCCTCAAGGTCTGGTACTTTGTGATACATATGCATAATTTTTAAAGACTTGGTAGATCAAGGTAACTTTTCAGACTCTTAAAATATGTTGCATAAATCCATATTTTGATGTTTATGAAGTTTTGAATAGGTATTAAACACAAGGGCCCTTAACAGAAAATATACACAGGTTTAAAGGGCCAAAGTGATTTAACTTGCTATTTTGATGACAACTCTTTACATTTTATATCAAAGTTGTTTGTTCTAGTAATTAGCATAAAAGGAACTGCTCTACCATCTGCAATTGTCTTTCATCTGGGAATGTCTTTTAAAAAATTTTTTAATGTTTATTTATTTTTGAGAGAGAGTGAGTTGGGGGAGGGGAAGAGAGAGAGGGAGACAGAGGATCTGAAGCAGGGTCTGTACTGACAGCAGCTAGCCAAACATGGGCCTCAAACTCACGAACTGTGAGATAGTGACCTGAGCAATATTCTGACACTCAACTGACTGAGCCACCCAGGCACCCCAACCACCTGAGAATGTCTTAAGTCAACTTTTTATTACCTTTTATTTGAATATTTATTGATAATTAATAGGAATTTCAAATTTAAATTATACAAATTCTAAAGTTACTAATTTTGTTAATTTTTATAGACCATCTTATGATATGCATTTCTTAGATTGTGATACTGTCTTGGAAATTAAACTTAATGGGAAATACTTTTATTACTGCTAGAAATGAAAAACAAAAGACTACAGATATTGTCAGATAGCGTTATATATGGGATGCCTGTCTGGCTCAGTTGGTAGAGCATGCAACTCTTGATCTCAGCGTTGTAAGTTTGAGTCCCACATTGGGTATAAAGATTAAAAATTAAATCTAAAAAAAGCTTTTAAAAATTCAATAAAAAATAGAATATAATTTTTTCAATAAGCACTTCAGTCTACTTTTATTATTATTGATATATATATATAATTAAGAATTTCAAATATATTCTGAGTAGAAATACATATATGATATGGAATTGTTTTTAAAACAATCTATGTTATATACAGGATAGACTTTTTTTAAAGTTGTTAGCCTAAAGTCCCCCAAAAATAGGGAAAGTGAAAATCAACATGGAATTTTCAAGTCTGAAAAATATCTTACCTTGGGATTGTACAGACCTGGTTCTAAAAGAAAAGCCAGAAACTTCGTCCTCCAACAATGTTCTTTTATAACACAGGGTTAGAAAATTATAGAAATCAAACATCCACCATGTAACAATTTAAAAATTAGCCTATATTGAGACCCCTGTACAAAGTGTTATTTTAACATCCTACTGTCACTTAGAAAAAACTAGATTCAGAACATTATAGTTCAGGCATGAATGTATTACCATTGTAACTACTGAACACTCTGCTGCTTAAAAAAAAAAAGGTGTATGTGGGTATGTGTGCCTGTGTGGTCTTGATGTACAGTAATTTAGGAAAAATCTATGTGTAACAGTGAGTATTGTATTTTTCTAGACACTGTTGGTCTCAGAGGTCCCCATTAAACAGAATAAGGATTGCTACTTATCAAACCTTGTCAGATACTGGGCATATTACCTGCATGAACAATAGAGGCATTGAGGTAGCAGTCTACTTTTGTGATAACCTTGTTTATACACTTACAGAACATATCGACTACAGAATGCATTATTTCTATAACACTAACCAGAGCCTTGCTTGTCAGGTTTTGTAAGAAATACACAAAAGGAGGGATTCATAGGCCTCAGATTCTAAAATGTCTAATTCAGTCACAGTGATACAGTGCTCAAATGAACTATAGCAGATTTAATGAGCCATCTAGGACAAAGACACATGTACTGGACACACCAGGGAAAGAGATTGCGTGTACAGGGACTAATTAGCATGAAATATGAATACATTCATATAAGTAGTCTTGATCTATGGGGCTCCTTCATTATTGGGAATGATTTTTGCATGAAGTTAATGAAGAGAAATACAGGGGTTATTCAGTATAAAGAATTTTAAAATAGTATTTTAACTTTTTGATTTTGCCTAGTCTCAACTTCTGAAGGAAAAAAACATAAATTGCATATCATAAAATAGCATGATTAAATGAAAAGGACCTGTTTTCTACAAAGTCTCAGTCAAGGTCAGAAACAGTAGCAATCCTTCATTTAACTGATTTTTTTTTAACTTTATAGTTTATTGTCAGGTTGGTTTCCATATAACACTCAGTGCTCTTCCCCACAAGTGACCTCCACCATGACCATCACCCCGCTTCCCCTTTCACCCTCCCCCTTCTGCCCTTAGTTTGTTTTCAGTATTCAAGAGTCTGATTAATTAACAAGTAGTTTGATTTCAATATCTGGAACTAGAGATAAAGTCAATATTGAGTATCATCTTGTTATTTTAAATAAGGTGATCTGGGCACTTTCTATTCTAGAATAATATGCCTAGCCAGAGTTGAAAAGCTTGGATTCAATTCTTTGGGGGCTCTAAGATGTATTTACCAAAGAAATCTTCAATCTTGAGGAAGGATTTAGAGAGAGAATGGAATTAATTTGTGTTAAGTTTGTTTAAGGCTCATGAGAAGGGGAACCAAAGAGGTGGTAGAAAGAAGAATATTCAAAAATTTAACTCCAATTGAAAAAAAATCCAGAAGTTTAATATCCATTTGAATAGTAGAGAGTTAATTTAATTTAAATAATATTTTTCTTTTTTTAGTATTCATTTATTTTCTTGAGAAAGAGAGAGAGCAGGGGCGGGGCAGAGATAGAGGGACAGAGAGAATCCCAAGCAGGCTCTGTGCCATCAGTGCAGAGCCTGATGTGGGGCTCAAACTCACGAACCATGAGAACATGACCTAAGCCAAAATCAAGAGTCAGATGCTTAACCAACTGAGCTACCCAGGTACCCCTAAACAATATTTTTATTCTTTATTTAATGTTTGAAATTTAGCCTAGGAACACCTAGGATTTAAAACTACTTCTGCTAATCATTAAAGACTCTAAGTTTGAGGAATTAATCTTATTTTCACCACTCTCATCCACTTTAAAAGAGTTTTTAGCATGATCACTTGGTTAAATGTATGGCTAAATTTTATGTAAAGTACATAATGTTAATATTTTGGTTTATATTTGACTTCATTAATATTTTTCAAGTGCTTTCTGTTTACAGACATCTTAGAAACTGCCACATAAGTCAGTATTCTTGAACAAAAGTCAGTGTGTTTGATGTGAAATTAGAACAAAAATAGCTAAATATACATTTATTTTATAGATTACTTCTAAGAAACAGATGTATGTAGGGTTATAGGGCTACATGCCATGTAGCAGAAAAATAGGTTCCGTAACTGCCCTTACCATGTTCAGGCATCTGTTGTCACCCATAATACTAACTCACACCTTTATATGTATGAAGTGTGCACAAAGTGGAACAGGGAGCAGGTGGTAATGAAAAATAGAATAGGAATAGGAACAAATTTAGAAATAACCATCATTCTATCTGTCCCAACTTTGAAACATGTCAAGAAGCACAGAATTTTTTTTTCCATTTAATTATTAGGTTACTTTTTGAAAAGAGAGTTGACTGACCAAAGATGGGTTATGAGACAGACTAATCTTTGTATGACTGCTCTTTACTTTATTAGAACATATTTGACCTTAGGAATATTAACTTTAGGGAGATGTAGTAATTACATGACAGTCAAATTAGCAAAGGATACTTGCTGAATGTTGAGCATTTAGAATGTGCTAGGTGAATTTACCTAAGACTCTTCATTTAATTCTAGAAGATTCCTTGTGTGTTATAGGTACTATTTTTTTAATTGCAGTTGAAGAAACAAATTTAAAGAGCTAAATATTTTGCTTGAAATCACACAGATTTTAAGTGTAGATCCAGAATTAAATTATTGAATCCAATTCATTCATTGAATTGAATGTATACCTCTTTTTTTGCTTTATAATAGAGGATAATTATTGAAATGAACAACAATTCTCTTGCATCAACTTTTCAATTTAACTGGGCAATATATGACCTCATTGCATCTTTTGTGTACTCAAACACTGCTGTTAGGAAATTATTCTGAGCTTTCTGCTGCTTAGATCTTAGACACCTACATATATTTCCTTCTACATCTGCATCTTTTCTCTTTCAAATGCTTGTAATCTGTCCTGTTTATCTTGACATTGCAATTGCCACAACATGGAATTTTTTCCCCACATGGGTTATCTTGTGGGGTGTCTTTATGTTCCCCTTCATATCCATTTCTGTTATCTATGTTCAATTTATACCATTTAGAAAGTATAGAAAGACTTATTTTAAAGTATCACTTGGGGGTGCCTGGGAGGCTCAATCAGTTGAGCATCTGACTCTTGATTGCAAGATTTCAAGCTCAGGTCATGATCCTAGGGTCCTGGGATTGAGCCTTGTGTCAGGCTCTGTGCTGAGCATGGAGCCTGCTTGGGATTCTTTCTTCTCTCTTTCTCTCTCTCTCTCTCTCTCTCTCCCTCCCTCCCTCCCTCCCCTGTCCCCTGCTCATGCTCTGTCTCTCTAAAATAGTAGTAAAAAACGTATCTTTTGAATTTATAATCACCTAATTGTGATAGCTTAGTGTTACCATTTTGTTATATAGTCAGATTTTCTTGCTTTTTTTTGTTGTTATTTGTGTTTGTATCCTTATTTTTAATGATATAGTATCTTACTGAATACATAGTATATATTCTCATTTTGAACCTATATTCTTTGGACATAATCAGTAATATTTTGCAAATACATGATTTTAATGGCTGTATGAAACTCCCTTGTCAAGATATACCATGATTTATTTAACTATTCCTCTGCAGTCCAATGTTTATATCATTTGAATTATTCAATTTTATATGACACATGGAATAATCTTGTATATATTAGTATTTTTCTAAATCTCTCATTGAAGTTACTAATAGAAGGATATGTTATTTTTAACTCTTGTTATATAATGATAAATTGTTTCTAGAAAGACTGTTCATATTTTCGTTCTTACCAGCCAAAAATGAGTGGCAATCTTTTAGAACTATCACCAACACTGAGTATAATAATTAAACAATAACTACCAAATTGGTGAGTAGAAAACTGTATCTCATTATTTTTATTTGTATTTATTTGCTTACTAATTTTGATAAGAGTTTTAATGTACATACTGACTGCTTGTGTTTCTTTGTCCATTATCCATATTTTTACTCAATTTCATAATACAGCGATAATATTTTTCTTCTTTCTTAAAAGTTTTTATATGATTATATTAACCCTTTGTCATATTTGTTGCAGTTTGAAGTTTTCCCCCCAAATTTTTATTTGCCTTATAATAGTGTTTTAAAGTGTTTTGAAATGAACTACAGTTTTTGCTTTTTTTTTTTTTTTTGTAGAAGGTTAGTAGAATCATTTAAACTAGAGTTTCTCTTTAATATAGAAAAGTTTTACTTGAGCTACTCCAGGAAAGCAGAGGAAAAGCTAATTCTAATATAGACTCAAAGGAAGTTATACAAGTAGTGCTATTCATTATCCCTGGCTTTCCTGTAAATGGAGCTAGCTTTGTTATTTTCATATTCCCCTTCCTGAGTCTCTATCTGTGACAATCTCTTGGCAGGATTTTAGTCCACTTTTATATTTGTGGTTGGCATTGAGTCAGCTTTTCTTGCTTTCTGGGAGGAGTTCCCTGTCATTCTACATGTAGTAGCTTGGAACAAATACATGCATTCATGTAGAACAGTCAAGTTTCCAAAGTCAGGTGGGTCATATCTATGTAATCAAACCAAAGCATATTAAATCTGAAAGTGACCTTAAAGATTGTTGTCTAAAAATCTCATTGTGCAGATGAGTCAAATCCAGAGACACTGGTTTTGCCTTCTTCCTCAGGCACACAGATGTTATTGAAGAATGGTAAACTTGGTTGATTTCCTGACAGCCACATTATGAGACTTTGTTGGTATCAATCTCATTACACATTTACTTTCTAATCTGTATATGGGAGTTTGATATTTTCTTAATCTAATAAACTTGGCTATTTGTAGTGCATGATTCTTCTTGTCATAAACTTTGTAGGATGAGGCTTGGCAAATAACCCAGTTATTTGAAGTTTGTTTGTTTTTTTCCCCCCAGAATCTGGTGTCTGTCATGGTGTTCAGTCTAGGGAATTATTATGAAAAACATTTATTAGACACATTTTTATGTTGGTTAACATAGTGAGATAAAAGAATCTGTTTTTCAGTTTGTATATATCAACGAATGTATCTCAGACAATTTGAGTTCTATTTAACTTACAGGTTTCACAGAAGTTTGGACTAGCCATCATTTTCCAGCTTGAGATGTTGTAAGCTAGAAATATGTTAGGCCCTCAGATGAAATATATTATTCCCTCCTGACCTGACAGGACTGTAGTTCATATCATCTGATGTAAGGGTTTTGAGCAATCCTGCCTCTGGATGGTTTATCTTTTCCAGTGATTTGAGACTTGTGTTTGCATTGAATGTACTTTGAATTTCATGTATATCTCAGCTGTATTAGTCTGTGTTTAGGTTGTTTGGAAGGGTTTTCATTTTAATATGTAGAATGACACATTTTTAAAATATTGCTGAAGGCACTTTTGTACTGCTACATTTTAGAAGTCAAAATAATAATACATATAGTGCTTATTGTTTTTTCTCGTTCCAGTCTTTTGATGACTGTACTCTTTCATTGGAAGTGTTAGTAACATTTCTTTCTTTTACTGTTGTCCCTTTTTATCTTTTTCTTGTAATCATCATCATCATTATCATTATCATCATCATCATCATCATCATCACAGCAAGAAGTTAGCTTTTCAGACAGGTCTGACATTTCCTAAATTGAAAATATATTGTTCAGTTTTTTAAATGTTTATTTTTTAGATAGAGAGTATGTGAGTGAGGGAAGGTGGGAGGGCAGAATATCCAAAGTGGGCTCTGTGCTGACAGCAGTGAGCGTGATACGGGGCTCGAACTCATGAACCATGATCATGACCTGAACCGAAGTCATATGCTTAACCAGCTGAGCCTCCCAGGTGCCCTATAGTTCATTTTTTAATAGACTTTCATTTTTGGAGCAATTTTAGGCTTACAGAAAACTTAAGCAGAAAGTTTAGAGTTCTCATATACCTTTACCCTCCCCTACAGAATTTCACCTATTATTAACAATTGCATTAATGTGGTACATTTGTCACAATTGAACCAATAATTGATACATAATTATTATCTAAAGTCCATAATTTACATAAGGGTTCATTCTTTGTGTTGTACAGTTCTATGGATTTTGACAAATGTGTATTGTCCTGGATACCACATACTGATATTTGACTTCTCCTTTGATGATATCATCTCTTCTTTGGTGTATACATTCATTCATTCACTCACTTCAATCATACTTTTCTCCAGTAATTATTTATTGAGGGCCTTCTATGTTAAGACACTCTGGTAGATGCTAGAGCAAGTTGCCAACCTATGCATCTCCAAGGGATGAAATTAGGTAATGTGTGAGAAAGGCTTTAAAAGGGAACCCTAGCTTGAGAGAATAGTATCACAACTAATTAGTGATTTCAAATTTCTGCTTGTGAAGGGTTTTCCTAAGTTCAACAGGGCTGGTATGTTCCAATTATATGTCATAAATTTATGTGCAAGGAAACGGGGTATGGGTGCTGTTTTAAAGGAAGGCTCTTCTGGACCTTTTCCTGTTTGTGATAGATATTGCTTCCTATCTTCCCTTTTAAAAGTGGAGAAATTAGAAAAAGCAGTATGTAAATTTGCAACTATCCATTGATATTGTGAAAATGTAAGTTAATGGGAAGTTTTGACTTAATGATTTTCCCCTTAATAATTTTTTGCAATAAATATATCAAATAATGAGAAAGATTTATAATATTTACATTCCCTGGGTGGGTTACCAGTGAATGGATGGGTAATTTATGTTACTGAAACAAAGGTTCCAAACAGTTAGTCAACACATATATACATACATACATACTGGCAGAAATGAATGATATTAATATTGAATTATTTGACTTAAATTCATCTTCTCTTCCAGTTCTATCATTCTTTCCTCATTTTTTTTATTTTTTATTTTTTAACATTTATTCATTTTTGAGAGACAGAGAGAGAGAGTGTGTAAGCAGGGAGAGGCAGAGAGAGAGGGAGACACAGAATCCGTAGCAGGCTCCAGACTCTGAGCTGTCAGCACAGAGCCTGATGCGGGGCTCAAACCTATGAACCATGACATCATGACCTGAGCCAATGTTGGACACTTGACTGACTGAGCCACCCAGGCAACCCATTCTTTTCCTCTTTTTAAAAGTTTTTTTAAAATTCCAGTTAGTTAACATGCAGTGTAATATTAGTTTCAAGTGTAGAATTTTGTGATTCAACACATTCATGCAGTAGCTGGTGCTGATCATAACAAGTGCACTCCTTAATCCCCATGACCTATTTAATCCATCCCCCCACCTGCCTCCCCTGTGGTATACATCAATTGTTCTTTATAGATAAGAGTCTGTTTCTCGGTTTGCCTCCTTTTTTCTTCTCTTAGCTCATTTGTTTTGTTCCTTAAATTCGACATATGAAAAAAGTAAATAAATTCGACATATGAGTGCAATCATATGGTATTTGTCTTTTTCTGACTGACTTATTTTACTTAGCATAATACACTCTAGCTCCTTCCATGTCATTGCAAATGGTAAGATTTCATCATTTTTGAGTAATATTCCATTGTGTATAGATAGATAGGTAGATAGATAGATGCACACCACTTCTTCTTTATCCATTCATCAGTTGATAGACATTTGTGCTCTTTGCATTCTTTGGCTATTGTTGATAATACTGCTATTAACTTTGGGGTGCATGTGCCCCTTTCACTTAGTATTTTTGTATCCTTTGGGTAAATACCTAGTAATGCAATTGCTGGGTCATAGGGTAGTTCTATTTTGACTTTTGGAGGAATCTCCATACTGTTTTCCAGAGTGGCTGTACCAGTTTGCATTCCCACTAAAAGTGTGCATCTTCATCAAAATCTGTTGTTTCCTGAGTTGTTACTTTTAGCCATTCTGACAAGTGAGAGGTGATGTCTCATCCTCGTTTTGATCTTTATTTCCCTAATGATAAGTGATGTTGAGTATCTTTTCATGTGACTGTTAGCCATCTGTATGTCTTCTTTGGAAAAATGTCTATACATGTCTTCTGCCCATTTCTTGACTGGATTATTTGTTTTTTGGGTGTTGAGTTTGATAAGTTCTTTATAGATTTTGTATACTATACTAACACTTTATCAGATATGTCATTTGCAAATATTTTCTCCCATTCTTTGGCCTACCTTTTAGTGTGGTTGATTGTTTTCTTCAATCTGTGCAGAAGCTTTTTAACTTGATGAAGTCGCAATAGTTCATTTTTGCTTTTGTTCCCTTGCCTCTGGAAATGTGTCTACTAAGAAGTTGCTATGGCTGAGATCAAAGAGGTTGCTGCCTGTGTTCTCTATGATAGTAGTGGTTTCCTGTCTCATATTTAGGTCTTTCATCCATTTTGAATTATTTTTTCTATGGTGTAAGCAAGTGGTCCAGTTTCTTTCTTTTTTTTTTTTTTTTTTTTTTGCATGTCGCTGTCCAGTTTTCCCAACACCATTTGTTGAAAAGACTGTCTTTTTCCCATTGGATATTCTTTCCATATCTAAGATCAGTTGACCAAATAGTTTTGGATTAATTTCTAGGCTTTCTATTCTGTTCCATTGATCTATGTGTCTGTTTTTGTGCCAATGCCATACTGTCTTGATCACTACAGCTTTGTATTATAGCTTGAAGTCCAGAATCATGATGCCTCCAGCTTTGGTTTTCTTTTTTAGGATTGTTTTTGCTTTTTGAGGTCTTTGGTGGTTCCATACGAATTTTAGGCTTGTTCTAGCTCTGGGAAAAATGCTGTTACTAGTTTGATAGGGATTGCTTTAAATGTGTAGGTTGCTTTGAGTAGTATAGACATTTTAACAATGTTTGTTCTTCTAATCCATGAACATGGAGTGTTTTTACATTTCTTTATGTCATTTTCAGTTTCTTTCATAAGTGTTCTATAAGTTTTCAGAGTCCAGATCTTTAACTCTTTGGTTAGGTTTATTCCTAAGTATCTTAGTGTTTTTGATGCAAGAAACAATACACCAACTGCTCGATTTTTTTTTTCTTTTTCTTCTTCATTATTGGTGTATAGAAATGCAACAGATTTCTTTACATTGATTTTATATCCTGTGACTTCGCTGAATTCTTGTATTAGTTCTAGCAGTTGTTTGTTGGAGTCCTTTGTGTTTTCTACGCACATTATCATGTCCTCTGTAAACAGTGGAAGTTTGACTTCTTCCTTGCCAATTTGTATGTCTTTTCTTTCTTTCTGTTTTCTGATTGCTAAGGTTAAGACTTCCAGTACTATGTTAAATAGCAATAGTGAGAGTGGATATTCCTGTCTTGTTCCTGGCCATAGAGGAAATGATCTCAGTTAGCTTTTTTTTTTTTTTTGTTTGTTTGTTTGTTGTTTTGTTTTTGTCTTGGAAACTCTGTCTCTCCTTTCATTCTGAATGATAGCCTTGCTGGATAGAGTATTCTTGGCTGCAAATTTTTCCCATTCAGCATTTTGAATATATCATACCACTCTCCTATGGCTTGAGAAGTTTTTGTTGAAACATCTGCAGCTAGCCTTTTATGGGTCTTCCCTTGTAAGTTAGGGATTTCTTTTGTCTTGCTGTTTTTACTGTTTATTTTCTTATCAGTATGTTTTTCAAATTTAATTATCATACGTCTTGGTTTTGGCCTACTATTGTAGATTTTGATGGGAGTTCTCTGTGCCCCCTGGATCTAGATGGCTGTTTCCTTCTTTAGATGAGGGACATTTTCAGCTATTTTCTTCATATAAATTTTCTGCACCCTTTTCTCTCTTCTTCTTTTGGGACTCCTATAATACAAATGTTAATTGCATTTGATGAAGTAACTGAGTTCCCTAAGTCTGCTCTTGTCTTACGTAACTCTTCTTTCTGTTTTGTGCAGCTTCATTATTTTCCCTTATTTTGTCTTGTAGGTTACTAATTCATTCCTCTGCTTCTTTGAACTTTGTGTTCATTGCATCCAGTCTGTTTCCAATCCTGTTTATTGCATCCTTCGTCTCTGATTGTTTTATCTCTGAGGTAACATTCTTGCTGATGTCTTCTTTTCTCAAACCTAGTGTATATCTTTATGCTTGTTGCTTTAAATACTCCATCAGACATGTTACTTACATCTGTTTTGCTTAGATGTCTGGTTATCACCTTATCTTGTTCTTCCATTTGGATAAATTTATTTGTTTTTTCATTTTTGTCTAAGTCTCTGCCTGCTTCTCTGTGTTAGAAAATCCAGTTGTCTCCTTCTTCTGAAAGTAATGGCTTTATGCAGAAGAGGTCATGTAGTCCTCAGTGCTTGTCTCTTCAGGAGTGTCTCCTGTGTATGCTGCATGTGCTCTGATATTGTGTATTGGTTTTTTATCCTTCAGGCTGGTCATCTGAAGAGGCTCTCCTTTCCTTCTCTGAGCAGTGTTTGTTCCCTGGCTTGAATATGGTGAGCTTCAACTAGGTGTGCTCTGCTCTGCTTATGAAATGAGACTCAACACCACCTCCACCAGAACTGAGGCCCTGCAAACATGGTGTGAGCAGGGGTCTTCCTAGTGTTCTGGGTGAGGAGCCCACTGTGCTGGGACTGAGTCTTTCTTGATTTAGAGAGGCAGACTTGCCAGTGTGCAGGGTGGCGGGGCTTAGTATAAGCCAGTTAAGCAGCCAGTGTAGGCACTGTGATATTACCAACAGGTGCCTCTGTGTTTATGGTGAGAGGAGGAAAATAAAGATGGTGCTAGCCATATGCTGCCTCTCAGGGACACACTCTAAGAAGAGCAAATAATCTCCCCATTGTGTATCCCCAGACATTCTTTAGAAAGCTGTTTCCACACACTGTTTGTTTCCAGATTGTTTGCTTGCCTTTTTTCCAGGAGCAAGCAGCCCAGTGTCCTCCAGGCTCTATTCCAGCCAAGCCTGCTGACATTTAAAACTCTAGACTTTAAGCCCTGCTGGTTCCAAGAGCTCACAAAAGTTAGCCCCTCCTGTTTTTCAAGCCAGTATCTTGGGGGAAACATTCCTCTTGTGCATTACTTTCTGTGTTCTGTGTCTCTCACCCATCTCTACGAGTAGGGTCCCTCGTCTCTGTAACATGTATGATCCATTCTTCCCTTAAATCATGTCTCCACACTCTCCACACTCTTTGATGTGACCTCTTCTTTCCCTTTAGTTTTGGAATTTGTTCTTTCAGTCTTCAGGTTGATTTTTGGGTATTTAGAACGATTTGATAGTTTTCTAGTTGTGTTCATGGGATAAAATAAGCTAGGGTTTGCCAACTCCACTGCTATCTTCCTCCTCTTTTTTTCTCCTTAGTTTTAAAATTATGCATTGACTAGCTGGACATGTTGCCTCCTGACTAGGCATTAGAATAATTTCATGGTAAATTCTTACATAATCTACTATTGATCTTTCAGAGATTAGTTATTTTTGTTCTTTTAAGAAAATAATTGAGAACATATGATTTGTAGTCAGGAAATCTGAGTTTAAATCTGAGCTGCTACACAACTAGAGGAGAGTATCTTAACTACTCTGAATCTCAGTTTCTTCATAATCACTTTAACACCTGTTTCATAAGGTTGTCAGTGTGATTAAATAGAATAATGTACATGGAAAACATTACCATTAATCCCTACTCATTATTCAAATTTGTGACAGTTATGACTGTTATCTTGCATAGATCAGGTTGGAGTTTTTCTTGATCTGGGAATAATTTCTAATTTTTTAGATGAGTTTATTGAACCTGAGAGAACTTTCATTCATGGCCAATGGTTGTATTCTAGAATAATTTTATTAAACGTGTAACTAGAGTCTTCTTTTTGAGTTAGGAAGCTAGTAGAGTACTTTATTTTCAGCTTCTCAGGATTCTGGCTTATATGTTTTCTTTGAGTAAATATCTCATGATTACTAATGTTATAAAATAAAATTCACAGATAAGTCAATCATAGAAAATAAAGTCTAATCAAAATTGCTTTTTTTCTATATTACATTAAAAAATAAGAAAGGTAGGGGTGCTTGAGTGGCTCAGTTGGTTAAGTGTCCAACTTTGGCTCAGGTCATTATCTTGTGGTCAGTGGGTTCGAGTTCCATGTCGGGCTCTGTGCTGACAGCACAGAGGCTAGACCCTGCTTTGTATTCTGTGTCTCCCTCTCTCTCTGCCCCTCCCCTGCTTGTGCTCTTTTCAGTCTCTCTCTTTGTCAAAAATAAATAAACATTAAAAAAATAAAAATAAAAATAAGAATGGTTGATCTTTTCAGTTTTGCTATCATAATACTAACTGTGTGTGTGTGTGTGTGTGTGTGTGTGTGTGTGTTTTAAAGTAAATGGCTGAAATGCTATTTGTATTCATTTCTGTTTTGTGAGATCAATTCAACTTTGATAGTTTCATAAGAATAAAAGAAATGAAACAATTATTATCATTAGAGAAACCATTCCTGCTTATCATCTTGGTTTTTGTTTGTTTTCTTTTGTATTTTTTGCTACTTAAGTTGACATTGAGCAAAATTTAGTCAAGTTTATGTTGACAAATACTGCTAAAATTTGGAATTTCTAAAATTGGTTAAAATATATTAAAACAAATCAATTTTTTAACCAGCTACTTTTAATTAGATATAAAATCTATTGATGTTTGCTTTTATTTTTAAAGCAACCTTAAAGTTTAGATTCTTAAAGCATATATGTGTGGCAATATCTATACATTAAAATTCATAGAAATTAATTCTGATAGTTCAGATTTACCCATTTAGACATTTAAAATGAGGTTTACTTTTTCGTTTTATCTAGAGCAAAAGCTGACAAAAACAAATGGACATTGTTTTTTATAATAAAGTTCATAAATTTATGGATGCAGTTGTTACATTAGAACTTCTTTCCCTATTGGTAGGTTTTCAAATGATTGAATACCTTTTTGTGAATGTGAACAAGCTTCACCATTTTTTAGCATTTCAAAGTGGAAAACCTAAGATGGGTCATTTTTACGAAAGGCTTTACCTCTGGAGTTCTTTTGCTTTCTTTGCTTGACAGAGTGAGGATTTTGAAAACTCCCTTATGCTGCTTAGCCTTGTAGTGTTTTAGATGCCCTGTAATAAAAATGGAGCAAAGAAATGAAAGGCCAAAGCAGAGGGAGTTTTATGGCTTGGGATGTTTTATGTTTCATAGATTTATTTTGTATTTAAATACTGGAGTTGGGGTAGGTAATAAATTCTGATAGTGTTCACTTTTTTTTTTTTTCCTGTTGGGGATGTCAGTTCTCCAGAATATCAGTTTACCCTTTACTTTTTAATATAAAAATAGTAATAATTTACCTTTTCTGTAGGGTTATTTTAATGGCATATTGTAGAGATTTACTAGTGTTGCAGGATATTTTACCTTAATACCCTGGATTTATTGTCTCACTGCTTTGAAGAATAAAATGAGCAGCAGGCAACAGTTTATTAGAGTATAATATCAGAAAGTAAGAAATGTATGAAGGCTCTCTTTGCAAAGAGGTGGCATTTGAAGGTGAATGTCCCTGACCATAGACAAGGGACTTTGTTTTGGTCACCTCCCCATTCTATTCTCCCTTGTTCCTTCTCAGGTTTTACCCTTATTGGCTTGATAACTTTAGGTGCTTGGTTGTTCATTCCTGATTGACTCGATTCCATTGTGTGAGAAGTGAGACTGTGGTCATACTGTCCCTCATATAACATAAGTTTTATGGTTTACCTGTTTTAGTTAGGTATTTTGATTGTCAAATTCCTGAGGGGAACCTGACAGGAAATAAGTGATGTCTGCTACATTCTTAAGAGGAGCCTTATGCCTGAGGGAGTTTGCTGTGGTTACATGCTCCCAGCATTGTTCCAGAATCTGTGTCTTTCCCAACCCAGGGACTTCAGGTCCTAACCATTCCCTCTTTATTTTATTCTATCTTTCCCTATCATACTAGGAGGAAATTGTAGGTATGCTTTTAATATTTATAAAGTATTTTGAGGGTCATTCATGAATGCTATGTGTAAATATACTACCAATAACATAATACCACTAATACAATTGAGATATTAAAAAAAGAAAAAAAATATATGTATAATCTAGTGAGCAGAGACTTTCTTTCCCTAATTTGAATTTAGAAAGCTCTCAATTAAAATTCTGAAAGGGATGTGCCTCCTGGGTGGCTCAATCAGTTGAGCTTCTGACTCTTGGTTTCAGCTCAGGTCATGATCTCATGCTTCCTGAGATTGAACCCTCCCCCAGCTGGCACCTGTTGTCAGGCTCTGCCCTGACAGCAGGGAGCCTGCTTGGAATTCTCTTTTTCCCTCTTTCCCTGCCCCTTCCCCACTCTCTGTCTCTCAAAATAAATAAATAAACATTAAAAAATAATAAAATGCTGAAAGGAAGTGAAACAATTTCAGCCAGTGATACTGAAATGCCACTTGCTTACTTGATTTAATTTTAAATAAATACTCTTAACATTAAGACATCATGCTTTCAGATCATGTAATGATAAACCACAGAATAATAGAATCATGTTTGAAATGGGAATAGTTTTTACCACAGTGCAATATTAATTGCATGTTCCTATATTTTCAAAATAATTTGTGACATCTCTATGCAGGAATATATTTGTATAAAGAAAATTGAGTAACTTGTTTGTATACAAGAGTATCATTTCATTTGTGAACCATTATGACAGTGTTTCTATTTGGGCTTACAACAAAAAACATAGGTAATGTTTTATCTTCCAAAAATACTTTGCTGTATAATAGAAAATTATAATTTTGCAGTGAAGGAAAATCAAATTAAAAATTAAAAACCAATAAAAAAACTGGTTGTGTGTGCGTGTGTGTGTATATGTGTGTGTGTGTGGTTAAATCCTACACATGACCAAATAGATACTTAATATTATCTTGTGAATTTCCTAGTATCTTCCCTTTAGCACAGCCAATTCATACTTTTTCTCTTGTTCAACTTCTTTAATGCCCCAGTCTTCAATCCCCAAAATATATACCACCCAGACACATAGAGACATACAAAGTACACACATTCCAATGGCTTGGCTCATAATTCATTGACAAACCTAGAAACACTTAATCAATAGTCCCTTTATCTTCCCCTGGGGAATCTACCAAATTGCCCTGTACCTACATTGTACTATGGATAAAAAGATTCTCTACACCTATGGAGGAGTAACCTCTCTACTTAAGTAATTGTTCCCACCCCTCAGTGATTTATCTCCTTTCCTTATGCTATATTTATTTATTTTTCTTTGTAATTTGATTGGTTTTAGCAACATACTAACATGTGCTAGTGTCTACTCTCTGGGAAAAGAAAAAAAAAAAAAAAGAACCGCTCTTGACCTCATAGCCCTTTCTATTCTCCATGTTTTTGCTTCCCAGAGAGCAAACCCCTTTGAGGGGTTACTATCTTTACATTTTCATCTCTCTTTCTCTAGTCCATTCCAAATAAACATTCATCCCCATCACTCCATAGAGTCTATTCTACTCTTCTCAAGGTCATTAATGTCCTTTATTTTTTAAATTTTATTCATTTATTTTGAGAGAGAGAGCGTGCAAGCAAGCAGGGGAAGGACGGGGTTGGGGGAGAGAATCCCAAGCAGGTTCTACACCACCAGCACAGAGCTGCATGCCGGGCTTAAACTCACGAACTGTGAGATCATGACCTGAACTGAAATCAAGAGTTGGATACTTAACTGACTGAGCCACCTAGGCACTCTGAGATCACTAATGTCCTCTAATATTTGCTTCTCAACTAATTTTTTTAACCTCTCAGCAGCTTTTGATACATTTGACTATTCCCTATATTATAGAGAGACTTTATATATTGGCTTGCATGACTCCACATTCTCCTGAATTTCTTCCTTCTTCACCAGTCCATTCTTTCTCAGTTTGCTTTGTTCACTGCTTTGGTTGATTTTGAGATATGTTTTGGGGATGGAGTCAGCAAGACTTGGTGATAAATTGGCTGTGTGGGATAAAAGACAAAAAGAAAGAAAGACTTCTAATTATTTAGCTGGAACAACTGAATGATGGTGCCATTTATTGAGATGGGAAAGACTGGGGTAGTGGCTAGGTCAGGAGTAACAAGTTTTGCTTTGGCCGTGTCATGTTGGAGGTACCTTTTAGACAGAGACAATAGTGACAATGTCAGATTAGTAGTTGGAGTTGAATCTGGAGTTCCAGAAATTAGTTATAGCTAAATATATGAATTTGAGATCATTGTCACATAGACTAAAGTATTAATGTAATATGTTTGGATGAAATCACTTTGTGAAAGTGTGTACATGGAGAAGAGAAGGAAATATGGGACCAAACCCTGGTGTATTCAATCTGTTAGAGATTGGGGAAAAGACAAAGATTATGTAAAGCAAATTGAGGAAAATATGGCTAGAAAAAGAACAGTGTGGTGTCATAGAACCAAGGTAAGAAAATGTTCCAAGAAGGCAGATAAGATCCGAGAGATAGGAAGAGTATGGAATATCTATTGAGTTGGCAACATTGAGGTCATTGATGCCCTTAGGAAGTTTCACAAGAGAGTTTGACCTAGGTACCATCTTGGCATGAGTTAATAAGTGAAGAGGTGAGGAAGTATGTACACTGTGAATAAAAAGGTCTTGAGAAGTTTGTCTTTGGAAGGGCTTAGAGAAGGTGGTATCTGCATGGGGGAAGTATGGCATTAGGGAATTATATTTTTGTTATGTTTTGTGAAGATGGAAAATGATAAAGTATCTTTGAATGGTGATGGGGATAGTAGAGTTGGGGAGAGATGTTTGGAAATACAAAACAGAGATAAGAACATAAAAAGTAGAAAAAAACTGAGGAATGTTACTAGCTCCATATGTGCAAGAATTTACCTTTAATAGGAAGATCCTTTTCTCCTTTGTTATAGTAAAGAAGAAGAGGGTGTAAATGCAGGTCTGTTTGCTGGTGGCATGATTAGGATGTTGCCATTTAATGATTTAAATTTTCTTACGAGTTAGGCAACAGGGCCATCACCTGACAGTTTAACCAATAGTGTGGGTTGGTTTGATAAGGAATAGATCATTAAAAAAAAAAGAAATAATTCTTGATAAACTGTTACCATCATTGCTAGGCAATATAGAGTGTTCATTTGAAACTAATAATTATTACTTTTAAATGATATGACTTTCTCAGTTATTTTATTGAGAAATGCTTAGCTATGCAAATGTAGGCCTAGAACATGCAGTAAAAGCATTAAGAAGAAAATGTGTTGAATATGGTATATTAGACAGTGAATAATAATGCCTAATAATACTTATTTGGCCATGAAATTTAAAGTAGTGGAGAAGAAAGTGAGGATAGGAGAGGAATGTTGGATTATGGGGAGCAGGATTAATTGATTGATTAAGCTGGAACTATAGGAGAAAAGGTCATTAGGAGACATGTCTAAAAAAAAGGTTCTATGGCCAATGTCAAAGAAATTACTGCCTGTGATCTCTTCTAGGATTTTTCTGGTTTCAAGCCTCACAATTAGGTCTTTAATCCACTTTGTATTTAATTTTGAGTACCGTGTATGAAAGTGGTCCAGTTTCTTTCTTTCTTTTCTTTTCTTTTTTTTTTTTTTTTTTTTTACGACATAGCTGTCCACTTTTACCAGCACCATTTCTTGAAGATACAGTCTTTTTCCCATTGGATAGCATTTCCAGCTTTGTCGAAGATTAATTGACCTTATACTTGTGGGTTCATTTCTGGGCTTTCAGTTCTGTTTTATTGGTCTATGTGTCTGTTTTTGTGCCAGTGTCATACAATTTTGATTACAACAAATTTGTAATATAACTTGAAGTCTGGAATTGTGATGCCTCCAGATTTGCTTTTCATTTTCAAGATTGCTTTGGCTATTCAGAGCATTTATGATTCCAAACAAATTTTAGGATTGTTTGTTCTAGCTCTGTGAAAACATGCTGTTGTTTTGATATGGATTACAATTAAATTTATAGATCACTTTGGGTAGTATCGACATTTTAATAATATTTGTTCTTCCAATCCAAGAGCATTGAATATCTTTCTATTTCTTTGTGTCATCTTCAAGTTCTTTCATCAGTGTTTTATAATTTTCAGAGTACAGTTCTTTCACCAATTTGGTTTGGTTTAGTCCTAGGTATTTTATTATTTTGGGTACAATTGTAATTGAGATTGTTTTCTTAATTTCTCTTTCTGCTGCTTCATTATTGGAGTTCAGAAATGCAACAGATTCATGTACATTGATTTTATTGCCTGCTACTTTACAGAATTGGTTTATCAGTTCTAGAGTGTTTTCAAGGGTTCTTTTGGGTTTTCTTTATATAGTTCATCTACAAATAGTGAAAGTATTACATCTGCCTTACGAGTTTGGATGCCTTTTATTTCTTTTTGTTTTCTGATTGTTTCGGTTAGGACTTTCAGCACTATTTTGAATAAAAGCAGTGAGAGTGGATATCCTTGTCTTATTCCTGACCTTAGTTGAAAAGCTCCCAGGTTTTACCCAATAAGGATGATGTTAGCTATGTGGTTTTTTAATATGGCCTTTAATATATTGAAATGTGTTCCCTTTAAACCTATTTGTTGTGAATTTTTATCACAAATGGATGTTGTACTCTGTCAGATGCTTTTTCTGCATGTATTGAAATGATCATATAGTTCTTATCCTTTCTTTTATTGATGTGATATATCACATTCAGTGATTTATGATTATTGAACCACCCTTGCAATCCAGGAATAAAGCCCACTTCATCATGGTGAATAATTTTAAGGCATTTTTGAATTCAGTTTCCTTTTATGTTATTGAGAATTTTTACATCCATGTTCATCACAGATATTGGATTATACCTCTCTTTTTTAGGGGAGTCTTTCTGTGGTTTTGGTATAGGAATACTGGCCTCATAGAATGAATTTAGAAGTTTTCCTTCTATTTTTTGGAAATGTTGAGAAGAATAGGTATTTGCTCTTCTTTAAATGTTTGGTAGAGTTTGCTCGTGAAGCCATCTAGTCCTGGACATTTTTGGTTTCTTATTTTCCAGGTTTTATTTAAATTCCAGTCAGTTAACATATAGTGTAATATTGGTTTCAGGAGTAGAATTTAGTGATTCATCACTTACATATAACGCTTGTTGTTCATCACAAGTGCCCTCCTTAGTACTTAACACCCATGTATTGCCCACCTCCGCTCAGCAGCCCTGTTTGTTCTCTATAATCAAGTGTCTCTTATGGTTTACTCCTTCTCTTTTTTCCCCCGTCCTCTATGTTCATGTGTTGATAATGCTGCTTATAAATATCAGGGTGCATGTGTACCTTTGAAGCCATATTTTTATATCCTTTAGGTAAATATCTAGTAGTGCAATTGCTGGTCATAGTGTAGTTCTATTTTAACTTTTGGAAGAACTTCCATGCTCTTTTCCAGTGTGGTAGCACCAGTTTGCATTCCCACTAACAGTGTACGACAGTTTCCTTGCCTCTGCATCCTGGCCAACATTTGTTGTTTATGATGTTATGTTGTTAATTTTAGCCATCTGGCAGATGTGAGGTGGTATCTCATACTAGTTTTCATTTGTATTTCCCTGATGATGAGTGATTTTGAGCATCTTTTCATGTGTTTATTAGCCATCTGAATGTTTTCTTTGGGAAAATGCCTATTCATGTCTTCCCATTTCTTCGCTGGATTATTTGTTTTTTTGGCTGTTGAATTTCTTAAGTTCTTTATAGATTTTGGATAATAACCCTTTATCAGATATATCATTTGCAAACATCTTCTCCCATTCAGTAGGTTTCCTATTAGTTATAGTGATTGTTCCCTTCACTGTGCAGAAGCTTCACAGTGCAGTAGTGATATAGTCCCAATAGTTCATTTTTGCTTTTGTTTCCCCTGTCTGGAGATGTGTCTAGTAAGAAGTTACTACAGCCAAGATCAAAGAGGTCGCTGCCTGTGTTCTCCTCTAGGATTTTTATGATTTCTGGTCTCATGTTTAGGTCTTTAATGCATTTTGAATTTATTTTTGTTTATTCTCTAAGAAAGTGGTCCAGTTTCATTCTTCTGCATTTAACTATCCATTTTTCCCAACGCCATTTGTTGAAGAGACTGTCTTTTTTTTTCCATTGCATATTCTTTCCATCTTTCTTGAAGATTAGTTGACCATATAGTTGTAGGTTTATTTCTGGGTTTTATATTCTATTACATTGATCTATGTGTTTGTTTTTGTGCCAGAACCATGCTGTCTTGTTGAAAACAGCTTTGTAATATAACTTGAAGTCTGGAATTGTGATGCCTCTAGCTTTACTTTTCTTTTTCAAGATTGCTTTGGCTGTCCAGGGTCTTTTATGATTCCATACAAATTTGAGGATTGTTTATTCTAGCTCTGTGAAAAATGTGTTGACCTTTTGATAGGGATTGAATTAAATGTATAGATTGCTTTGGGTTGTACAGACATTTTAACAGTATTTGTTCATCCACTCCATGAGCATGAGATCTTTTCCTTTCTTTATGTCATTTTCAGTTTCTTTCATAAGTATTCTATTGTTTTGAAAGTACAGATAGTTTACCTCTTTGGTCAAGTTTATTCCTAGGTATTTTAATGGTTTTTGGTGCAGTTTTAAGTTGAATTGATTCCTTGATTTTCTTTTTGCTGCTTTATTTTTGGCGTATAGAAATGTCCCAGATTTCTGCTCATTGATTTTTTTTATGCTGCGACCTTGCTGAATTCATGTATCAGTTATCACAATTTTTGGTGCAGTCTTTCAGGTTTTCCTACATAGAGTATCATGTCCTTTGTGAATACTGAACATTTGACTTCTTCCTTGCCTATTTGAATGCCTTTTATTTCTTTGTGTCCTTTGATTCCTGAGGCTATGTCTTCCAGTACTGTTTTCAATAAGAATGGTGAGAGTTGGGGTTCCTGGGTGGCTCAACTGGTTAAGCATCAGACTTTTGATTTCAGCTCAGATCATGATCTCATAGAGCCACATTGGGCTCTATGCTGACAGTGTGGAGCTTGTTTGGGATTCTCTCTCACTCCCTCTCTGCCCCTCCACCTCTCTCAAAATAAATAAACATTTTAAAAAAGAATGATGAGAATGGACATCCCTGTCTTGTTCCTGACCTTAGAGGGAAAGCTCTCAAGGTTTTGTTTGTTTGTTTGTTTGTTTATTTTTTTCATTGAGGTTGATTATTAGTTGTGGGTCTTTCATACATGGCCTTCATGATGTTGAGGTATGTTCCTTCTATCCCTACTTTGTTGTGCATTTTTATCAAGAATTGATACTGTATTTTGTCAAATGCTTTTTCTGCATCTATTGAGAGAATTACATGGTTCTTATCCTTTCATTAATGTGGTGTATTATGTTGATTGATTTGCAAATATTGAACCATTCTTGCAGCCCAGGAATAAATCCCACTTGACTGTGGTGAATAATTCTTTTAATATGCTGTTAGATTTGATTTGGTAGTATATTTTTGAGAATGTTTGTATCCATGTTCATCAGGGATAATGGCCTGCAATTCTCCTTTTCAGTGGGGTCTTTGGGTTTGGAATCAAGGTACAACTGGCCTCATAGAATCAGTTTGGACGTTTTCCTTCCATTTCTACTTTTTGGAACAATTTGAAAAGAATAGATATTAACTCTTATTTAAATGTTTGGTAGTACTCCCCTGGGAAGTCATTTGGCCCTGGACTTTTGTTTGTTGGGTGTTTTTTTGTTACTCATTCAATTTCTTTGCTTATTATTGTTCTGTTCAAATTTTTATTTCTTTTGATTCAGTTTTACTAGTTTTTATGTTTCTAGTTATTTATCCTTTCCTTCTAGGTTGTCCATTTTGTTGGCCTTTAGTTTTTCATAATTTTCTCTTACAATTATTTGTATTTTTGTGGTGTTGGTTGTTATTTCTCCGCTGTCAAAAATAATTTCATTTATTTGGGTCCTTTCTCTTTTATTTCTTGGTAAGTTTGGTTAGATATTTATGATTTTTATTGACTTTTTCAAAGAACCAAATTCTGATTTTATTGATCTGTTCTATTTTTTTTGTGTGTGTGCCTGTATCGCTTATTTCTACTCTAATGTTTATTATTTACTTTTACTGGTTTTAAGTTTTGATTTTTTTTTTCTAGCTCCTTTGGGTGCAAGTTTAGGTTTTTCTTTTGAGACTTTCCTTGTGACTTGATATACACCTCTTTTGGTAAAAACTTTCTGTTAGATTCTATATTGCTCCATCCCAAAAGTTGTGGACCACTGTGTTTTCATTTCCATTTGTTTCCATATACTTTTTTATTTTTTTATTTTCTGGTTGACTAAGTCATTGTCTATTAACATGTTTTTTTAAATCTCTATTTGTGTTCTTTCCAGATTTTTTCTTGTTTTTGACTTCTTTTTTCATAGCATTCTGTTCAGAAAAGATGCATGGGGGTGCTTGGCTAGTCAGTCAGTAGAGCATGTTACTGTTGTTCTCGGGGTTGTGAGTTCAAGCCCCATGTTGGGTGTGGAGATTACTTTAAAAAATGAAATCTTTAAAAGAAAAAAAAAAGAAAAATGCCTCATATGACTTCAGTCGTCTTTTAATTTCTTCAGGCTTGTTTTATGGGCTAATGTGTGATCTATTCTGGAGAATGTTCCATGTGTACTTGACATGAATGTGTATTCTGCTGTTTTATTTTGGAATGTATGTATCTGTGAAATCCATCTGGTCCAGTGTATCAGTCAAAGCCATTGCTTTCTTGTTGATTTTCTTTTCACATGATCTTTCCATTGGTCAATGTAAGGTGTTAAAATCCTCTATTATTATTTTTTTTATTATTGATTACTTACTTTATGTTTGCCATTGACTATTTTATGTGTCTGGTGCTTCTATTTTGGGTACAAAAATATGTCTAATTGCTATGTCTTCCTATTGGATTGTCCTTTTGTTATTATATAGTGTCCTTTTTTGTTTCTTGTTAGCATCTTTCTTTTAAGGTCAATTTTTTCCAACTAAAGTATTGGTACTCTGGCTTTCTTTTGACATCCTTTTGCATGATAGATGTTTCTCCATCCTTTAGTTTTCAATCTACAATTTGTCTCTAGTAGGTCGCATTTAGATGGGTCTTGTTTACCTCCATTCTGTCATTCTTTTGTTTTGATTGGTGCACTTAGTCCAATTACATTCAAAGTAATTATTGATAAGTATGTATTTATTGCCATTTTGTTATTTTGTGTTATTTTTGTAGGTTTTCTCTACCTTTCTTCCCTCGCTCTCTTCTCTCAGTGGCTTTCTTTGGGGATATTCTTGCATTCCTTTCTCTGTATTTTTCAATTATCTATTAGTGGCTTTGGTTTGAGCTGACCATTAGTATATAATTTTATAGTTGTATATAACATGTTATGCATAAAGCACTTATATTAAGTTGATGGTACATAAGTTTGAACCCATTTTTTACTACTATTCTCCCCAAATTTTGGGTTTATGGTGTCATCCTTTACATCCTTTTATTTTGTGAATCCCTTGACTGACTGTTAAAGATATACTTATTTTCACTACTTTTGTACTTCCTACTTTTCTTTCTTTTACTTATGGCTTTTCCTTTCCACTCAGTGTCTCTTTTTTTTTTTTCATTTCTTATATAGCTGGTTTGTTGGTGACAAACTACTTTAGCTTTTGTTTGTCTGGGAACCTCTTTCTATCTCCTTCTATTCTGAATGATAGCCTTGCTGGATAGAATATTATTGGCTGTAGATTATTTTTTCTTTTCAGTACTTTGAATATATTATATACCTCCTTTCTAGCCTACAATATTTCTTCTGAAAAATCCTTTGATAGTGTTATTGGGTTTCCTTGTATATAACTGTTTTTTTCTCTTGCTGCTTTAAAAATTCCTAGTTTATCACTAATTTTTGCCATTTCAATTCCTATATATCTTGGTTTAGACCTCTTTGGGTTGATTTTTGGGGAGGTCTCTGGACCTCCTGGATCTGGGTATCTGTTTCATTCCCCAGATTCCTTGAGTTTTCACCTATTATTTCTTCAAATAAATATTCTTTCCCCTTTTCTTTCTTGAGAGTCTTCTTCTGAGATCCCTATAATGCAAATATTATTACACTGATGGAGTTTCTGAATTCTCTATGTCTGTTCTAATTTTGTATAATTGTTTTTCTCTTACCTGTTTGGTTTGATTACTTTCCATTACTCTACTCCCAGTCACTAATTTATTCTTCTGCTTCCTCTAATTGTTGTTATTCCATCTAGTAAATTTTTAATTTCACTTTTGTGCTGTACATGTCTGATTGTTTTTTTCCATGTGTTAAGGGTCTCACTGATGTCTCCCACTCTTTTCTCAAGCCTAGCGACTATCCGTATGATTAGTATTTTAAATTGTGTATCAGGCATATTATTTATACCTATTTTGCTTAGATCTCTCAATGTGGTTTTCTCCTGTTCTTTCACTTGGGATGTATTCCTGTTTCTCTTCATTTTGTCTAATTCTCTGTGTTTGTTTCTCTGTGCTAGGGAAGTCAGTTATGTCTCTTGCTCTTTAAAGTAGTGGCCAAGGCACACATTTTTAGCAGAGTGGTGGTATTTTCCTTTGCCTGAGGGGATGTCCTTCTGCAGATGAGAGCAGCACCTGTGGGGGCCACTCTGAAAAGTGCACATGGACTAGGCACACCATTTTACCAAGTTGTGCATATTCTCCACTGGAAATGACTGGCTGCTACTGGGACCGAAGCCCCTCAATGCATGCGGTTAGGAGATAAACTGTTGGCAGAGATTGTGCATGTCTTCTGGGAGAGGGTACCTGCAGCACTAGGACTGAGGCAGGCCCAGCTGGAGGGAGTGGGTCGTGGTGCTAAGGTTACATAGTGAATGCTGGTGCTTCTTGTTTCTGCAGATGGCCATGTGCTTATACTGGGAGGTGAGCAAGGGATATAGTACCTGCCAGGTTCTTTGTTCCTGGAGGTGTCTCTCAGTGAAATCAGTCCCTATGTGACGGCTTTTGAGATTAGTAAATAACCGTCTCTCCCATATGCCCCAGTCATTTTTCAAACTGCTCCTTGCATGCTGTATCTTCTTGGGCTGTTGTGCTGTCTCTTTAAAGGCCGACACTCAGTTTCCTATCATCTGTTGGCTTGTCCTATAGCCTAGCCTGCTGATTTTTAATGTTGCAGGCTTTATGTCCCACTGGTTGTTAGTACTCATGAAATTTGGCCCCTCTGATTTTCAGAGGCTAATGCTATGGAATTCTCTTCCTGTTGTGTGGCCTCCCCAGTGTGAGGGGTCTGTTTCTCTCCCCTCTCCTTGCCTACCTGTGGCTCCCTTCCTTGGATGGCCTATCTCCTCACAGTACCTCCAGCCTTCCTACCCTATTTGATGTAGCTTCTTCTCTACATTTGATTGTGGAGTTTGTTCTGCCAGTCTTTGGGTTGTTTTCTGGGTTATTTACTATGATGTGACTGTTATCTAGTTGTATCCATGGTAAGAGGTGAGCTTAGGGTCCTCCTACTTGGCCATTCTATAATAAATTTTCTAAGGTTAGATTAATCAATTCAGTTTATATAGTACACATTATCTAAAAAATGTAAAAATGTATATAATGATAAACTATTTTAAAATAAATACTTCAGTTATAAATAGCAGTTATAACAGTTGTGGAAGTAAAATATGCTTTCCACTCTGTTTCATAGGAAAGGCATATAAAGGATTTATTTGAAACATTTCAGATTGTTCATGTTAGCCAAATATATGTTTTGGAAGGTAACAAGGCTTAAGAGGATTCCCAGTGTTTTAGTCTTGGTTCTCTGTAGCTGAATGACATTAGTTCCATACACAGAAAAATGAAGTGGTTGTATTAAGATATTTTTAAAGGATTCTCTGATTCTCTTCTATGATTCTAAAAAAATAAATTTGAAACATTTCTATGAAAATTGTATCTTAGCTTTTAGTGTAGACAAATAAAAATATATGCCATGTTTATTTGTATCCCCTTGATACAGTATTCCAAGGTATGTGATGATGCGATTTAATGTTCTGGCTTTCTTTTATTCTGTAATATTTAAATATACATTGAAATAATTATTTATTTAAAAAAAATTTTTTTACATTTATTTATTATTGAGAGACAGAGAGAGACAGAGCACGAATGGGGTAGGGACAGAGAGAGAAAGAGACACAGAATCTGAAGCAAGCTCCAGGTTCTGAGCAAGCTGTCAGCACAGAGCCCGATGTGGGGCCTGAACCTGCGAACCGTGAGATCATGACCTGAGCTGAAGTCAGTAGCTCAACCGACTGAGCCACCCAGGCACCCCTGAAATAACTTTTTAAAGTTAGTCTAGTAAAATGGCTTAACAGTAAAATAAGAAACACTAAGAAAATATGGGTTTTATTTTAACTTTTTATTTGGAACTGATTTCAAAGTTTCAGAAATTATAAGAAGAGTACTGCAAAGAACACTTTTATATTTTGTACCCAGATTCACTTACCCTTGACACCATTCCCCACTGCACACATGCATGCGAGCACACACACACACAGACACACTCCCTCTGTCTTTCTCTCTCACACACACTGTGTTGTTTTGTCTTGCTGTTTCCCTTTGCCCTACCCTCCCACCCTATCTTCATCTCTGGTTCCAATTTTCATTTAGCCTCCTTTAATCTAGAACATTTCTACAGCCTATTTTTAAACAACATAAATATCTTTAATAAAATATTTTTCATCTTGTATATGTCTCATGTTTCTTCATGATTAGATTCAGGATATATATTCTTGGCCAGAATTATAGATAGGTGATAGTGAATTGCATATCACATCTGGAGGTACATAGTATCTTTCTGCTCTTCATTGGTAATGTTAATTTTGATCACTTGGTCAAAGTATTATATAATTTCTTTGGTTTGTAATTACTATTTTTCCCTTAAAATTAATAAGCAGTCTGTAGGGAGACACTTTCAAACCATGCAAATATCCTGCTTAATATCAAAAAGTTCCCCTAGGTTATCTGATATTCATCATAATAGTCGTAAAATGACTTTCCAACTTTAGTACTCCACATAGCTCTCTGTATTATGCTATAAGCAAGACCCCTCATTTCTCATGTATTGATTGATTAGTCTATTGATCTTTCTACTTATTGATCAATTTGTTATCAATGTAAACTGAGAAATTACTATTGTGGAATATTTTATAATTCATTATTGAATTATTTTGTGCTCAATTTTTCCCAGATTTGATCAGAGAGAGCCTCCCCAAGCTCTCCGTGTGACATGCCCCCCCCCTTTCTTTTTAGCACTACCTTGTGCTCCGATATAAATGTATTTTGATTTCTTCTTGTACCTACCCTTTCATAGTCCTAGAATCAGCTATTTGTATAAGGAACTTGGTTCCTCTGGTTGGGGCATTGTATGACACACCAATATCTAGATGCTGGGTGTATGTTCCTTGTAACTAAAATAGAAGAAAAGACAAGTTACTTTTAAATTAACTGAGTATAGAGGCCTCTGGGTGGCTCAGTCGATTAAGTGGCTTAAGCGGCTGACTTTGGCTCAGGTCATGATCTTGTGGTTCCTGAGTTCGAGCCCCAAATTGGGCTCTGTGCTGAACAGCTCAGAGCCTAGAGCCTGCTTCAGATTTTGTGTCACCCTCTCTGCCCCTCTCTGCCCCTCTCTGCCCCTCTCCCACTCACATTCTGTCTCTTTCTCTCTCACTCAGGAATAAACATTAAAAAAATTAATACAGTGTAGAAATTGAAAATATAATTAAGATATGACACTTTTATCCAAATAATTGGATTTCACTGGTGTGACAGAGGTATGAAATGATTTCAAATCCATATGTGGTAGCCTAATTTTATTTATTTATTTATATATTTATTTATTTATTTATTTACTTTATAGTTTATTGCCAAGTTGGTTTCCATATACCACCCAGTGTTCTTCCCCACAAGTGCCCTCCAAAAAAATTGCGTTAAAAAATAGCTTTAGTAACCCACTAAGGAATACTATAGATGGACAAAACTGTTTTGAATTTATATATTCAAAAACTTATCAGAAAATGGATTTTCATAGTTTTCTCCATGTATAAATAGTTTTTTTTAAATTTTTTTGAACATATCATTTTTGTAGTTGCGAAATAAAATTTGATTAAGCAACTCATATATTTAATAAATTGAATAATTCAATTCAAAATTCAATTCAAAACTCTTACATTCAACATTCTATTCTATTTTCTGAAATCACACTATTTAATTCCTTTCCTTCTCCTAAAAGCCTATTTTTTTCCATCACTCTAACATTGCTTGACCTTTGTATTAATTGACCTTTCTAGAAATCATCATCCACTGAACTACAGCAATACAAACCTAGTTAACACATTTAGATACTTTCTATTACACATTAGTTGAACGCTTACAATATGCAAGGCACTATGCAGGGAGCTCTGTCTTTAAAAGTTGTTTGAGTTACTGGTATTTCCAGTGAAGCTGGTAATAGAGTTTGCTCCCTCACTACCAAACTGCATTAGACCAGCTTGTCAGATGCATTACTCCATAGGTCTCTAAGCATGAGGTCAGAACTTAAGATTAACATAATGTTATTTTCAGTGCCTTATCTAGTAGTGAAAACAGAGAAACCTTTTATCTCTTTTCTCTCAAAATATATTTTTCCTGAAATCCCATATTATTGACTATTTTCTCTGAAACATATCTTGAAGTTGATTGTGTACCATTCCTCCATCTACTATGACAGTGATAATCAAATGCTTACTTTTTTGAGACATTTTCTTGATATGTCCAAACTGGGTATTTTTTTTTTAAACAGGGTTTGTTTTTGATTCATCTTTTTCCTTTTTTTTTTTTTTTTGCCTCTTGCTTTCTGAATAATCATGTATTCTCACTTGGTTCATTAATAGTAGTACCATTATTATAAGATTATGTCCAAAGAATTTTAGATTGACACAATCTATATAAGTTGTCAACTTACACATAATTGAAACTTTTTTTTCCCCTCGCTGGATAGGATTTTTTTCCACTGTCTGGAAAGGAAATGTTCTTACTAACATTAAACTGGAGCCATCTTTGAACTTTATTCAAATGTGTCAGTTTTTTGAAACCATAGAAAGATGTTCACTTAGCTTAAGGGAATAGAAGAACATTGTTATACTCTTTGAGTGTTACATTAAGCTAGATCATTGCCTCAGGATCCTATTTAATATGTCCATCTGATTTATAATTTTTGGTAGTCCTTTTTCCTTTGATTTGTCTCATATTTGGAAAACTTGGCACTTATTTCTATTCTATATTTTACAATGTCTCAATGATTATCTGTGTATTCATTAATCTCAGTAATGTTATTTGCTGAATTTAAAGCAATATATGGGCATATTGTGTTTTGAATTTACAATCATGTGATGTGAAGGAGGTAACATGGTTTGTAGGTTTACAGAATGATTATGTTTTAGGTATCAGATTCCATAAATTCTTAAAAGACTACTTTTAGGTTTTGGTCTAATGTAATACCTAGAACAATATGAATGTTATATATACTTTCATTATCATTTTTATTATTGATTTAAAGAGACTTTAAATTTCTATAGCAAATTACATTTCTCCCTCTCTGGCTATCTATCATATAATTAAGGTGTTATCAAAGACAGATTATTTTATTTAAGTCATTAAGAATATTAGAATATTTAAGTCATTAAATTAGAAGGACTTAATGCTAGATTTAGAATATTTAAGTCATTAAGATTAGAATATTTAAGTCATTAAGATTTAATTCTTAATTGCACAATCTCCCTTGGCAGGGTTGTTAACTTTTATGATACAAGGAGAGTAGAAATTTAGCAGAGAATTTTATTTTCCTTTATGAACAAAGCTGTACAATCTGGATTTTTCCAGGTGGTATTGGCAATATGTGAATAGATCACACAGCTGCTGGCCTGGTGGATTTGGGGGTATGTTTAGCAGATGCTTGCAGAATCTGGAATTTGAAGTATTCCCAAATATATCTGGAGACACAGATATATATATATTCTCAAGTTTAACATTTCAGATAATGTCTATTTCTTTGGCATCTTGGCGGTATTTTAAGTGTCTTAGGGATACGGAACTGGTTTGTTTCCTGTATTTTGGTCCCCCGTCCTCCAAAGACATTTTTTTAATTAAAAAATTTTAACATTTGTTTATTACTGAGAGACAAAGAGGGACAGAGCATGAGCTGGGGAGGGGCAGAGAGAGGGGAAGATACAGAATATAAAGCAGGCTCCAAGCTCTGAGCTGTCAGCACAGAGCTCAATGCGAGGCTCGAACTCACAAAATGCCAGCTCATGACCCGAGCCAAAGTCGGACCGACTGAGTCACCCAGGCATGCCTCCAAAGACATTTTAATGGCTTAAGTGATATACCTATCATAACCTTTGAATTAGATTTGAATTCCTATTAAATAGCTGAATATATATTTAAAAATAATATGGGATTGCTGATGCTAGGACTTCCAGCACTATGTTAAACAATAGTGTTGAGAGTGGACATACTTCTCATGTTCCTGATTGCAGGGGGAAAGCTCTCAGTGTTTCCCCATTGAGGATGATATTAGACAACAAAAGGAAATAAAAGGCATCCGAATTGGCAAAGATGAAGTCAAACTTACACTTTTCGCAGATGACATGATACTCTACATGGAAAACCCAACAGACTCCACCAGAAGCCTATGAGAACAGATCCATGAATTCAGCAAAGTTGCAGGATACAAAATCAACGTACAGAAATCAGTTGCATTTTTATACACCAAGAATGAAGCAACAGAAAGAGAAGTCAAGAAACTGATCCCATTCACAATTGCATAAAATACCTAGGAATAAACCTAACTAAAGATGTAGAACATCTGTATGATAAAAACTATAGAAAGCTTATGAAGGAAATTGAAGAAGACACAAAGAAATGGTAAAGCATTCCATGCTCATGGATCAGAAGAATAAACATTGTTAAAATGTCATTATTACTCAAAGCAATCTACACATTCAGTGCAATCCCAAT
>CM053579.1:43623010-43640276 GCA_028646485.1 Cryptoprocta ferox | reverse complement strand
AAACTAAAATGGGAGGCATCACAATCCCAGACTGTAGCTTCTACTACAAAGCTGTCATCATCAAGAGAGTATGGTATTGGCACAAAAACAGACACATAGACCAATGGAATAGAATAGAAAACCCAGAACTGGACCCACAAATGTATGGCCAATTAATCTTTGACAAAGCAGGAAAGAGTATCCAATGGAGAAAAAGGCATCCTCTTTAACAGATGGTACTGGGAGAACTGGACAGCAACATGCAACAAAATGAAACTGGACCACTTTCTTATATCATACACAAAAATAAAGTCAAAATGGATGAAGGACCTGAATGTGAGACAGGAAACCATCAAAACCCTAGAGGAGAAAGCAGGAAACAGCCTCCTTGACCTCAACCCCAGCAATTTCCTACTTGACACATCCCCAAAGGGTAGGGAATCAAGAGCAAAAATGAACTATTGGGTCCTCATCAAGATAAAAAGCTTCTGCACTGCAAAGGAAACAATCAAGAAAACTAATAGGCAACCGACGGAATGGCAAATGACATATTGGATAAAGGGCTAGTATCCAAAATCTACAAGGAACTCACCAAACTCCACACCCGAAAAACGAATAATCCAGTGAAGAAATGGGCAGAAGACATGAATAGATACTTCTCCAAAGAGGACATCCAGACGGCCAACAGACACATGAAACGATGCTCAGCATCACTCATGATCAGGGAAATACAAATCAAAAGCACACTGACATACCACCTCATGTTGGTCAGCGTGGCTAAAATGAGCAAATCAGGAGACTAGATGCTGGCGAGGATGTGGAGAAACGGGCACCCTCCTTTACTGTTGGTGGGAATGTAAACTGGTGCAGCTGCTCTGGAAAACAGTGTGGAGGTTCCTCAAAAAATTAACAGTAGAACTCCCCTATGACCCAACAATCGCACTGCTTGGGATTTGCCCAAGGGATGTAGATGTGCTGAAGCATAGGGGCACATGAACCCCAATGTTCATAGCAGCACTTTCAACAATAGCCAAATCATGGAAAGAGCCTAAATGTCCATCAACTGATGAATGGATCAAGAAGATGTGGTTTATCTATACAATGGAATACTACATGGCAATGAGAAAGAATGAAATCTGGCCATTTGTCGCAACGTGTATGGAACTCGGGGGTGTCAAGCTAAGTGAAATAAGTCAGGCAGAGAAGGACAGATACCATATATTTTCACTTATAAGTGGAACAGGAGAAACTTAACAGAGGACCATGGGGTAGGGGAAGGGGGGATACTAGGGAGAGGGAGGGAGGCAAATCATGAGAGACTCTTGAATACTGAAAACAAACTGAGGGCTGAAGGGGGAGGGGGAAAAGGGAAGGGGGTTGATAGTCATGGTGGAGGTCACTTGTGGGGAAGAGCACTGGGTGTTATATGGAATCCAACTTGACAATAAAGTATTAAAAAAATAATGTGGGACTTCTATAAGTAGCTTGATAGTTTACCTTCCTACAAGAAGGAAAATGAAAACCACAGCCTGACTCATTTTCATAGCTTATTACTTTTTATTAATATTTAAAGTTTATTTTTGAGAGAGAGAGAGCATGAGTGGGGGAGGGGCAGAGAGAGAGGGAGACAGAGAATCTGAAGCAGTTTCCAGGCTCTGAGCTGTCAGCACAGAGCCCTATGCAGGGCTCTGGCTATACTGGCCTTTTCTGTATTTCTTGTTTCCCATGCTATGTTTTGGAGAGGTGTTTCTCTTGTCCAAATAGAATTCCACACGTCCACGAACTGTGAGATCATGACCTGAGCTGAAGTACGACGCTTAACCGACTGAGCCACCCAGGCGCCCCAATAATTTTAATTTTTAAACTGGTAAATTATTATAACTACATATTGAAGAATCATAGTGATTCAAAAGGTGATTTCATGGGCAAGAATTATGTTCTGTCAATAGTTACAGTTTCCAGGCATTCTTTCATAGAATTCTCTCCATCCCCATTCACAAATAAATGTAAAAAAACAGTGGGGGCAGACAAAAATCAATACTGTCTACAGAGAACAGTATCTTACTAATGGGCCCTTAATAATGAATGCATGTGTACTTCTGTGTATATATGTGTGATTTCTGATTTTTAGCTTAGGACTGAAGGCATTTAGTGAAAGTCGCCTGTATGCAGTTGCTTCAGGCTTGAGAAGCACTGGCAGAGGCTCTGTTTATCATGTAAAGTGACATGACACTATGATTTTACCATAGGAAAACCTGTTCTAGTTGATATCTGCTACCAGTTATGATTTTTACCAGGGAAACACATATGCCAGCTGTTAAGTTTCATGCTAGTGATAGAAATAGAAGACATAAATCATAAAATCAACATTATTAAATGTAATATGCAGCAATGAATGACTATGGCATCTTAAATGCAATTTAAATATAGATATAAGTGTTGACATTCATTAACTATGGAAGGCTGGCTTTGAAATTGTTAAATTAGAGTATGTTTTAATTTCTAGTACATAGAATTTTAATAGTTTTTACAGTTTGGCAATACGGTACTTTCATTCAGTTCACCAAGCATTTTTTTCAATGCCTCTTATTTACCAAAATGGTATTAGTTATTAGTGATACAAATATAGTCAAGATATAGCTGATGGCTTTAAGAAGCTCATACTTAATTGGGGTGCTGAATATCTAAATTAATCATAATACAATATATTAAGTGCTACATCCAGCTAGGAACAAAAAAGCTGCATAGGAAGGTGAAGGTAATTCTACTTGGAAGAGTTCAGGAAGGCATCCCAGAGGAGATGATATTTTAACCCATCCAAATGTTTTCAGGCTCTGAAGGAGTGCAATATAAAGATATTATAGCAAAGATATATAGTCAGAATTTCCTGGTTTTTTACCGGAATGGTGATATTCTGCTGGGGCTTGAGCATTGGGATAACTGGGGGTTATTCCTTTCATTTCTAGCCAGGTTTTGAAAGACCCTGAGTGCCATGCTTTTTACTTAAGTTTTATCCTACAGGTCTTGAAAAAATAGTAATAAAATCATAATGTATTACAAATGTATCCCTAGTAATGAATCTATAGAAAAAAATGGAGTAGAGTGAAAACAATACAAAAGGAAATTCAGAAGACTGCTGTAAATTCATAGCACTTCCATATGCCTTAATACATTGCTGTAGTTATCCATATCCTTTCAAGACAAAAGTTGTACTTTAATCAGTTTTTCATTCACATTTCCTAGTATAGTTCATAGCTATAAAATAAATGGATTACAGAATGAATGGTCCGAACAATAATTGTTGAAGGCTACAAGAGAGTAGAAATGGAGGCAGAAGTTTTGGGGCTGGGCTTAGCAAGAGAAGGGGCAATTTTCTTCTTAGGCCCTTTGAGAGATAAGGAAGTTTGTTTCTAATTTACTGTTAAACCAATTTATAGTTCTATGGGCTTTACAGGGCAGTTACCTCTTACTCTTTCCAGTGTGATCAACTCCTGATCTTGGTTTCCATTCCCTCATACTTGATGCCTTGGAAACTAAGGCTCAGGTTCATTTGTGTTGAGCAGATTTACTCAAGGTCAAAGCTGACTCTACTGATGTTTACTTCTTTGAGTTTGTCTTTTACTTAGTTTATGGCCTCCAGATATTCCTCAACTTGCTTGCCAGATTATCTATGCATTATAAATTATTTAAAAATATTCATCATGTTTGGTTCTTTTGGAGTGGGGACAGTCAGTGTTTATATTCTACCATACATTCAGAAACAGAGTTTCAGGTGCTCCATTTTTATGTAGACATGTGATATCTCAAAATGACTTATCCTTATATAGGTTTCTTAAACATGAGACATTGGTACTTGATTACATAAATCACGGTGCCTACTCTTTTTTCTGATTTAACTTACTAATTTTCATTAAAAAATTTTTTTAATGTTTTTTATTTAGTTTTGAGAGGCAGAGACAGTGTGAGCAGGGGAGGGTCAGAGAGAGAGGGAGATACAGAATCTGAAGCAGGCTCCAGGCTCTGAGCTAGCTGTCAGCACAGAACCCGACGCAGGGCTCAAACCCATGAACTGACTTGATGACAAGATGACTTGATGGCTTCTTACTTGTATATACTGGGTTCTGATACCGTCAACAAGTGTAGGGAATTGACAAACCAATTTTCAGATTACTAGTTGTGAGTTCATGTTGGAACATTTTTATTTAAAGGTCCTGTGGAAGAGGCAAGAAATTGTATTTATGAGTCTACAACTCAAGGTAAAAACCTGGACTGGAAATAGAGATTCAAGAAACAGAAGCATGTAGATTAATGGTCAGAGTCAGGGTAGGGGATCACACAGGGTGAAAATATAAACTAAAAAGATGAGAGCATGGGGACCCTGGAATCACTAATATTTTAGGAGTAGGCAAAAAAGAATATAATGTGGAAAACCAAAGTCCAGTCAGAAGCATAGGTTTGATTATCAGGGAAGTCTCTGGTCTTTGAAGTCATTGAAGAGAAAGTTTCCAGAACAAACTATGTTGATAATCTAATACATACAGTAGTTTCCTATATGGGTGTATATGATATTATGGAAATATATGTAACATATATATTAATATATATTTGGAAGAAAGCAAGATCAACCATATCTGGTGTTATATAATTTCAGATTCGAATTTTTAGGAAGGAGTAAAGAGAACAAAGAAGAAATACTTCTTGATTCATGTCTCATTTAATAGAATGATGCTCTCATCTTTCAAGTGGTCAGTTCATAGTAGGTTTTTTTTATTATGTGCATTTATGCATTTTAGTCCCATTGGTTACATGCTTTAAAAGGTTTTAATGTGGCCACATATTGAGGATGTAGCTGTAAAAGCATTTTTGTGGTGGTAAACTCCAGCATTTAATAACTGCTCAAAATGTAATGACTTTTCTCTTATTGTTTTTGACAGGTTTTTTGATATTATTTTGATACTCTGTATTTTGCCAAGAGGTAACTTATTCCCAAAGGTATTTTATGCTAGCGATATTTCATTCCACTTTGTATAGACGGCTAGGTTTTATGTTATCTTTTGAATGTGCATTTTTACTGTGAATTATTAATTACTAGAATCACTCAAGCAAAATTTATACTGAGATTCTTTATTTTCAAGCTTATAAGGATCATATGAATTAGAATGTTACCCCAGAAAACTGCCAGTGAAAAATTATCCTTGCTTTTGGGAAACAGTGAAGTCATTGCATCATGCTTCAATTACCATAAATATATCAGTTGATATACTCATTGACTCATTTTTCTTTTTGTTGAACCAAAATTTTCCTTTATTATCTTTGGTTGTGGGATTTAGTATATCTGGTATGTTTCCCTATAACATTACCCAGCCCCATTCTCTTTGTAGAGCTCACTTGGCTAGACTGTATGTTGTAGAGTTTTTGTAGAATGATTATTATTCCCATTGAATGGGAATTAGGGTGTTCTGGAGGCTCTTATTAAGTGCTATTCACTCTGCTTTATGTTTTATACCTGTGAGTTCACTTAATGACATGATATATAGGATTATTCTATTCCCTATTGAAAAACTTTACTGATTCAGATTTGTATCCGAGGTTTAGTACATATTATAGACAAAATTACTTCACTACTCAGAGCCTAAGTTTTTGTACAGTAATAAGATATTTACTTTGAAGAGTTATATGATAATTAAGGGATAAAGAAATATATTTTAAGGTACTCATTAAATAAGAGATAATATAATAATCAACATTATTATTATTAGAAAGAAGAGTCAATGCTTCATTTCCTTTGGGTGGTATTGCTAAATGATAATTCACACATGGCATACAGAGACATGGGGTTTATAGGCAATTTCCTTTTAAATAAAATTTAAAAAAGTAATTAAAATGTTAATTTGGCAATCATGTTGACTATCATAGGTTTCTTAAGGTCACCGTTACGTGGAATTCCATCACTTCCAAGGGCAACACCTTGCCCTTCACTTGGAGCTTAACTATTTCTTTAATTGCATTGCACTGGAAATGTATGAGGTAGCATGCTTTTGTCATGAAATTGACTCTGCAAATTTTATTTTTTCATCTGAATACTTTCTCTTAATAAACTACAAATGCAGTCAGTAATTTGAGAAAGCCAACTGCTGTCTTGTTAGGCCACCTAGCTGGTCCATCTCTATTGGGTGTAGAGGGAAGCTTTAGTAGCTACCATTAGGTATGCATATTGTCAGATTTCACACCTTCAGGACACTGAAGGTAATTGGGTGAAAAACAGTTTTTTTTTTTCCTTTCAGCTAATGTTGTAGATAAACACTTTCCATGTTACTTTAGTCCTGATATGACAGAATTAATGTTCTAATCTTCATGAACAGGTTTTTATCCAGTAACTTTGGTATTCCAATAAAAATGGCATAGGGTTCTGTTTCTGAAACATTTATGTTGAACATACCAATGCTGTTCATTTGTTGACTCAAATAGATTGACTTGTGTTTCTTTGTCATAGATGTTGATGGGGCTTATGGACCAAGCTTGTTGTAAGAACATTTATTTGGTTCTTTCAACAATAATTTCCAGCCTAGTTCTATTGGTATTGCTATATACCACTTTTCTTTTCCTATGACACTGGAAAATGCTCTTTTCTTATCAGTAAAAAGATCTTATGCTACTTGCTTACTGTCTGTGGATTCTCTTTTCCTGGTTGATTTTGTCAACGAGCAATTCCAGGAAGCTATAGGCCATTGTATCACCTTGTGTCATTCCATTATAGATATTGATGCAACATGGATCACTGAAGAGTATAATCTTTTTCGCACAGTTTTTATTGATCTTATCCAGTGAATCATTGTATGCTGAGTTTGTTCTGAAATCATTCTGGGCATAAAAACTGCTCTTGAATTTGACAATCAGGTGCCTTCTTGTAATAGGCAAACTTATACAGATTTGAGATTCAATCACTTTGTTTCTGTGTCCTTTATACTATATAGCTATTTTCCTACTAAACGTCTCGTGGCTTAGTCCGTTGAGCATTGAACTGTGGCTCAGGTCATGATCTCACGGCTTGTGGGTTCAAGTCCCGCGTCAGGCTCTGTGCTGACAGCTCAGAGCCTGGAGCCTGCTTCAGATTCTGTCTGTCTGTCTGTCTCTCTCTCCCTGCCCCTTTCCTACTTGCACTCTGTCTCTCTCAAAAATAAACAAACATTAAAAAAAGACATTCTCAAGTGAATAGTCGTTATTCACTATTTCCATTCACTTCTTCCTCACATAATGTAATATGCCTTCTGTTGCCATTGCTCTGTTGAAATTGCTTTATATGGTTTGAGATGGTCTATTTTTTTCTTCTCTTTTTTTTTTCATTATTTAGACTATGCTTAATCTTCCTGCTATGTTTGACACTGTTGATAACTTTCTCTTACTGAAACATTTTCCATTCTCATTGTGGGGACAATGCTATCCTGTTTTTCACATTTTTAAAAATTTTTCGTTATGTCCTCTTAATGGCTGTTCTTTCTTCTCTCTGTCCCTGACTTGAGGCATCCTCCCAAATCTTCTGACCTGAATTCTTTCTCACTGACTGTTCACTAACTGTTTAGGTTTTAGTTACACTTGAAGACAGATAATCAAAAATTTCACATTTCTCTCCCTGCACCCTCATCATTTTTCCATTCAAATATTTTACATAGTTTATTCACATTCTTGAGGAGCATTTTCTAGATACTATGAGAGGTGGGGTTGATATGGGGGACAAAGTTGTACCAAGTATGTTGTCTTCCCTGTGAGTTCGAAACTTAGAGAAGGCAGTAAGATGCATACATGAGCCTTAATTGCTGATATTGCTGATATAGGTAGGCAAAAAATATAGTGGTAATTGGAGAAGATTTTATAGAGAAAGTGACACTTTATTTGGTCCTTATTTTTTAAATTTTTTAATGTTTTACTTATTTTTGAGTGAGAGAGAGACAGAGAGAGAGAGAGAGAGAAGAGAGAGTGAAACTGGGGGAGAGGCAGAGAGAAAGGGAGACACAGAATCTAAAGCAGGCTTCCAGGCTCTGAGCTGTCAGCACAGAGCGGACACGGGGCTCAAACTCACAAACCATGAGATCATGACCTGACCCTGAGTCAGACACTTAACCAACTGAGCCACCCAGGTGCCCCTATTTGGATCTTAATGGATACATAAATGTTTGGCATTAAAGCTGTGAAGGGAGATGAGCTAAAAGTATTTTACAGTCATTCAGGAGTCCTGTTATACCCTTCCTATGTTTAGGTAGACTTATCCTGGGTACACAATCAGCAGAAGTCACTTAAAATTAGAACCTGTAATCTTTTCATCTATTTTAGGCACACAGAATACCATTAGGTATGGTAACTCATGTCATACCCATAGTCAATGAAAAAGTGCATAATTTTCGAAGCAGAACATAAACGGTGATTTTAAATACCAGTATAACCATTTCATTTTCTATATTTACTTACTCCGGAGGATTGTATGCCATGGTTTTTAAAGTACTATACTAGATATCAGATGCAATCTCTGCATTTTTAAATGTCTTTTCAGATTTATTTCCTTGAATTCTAAGTGGAAAGCTAGATCTATTAGTGATACTTTATTCTTCATAAATTATCATACCCAACTTTGGATTGCATGTTTTTTATCTGATATTTTAGTATAATTTTTCAGTAAGAAATAGGATCTATCATTTCTTATTAGCCAATTTGAAGCTTTTCTTTTTACTACTCATTTTTTAAAGTAATCTTTACACCCAATGGTGGGCTCAAACTCACGACCTTGAGATCAAGAGTCAGATCCTCTACCTACTGAGCCAGCCAGACACCCCTAATTTGAAGCTTTTAATTTGATTATATTTCTTAATCATACTTCTGTTCCTAATTTTATGTATTGACTTCTTGCTCCCTCTCTGTGATTATAACTAGTGCTTACATTCAGATCTAGTGCTTACATTCAGATCTAAACCATTGTAGGCTAAAAACAGAGGCACATTTTGGTGGCTGCTATGAGGAAAGCAACAATTAGACCCCACAGCACTGAGACTGAAGTGGCTGGGGTGAAGTAAAGCCCAGCCTAATGGTAAGCACAACAGGTTTGAAATAGTTGGCTGGGAAAAAGAGTCAGCATGCTGCTGTCTTTTTTTTTAATTTTTTATAGTTTATTTATTTTTGAGACCGAGAGAGACAGAGCACGAGTTGGGGAGGGGCAGAGAGAGAGGGAGACAGCAGAATCAGAAACTGGCTCTAGGCTCTGAGCTGTCAGCACAGAACCCGACACGGGGCTTGAACCCATGAATTGGGAGATCATGACCTGAGCTGAAGTCGGACGCTCAACCGACTGAGCCACCCAGGCGCCCCGGAACATTGCTGTCTTGATCCAGTCAAATTCATTTGGTGTCTGTTAATATTAGCAGCTGCTTCTTACCTAGGCTATTGCTTTCCTCATTTCAGTTTCTGGTAAAACCTTCAGTTCAATTCAAGGGATTTCAGACTTTTTTTTAAAACATAATTCACATTCCATTCTAATCTTTATGAGATGATTTACTTTATATTGTAATAGCTCTATCTGCATTCTACAAATTTCACAGAAATTTGGGGCCATACATTGAGGGTACAATCTACAGTTGACATTTGCTTTGCCCTGAGATTCAGTGTTTAATCTTAAACATTGTTTTCATCTTATATATGCCTTTATGAACAATGCAGGGCCTTCTATTATTTACTTCTTAGGCTCAAAAATTAATAAAAGGTACACAATAGACAATTGCAAATTTTTCTACAATAAATGACTAGGCTTATGTTCTTGTTTTATACTATATCTTTTGCAGTTATGTTAAAGATGTTCTAGGGTAATAGTATTACTAAAATATAGTTCTTACAGAAGACAGTTTCTCATACCTGGGCTCTCATACAAGAACTTTTGTTTTAATTCTTAAAAGCTTTTAACCCAAAGTGTTTCTGACATTTAGTAGAATAAAATAGCTCATGGAATACCATTGTTAAACTGAAGCCACCTGACTATGACATACTTAATAATACAAACACACGTACACACCAGTTGTTATCAATGATGCAACATGAAATTAAGTGTACCTATTGAATACATTTCATACCAGTTGACTTAATTTACTTTGATAAACAGCTTACATGTTGACCTCAGGTTATCATTATTCTCATTGTTTATTTTTTACCCAAAACCATTTGTTGAAGCCACTAGATTTTCCCTATTTGGATCATTTTTATTCCTTTGTCAAAGATGAATTGAATATATTAGTTGTGGCTTTGTTTCTGTGTTTTCTACTCTGTTCTGTTGATCTATGTGTCTGTTTTTGTGTCAGTACCACACTGTCTTGATTATCACAGAATTGTAATATAACTTGAAGTCTTGAATTGTGATACCTCCAGCTTTGCTTTTTTGTTTTCAAGGTCACTTTGGCTATTTGGGGTCTTTTATGCTTTCATACAAATTTTGCATTTGTTTGCTCTAGCTCTGTGAAAAATGCTGTTAGTATTTTGATAGGGATTGCATTTAATTTGTAGATTGCTTCGGGTAGTATGGACATTTTAACAATATATGTTCTAATCCATGAGGATAGAATGTTTTCCCATTTCTTTGTGCCATCTTCAATTTCTTTCAACTCTTTGGTTAAGTTTATGATGAGGTATTTTATTATTTTTGTTGCAATTTTAAATGATAATTTTTCTTAATTTCTCTTTCTGCTGCTTCATTATTAGTGTGCAAATATATACAACAGGTTTTTGTACATCAGTTTTGTATCTGCCACCTTACTGAATGTATTTATAGTTTCTAGTGGGGTTTTTTTGGTGTAGTCTTTAGTATTTTCTATACATAGTATCATGTCATCCTCAAATACACATATTCCTTACTGACTTGGATATATTTTATTTGTTATCTGTTTGCTTTGACGAGGATTTCCAGTACTATGTCAAATAGCAGTGGTGAGAGTGGGCATTCTTCTATTGTTCCTGACCTTAGAGGAAACCATCAGTTTTTTCCCCATTGTGTATGATATTCCCTGTAGGATTTTTATTAAAAAAGCTTTTATTATGTTTAGATATGTCCTCTTTTGACCTACTTTTCAGAGAGTGTTTATCATGAATGGATGTTGTACTGTCAAATGTTTTTTTTTTTCCTGGAATTACTGAAATGGCCATATCAATTTTATCCTTTCTCTTATGGCTGTGATGTATATTATCGATTGGTTTGTGAATATTGAACTACACTTGTATCCTGCAAATAAATCCCACATGATCACGGCATATGATTTTTTAATGTATTGCAGGATTTGGTTTGCTAATATTTTGTTGAAGATTTTTGCATCTGTATTCATGAGAGATACTGGCCTGAAGTTTTCTTTCTTTGTGGAATCTTTATCTGATTTTGGTGTCAGAGTGAAACTGGCTTCATAGAATAAATTTGGAAAATTTACTTTTGTATTTATGGGGATAGTTTGAGAAGGATAGGTATTAACTCTTCTTTAAATGTTTGGTAGAATTTGCCTGTGAACCCATCTGGTCCTGGATTTTTGTTTCTTGGGAACAAAAAAATTTTTTTTTGATTACTGGTTCAATTCTATTTCTGGTAATTCATCTTTTCAAATTTTCTATTTTCTGCTTCAGTTTTGGGAAGTTAAGTGTTTTAGGAATTCTCTTCTTCTAGGTTGTCCAATTTGTTGGCATATAATTTTTTATAATATTCTCTTACACTCCTATGTATTACTATGTCAGTTGTTACTTCTATTTCATCTGTGATTTTTTAAAAAATTTCAGTCCTCTCTCTATTTTTATTTTTTTTTAAATATTTATTTTTAAGACAGAGAGGGGGAGAGAGAGAGTGAGCTGGGGAGGGGCAGAGAGTGAGGGAGACGGAGGATCCAAAGCAGGCTCTGAACTGACAGCACAGAACTCACAAACCATAAGATCCTGACCTAAGTCAAAGTCAGATGCTTAACTGACTGAGCCACCCAGGCGCCCCTCTATTTTGTTGTTGCTGTTGTTGTTTTTGATGAGTCTGCTTAGAGGTTTATCTGTTTTGCTGATCTTCTTAAAGAACCAGCTCCTGGTTTCATTATTTATATCTATTGGATCTACTTTTTTTTTTGTTTCTGTATCATTTATTTCTGCTGTAATCTTTATTATTTTCCCCTTTTGCTGGTTTTACGTTTTGATTTTTCTTCTTTTTCTGCCTCATTTAGGTGTTAGTATGGGTTGCTTATTTGAAAATTTTCTTGCTCCTTGACATAGACCTGCACTGCTATAAACTTCCCTCTTAGAACTGCTTTTGCTGCATCCCAAAGATTCTGGATTGTTGTGTTTTCATTTTCATTTGTTTCCATGTAATTTTTTATTTCCTCTCGGATTTCTTGGTTTACTCATTAATTGTTTAGTAAGTAGCATATATTTAACTTCCATATTTTGGGACTCTTTACTGATTTTTTTTATTGTAGTTGATTTCTAGTTTCATAGTGTTGTGTTCAGAAAAGACCTTATTGAATTTGTTGAGACATGTTTTGTGGCCTAATATGTGATCTGGACAATGTCCTAATTTTCTGGACAGTGATCCATATGCACTTGAAAAGAATGTGTATATCTGCTGTTTTAGGTTGGAATGTTCTGAATATATCTGTTAAACCCACCTGGTCCAATGTGTCATTCAGACAGTTTCTTTGTTCATTTTCTGTTTAGATGATCTGTCCTTGATGTCAATGGAGTGTTAAACTCCTCTATTATTATTGCGATACTATAATTTAGTTGCTTTATATTTTTTATTAATGGTTTTATGTATTTGAGTGTTCTCATGTTGAAGGCATAAATATTTTCCATTGTTAAATCTTCTGTTGGATTATCTGCTTTATTATTATATAGTGTCCTTTTCTGCCTCTTGTTACATTCTTTGTTTTAAAGTCTATTTTGTCTGATATCAGTTTTGCTTATAAACCTATCTTCACTTTATTCTGACATCCATTTGCATGATAGATGTTTCTCCCTCCCCTCACTTTCAATCTACAGGTGTCTTTAGGTCTGAAATGAGTCCCTTTTAGGCAGCATGTAGATGGATCTCGTTTGTTTGTTTTTTGTTTTCTATCTACTCTGTCACCCCATGTCTTTTGATTGGAGCATTTAGTCCATTTACATTCAACATAATTACTGGTGGATATGTATTTATTGTCATTTTATTACATGTTTTGTGGCTGTTTTTGTAATATTTCTATGATTCTTTTGTTTTCTTTCATGGTTTGCTGTTTTTTTTTTTTTTTGGAGGGGGATATACTTGGATTCCTTTCTGTTTATTCTTTGCATGTTTATTATTGGTTTTTGATTTTTGATTACCATTCAGTTTGTATATAACATCTTCTGCACATTGCAGTCTGTGTTAGGTTGATTTTCACTTATGTTTGAAATCATTTTTTACTCATCTCCTCCCTCCTCCCCCACACACATTCTAAGTATATGGTGTCATATTTTACATCCTTCTATTTGTGAATCCTTGACTGATATTTATAGATGTACTTATTTTTACTGCTTTTGTGATTCCTGCTTTTTATACTCTCACTTATGGTCTTTCCTTTCCAATCAAATAACCCCCTTTAGTATTTCTTATATGACTTGTTTGGTGGTCATGAATTCCTGTAGGTTTTGCTTATCTGGGAATTATTTATATCTCCTTCTATTCTGAATGATAGCCTTGCTGGATAAAGTATTCTTGGCTACAGATTTTTCCCTTTCAGCAGTTTGAATATATCATGCCACTCCCTCTGGCCTGTAATGTTTCTGCTGAAAAATCCCTTGTTAATCTTATTGGGGTTTCCTTGTATGTAATGATTTTCTTCTCTCTTCCTGCTTTTTTAAAAATCACTTCTTTTTGCCATTTTATTTTCTTTGTGTCTTGGTGTGGACCACCTTGGGTTGATTTTGTTGGGCGATCTCTGTGCCTCCTGGATCTAGATATCTGTTTCCTTCCCCAGATTCAGGAACTTTTCTTCTATTATTTTTTAAAAATAAATGTTCTGCCCCTTTCTCTCTCTTTTCTTCCTCTGGGATACCTACAATACAAATGTTACTATGCTGACATTCTCTGAGCTGAGTAAATAACTTTCCTTCCCTTAGGCTATAGATGTTTTTCAAACTGGTACTTCTGTGCTGTATTTCTGCAGGTTGTTTGTTGTGCTGTCTCTTTAAGGGCAGGAACTCAGCTTCATAAAGCCCTCCAGGCTCTTCCAGAGCCAAGCCTGCTGATTTTTGAAATTCCAGGTTTTTATTGTCCTGGTGGTTGTAAGAACTCACAAAATTCGAAATTTGTCCCCCCTTGCTTTCAAATTCAAATGTTATGGGGACTCATCTTCCTTTGAAGCCTCCCTGCTGTGATAGTCTGTTTCTTGTTTTTGTCTATGCCACTGGCTCCCTCTGGATCTCAGAGATCCAAGATCCATTTAGCTCTCAGATCATGTCTCCGCCCTTACTGTTTTCTTTGATGTGGCTTCTTTTCTGTGTTGTGGAGTTTGTTCTGTTGGGCTTTGGGTCTTTTTCTCAGTTATTTACCTGGATGTGTTATCAGTTTGTATCCCTAGGAAGAGGCAAGCTTAGGGATCCTCCTGCTCCTCCATCTTCCCAGTCTTCCTTTGTTTCTATTTTAAGTAGAAAATCTTTTTTTTCTCTCTTGCCTCCAGCATTGTGACAACTACACCTATGAAAGAGGAGAGAGGAAATAGTATCTTATAATAATTTTAGTGTGTATTATGTGTATATATATTTTAAATTAGTACATGAAATACATTCTTATTTATTCCTAAAACTTCTATGCAAGATTTGGCCTCAAAGAAGATATCTAGTTGGTAGTTTATTTTAAAATAATCATAGTTGCCTTTAGGATCTTTTGCTTTTTTTTAAAATCTTACTACTTGTCACTACTGTGTGTCCAGTCATTGATCAAGTATAGCCTTAATATTAGATTCTGAACTTTAGAAGAAATTACTAAGAGGACTTTCATGGTTTACTGTTGATGATATTTGTACTTTTCAACTTGGACAGTATTTATTGAGCTATTAACAGAGTGTTGTGTTATATGCCATAGAGGAATTCCAAACCTTGTAAATATCCAGAATTACCTGGCAAGTGTTTAAGAGATACAGGACCTGAGGACCAACCTAAAGAAATACTGACAATCTAATTTTGTAGTTCTGGATGTATTTAAATCCAGATTACAAGTAGATGAGTACGTAAAGAAGGACAGGGAGATGATGTCAGGCATTCTACATTCTTGATAGTGTATTAGAGAGGATGATAGATTGCAAAGGAATAGGGTCAGTCTGTTTGTCCTAAAAACAGGATAGCATTAAGCTCATTTGAATATTTTGTTCTTAATGTCTTTTCACATTTCCAAAATGGTCTCAAATAAGAAGTCACTAACAGACAAAGGTTACCCTAAAAGAAAGAAAGAAAGAACAAAAGAAAGAAAGAAGGAAAGAAAGAAAAGGAAATGAAATGAAAAGGAGAAGAGAAGAGAAGAGAAGAGAGATGGAGGGCGGAAAGGAGGGAGAAAAGTTCAGGTACTCCCACTTCTACCTTTCTCACATTTTTTTCTAATGCTTCCATTGACTTCAGCAGAATACACTGATATGATTTCTGAACTAAAGAAAATTACTACTGAAAGATAAAAAATTGAAATCAGTTGGAATTGGGAAGGGGAAAACAGACAAAGTAACTATGCTTGTTTCCTATTGAGCTCAGCTAGCAACAAACCCAAACAGTATTGAGATACTCAGTAATATTTTTATGTACATTAAGACAACTGTATTATATGAAACTCAAAGGTCTTATTTATGTATATCTTTTATAGAGTTCAGATTTCATGCCATCATAAATTAGTATATCTCAAGTGAAACTTTATTAAACATTGTAGCTCCTTGTGAGCTTCTACCTAGTATTGATGGAATAGTAGAAACTAATTTTAAAAGATTATTAAGGCTGATTTTTTGGTCATTTTACATGTAGACATGGTAGAGTTATAAAACAGTATACAGGGAATAAATAAGAGAAAGGTATGTTTTGGGATCAAATCTTTGATTCTTATTGGATTGACACATTTAAAAAAGCATGAGGTATATAATGTTTGATTTTGTGAATGCCATTTGAATTCAGAATTAGTAATCAATAATTATAGTACACTACTGGATACTATTTTGCAAGGAAAATGTTGAAATTTACTAACATTTTCAAAGATTGAAGCAAGAATAAATTGCTCTTAGTTGCCAAAGGAAGGGGATAAGGGACCAGACATGTATTGAAGATCTGTTCTATTAGGGATTGTAAAACTACAGCAGGCCAAATCTAGCTTGCCACCTATTTTTTTTAAAAGAGGTATTATTCAATCGTTGTAATTCTCATTTGTTATTTATTGTCTATGGCGGCCTTCGTGCTACAATGGAAAGAATTGAGTAGAGTTGCAACAGAAACTGTATGACCTGTAAAGCCTAGAGTATTGACTATCTGGCTCTATTCAGAACTCTCACACATCTGGGAGTTTGCCTGAATTGCTTTTCAAAGGCTCTCCTGGTTCATTCCAGAGGTCTGTGGGGGAGAGGTGATCATGATTCATCAGCTAATGTTCTTTTGGCTTGGGCTTCCTCCTCAAACCTGTGCCTTTTATGAGAAAATTGCTGTGAACAACAATTTTTTTCATCTGGCAACTTCTCTGAGCCTGTGGATTTTTGACATGATCTCTAAGCATCTTCCTCCAGCTCTTAATTCATAAGCTACACAAAAGTTAGTTTATAAGGCTGGACTAGGTGGGACCATATACCCAAAGCCAGTGGTACATCTCTGTTCCTCTTCTTCATCTTCTTGTGTCAACCATTAAAAATATAATTAACACTGGGGCACCTGGGTGGCTCAAGTCAGTTTAGCATCTGACTCTTGATTTTGGCTCAGGTCATCATCTCACAGTTTGTGAGTTTGAGCTCAACATGGGACTCTGTGCTGACAGCATGGAACCTGCTTGGAATTATCTCTCTCCCTCTCTCTCTGTAACTCCCCCACTCATGTTCTCTCTCCTTCCTTCTCTCTCTCCCTCTCTCCTTCTCCCTCCCTCCCTCTCTCACTATAGATATAGATATAGCTATTTATATACACACCCAGCATCTTCTGTAGGGATCACTGAACACCAAACTCAGAATTCCATTTTGAGCAAGCCATTTATAGAAAAAGAAACCACAACTTTGAAGGCACAGCAAAATATTTTGGTTAGAAAACAAGGGATATAAAGCATGGGGTA
>CM053579.1:43605327-43622910 GCA_028646485.1 Cryptoprocta ferox | reverse complement strand
CGTTTAATTTTTCTGAGAGCTTTCTCAAATCTCTGGGGACCTCACTTTCCTTATTGTGAAATAGGAATAATTTTTCTGAGAGCTTTCTCAAATCTCTGAGGACCTCACTTTCCTTATTGTGAAATAGGAATAATACTAATACTGTTATGGACTGAGCGTTTGTGTCTCCCCAAAATTTATATGTTGAAGCCCTAGTTCCCAGCATGGTTATATTTAGAGATGGGGTCTTTAAGGAAGTAATTAAGTAATGAGGTTGTAACTATGGGGCCCTGATCCAGTAAGAAAAGACACCATTCAAGTTGCTTACCCTTTCCTTCATACATAACAAGGGAAGGCCATGGGATCATAGACTGAGATGTTGGCCACCTACAAGCCAAGAAAATAGGATTCAGAATAAAACCTACCTTGCCAGCACCTTGATCTTGAAATTCCCTGGCTCCAGAACTTTGAGAAATAAATTTCTATTGTTTAAGCCACCCATTCTATGGTGCTTTGTTATGGAAAGCTGAGGAGACTAATACAAATAGCTACCTTTCACAGTTATGAGGGAAGTCCATCAAGTGGAATGCCTGCTGGCAGTTGTATATATACTCTTAATTATTATGTATACTTAATATTTTCCAGGTCATATAACTCTGGTGATAGAAATAAAAATCACAAAACTGTTATGTAAATAATACACCTAAATTGGTCTTGCAAAGAACTAGTCCTCTGTAGTTTTCTTTAACTGGTTTGGGAATTCTTCAGAGGAGGCTTACTTGTATATATAATGCCTAGGTAGTCCTTAAGTTTTGTATGTTTAACTTTCAAAGTATTCTTAGCAGATATTATAATTCATTGAAACTCTTAAATTGCCTTTTTAACAATGAATTCATCCATTTTTACAGGCATGATAATGCCACATACCAACCAACAGTTCTGTTTCTGTTAGTGTTGCTTTTTTGTTTGCAGAGGAAATGTTTGTGCAGAGGTTTTAATATTTTTATTGAAATTTGATTTTATAAATTACAAGTGATGAATAAGAAATGAATATGTTGAAACCAGTGATTAGAAATACGTGTATCAAACATAATACAATTGCAAAGATTGAATTCATTAGTCATGTTGAATGCAATGAATCCTTAAGGCTCCCCACTCTCGTAGCACATAATAATGTTGTTAAAATTTTGCTTATTTGAATTTCATGAATATATTCTGATATGCCTCTAGGCCTCTAGTTCTAGGCCACCATTTAGTATGTGTCATCTCATTCTTCCTCTGATCTATTAATGGTGCCACTTGATGCCTGGGCTTCATTTTTATGCTGCAACCTCAAGTGCACAGAGTACTTTTCTCCCCAACTTGTATCACAAAGTATTTTTGTCCTATGTACTCATATATTAGAGACATCTTACTGGTGAAATCATTTTGTTCCTTTTCTCTGTTTTTCTGTTCAGTTTTGAATTGATAATATATTCACATGCTTCAAAGTTAAGAGGCACAAAATTTGTATAGAGGAAATTTTCTTCCTCTCATTTCTGTCCCCCCAGCTACTTAGTTCCTTCTCTATAGGTAACTAATATAATACATTTCTTGTGTTGCTCCCCAGAAACATTTTATGCATATACCAGCAAATACATATATTCCTCCCTCTTTTTTTCCATAAATGGTAATACTACACAGTCTTGCATAACTTGTTTGCTTCATTTCACAATATTTAATTTAACAATATTTATTGGAGAACATTCCATATCATTCTATAAAGATCTTCCTTGGTCTTGGATATAGAAGCATAGTAGTACATTGACTGGACATACCATAGTTTAATCAACCATTCTTCTGTTGATGAGCTTTTTGGTCATTTCAAATCTTTTGCTATTATAAGCCATATTCAGTGTACCATACTTTATTAAATCTTTCTGCAATAGATGAACACTTATAATCTTTTGCTATTAACAATACTGGAATATTTAACCTTATATATAACACCTTGTTCACAAATACGAGTATATATATTGTATAAATTCTAAAATAATTGGAGTGCCTAGTTTTTTCCAGGCATGATTCTAGGTGCTAGTATTTAACAGTGAACAAAACAGTAACAAATTCCTCTTTTTAATAGAGCTCACATCAAAGTAAAAAGTATAGACAATAAAATAAATAATACATATTATATCAGATGGTGATAATTGCTTTGGAGAAAAATGAAGCAGGCAAAGGGGAAAATATGTGACTAGAGGGAGGTGTTGTTACTTTGAACCACATCATCAGGAATGATTTACATGGGTGCCTGGTTGGCTTAGTCAGTTAAGCATCTGATTTCAGCTCAGGTCATGATCTTGTGGTTTGTGAGTTTGAGTCCCACATTGGGTAAACTTGAGCCCCACATTGGGTGGGCTTCAGCCCCACATGGGGTGAGCAGGAGCCCCTTCAGGTATGCATAGCCCCACTTTGGGTGAGCTCAAACCCTGCTTCAGGTGAGGCCCACTTCTCTCTCTCTCTCTCTCAAAAAAGAATTATTTCTATGAGAAAGTGACATTGATTAAAGATCTGAAGGTAGTGAGGAAGATAGGGGGATGACATAATATCCAATGCAAAGAGTCTGCTGTGGGAATTGTTCTTGTATATTTGAAGAACAGCAAGGAAGCTTACGTGGTTAGAGTAGAATTAATGAGGGGAAAGCAGTAAGAATTGAGGTCAGAGTAGTTATGGAAGGGACATTAAATATGAAGTAGGACATTCTAAGCTATTTTAAAGACTTTGGATTTTACTCTGAATAAGACAGGAAGCCATTGGAGGGTCTCGAACAGCGGAATAACATTAATTAATGAATTGACAGTATAGAATGAAGAAGGGAAAAGGCAGAATGGAGACGGGTTATTAGGCTACACCAATAACCTAGACTAGAAGTAATGGTGGATTGAATGAATCCCTTAGTTAGGAGGAAGTGTAGGTGACAAGAAGTGATTAGATATAGGATTTGCCAAAGAATGGCAAATAGCCTGTGAGACTGAAAAGTCAATGATTGTGTGTGTGTGTTTGTGTGTGTGTGTGTGTGTGTGTGTGTATTTTGCTTGAAGGATTGAATTGCCATTTGTTGAGATGGAAAAGACTACAGGAGGAACAAGTTGTGGAGTAAGATAAGGAAATTGCTATAGGATGTGCTAAATTTAAAAAGCTTACTAGACAAAGTGGAAATATCCAGAAGATGAGAAGTTTCTTTTAGGGTACATAGTTTCCCACTGATCCATCGTTTGAATAAATTCTTGGTGATATCTATAATACTGACTTTCAAGACATGCTCAGATATAACTAAAACCCAGACTGAAAAATCCTACATTGTCAAGTTGTGACCCTGGCTACACATACTAAAGAGTGTTATTTTTTTCAGTCTTTCTCACAAGGTTAACTGCCCTTTGCATTAAACTAAACTGTGTTCAGGACTTATACCAATCTGAGTTGGACCACATTAAAAAAGAAAAACCTGGATATGATGAATATCCAAATTTTATTCTCAGCAAGAAATGCCCTGTTAGCTTACCAGTACTGTACTGGTTTTATCAGTATTCCTACTGTTGTGTTTTTTTAGCACTCATCATTGACACACTTAGCTCTTGGGGTTTATTGCTGGACTTACTGATTAGTGGCATGAATGAGGAGATTTTACGTAACGGGTCATTTTCTGAGTGTGTGGGATGGCCAGAAAAACATCAGTCCATACTTACAAAGTCATAGCTAACCCACAAGTATAGGAATTAACTATAGTTTGAATAAGGTATTTCACAAAGGTTAAATGTTAACAGGAATAACTTCCACCACCTCATTTGTCAAATACTAGGTTGAGGTAAGAACCATACTTCTATTTTGGTGTTTAAAATCCCACTTCAAACAAAGGAGATTCTCCCTAAAACCTGTAAGACAACTTTATTTGTCCTCCTTAAAATAAACATTTCCTGCTGAGCTATTGAAACCCAACTGAAAATGTACATTAGCTATACACATTGTTAAACATAGTGTTTTGGTGACATTTAGCAGTGTTCAGTAATTGGCTTAATGAACAGGTGTACAAGTATATTAGTTATGCAGATGTTAATTTGCAGTAACATGTGCTTCCTGATTTGGGGGGTTCTTGTCTAAACTACGACCAGTAAGATTTGTTCCTTAATGAGGGAATCATTACAAAGTGTGTGTGTGTGTGTGTGTGTGTGTGTGTGTGTGTGTGTGTGTGTTTCTCACCATTAGATCCATTAGTCTTGTTTAATGTGCTCTGAACTTTGGGAACACTCCTGGTAATGCCATTCCAATGGCTGCAGGTACTATGCTAGTCAGAATGATATCTACCTTTCTGTGGGATGCCTTACTTAATGCACAGCTATAGGTAACACAGAAGCTTCACAGCTGCAATATGCAGCATATGAGAGGAAATGGAAATGCAATCTCGTACTGCATATTGCATCAGCTTTCCCTCTCAAGGTTTAATAAACAAATGTGTCATTCCTCACAAAATAGATTCAAAAATAACTGAAAACAAAATTGTGCTTGCTGACCTGACTAATCTTCACCTGTAGTTTTTATTATTTTCTCCCCTATTGTTTCTGATTCCTACATACCCTTGGTCCATGGATTGCCAAGACTAATAGTTTATAAACTGTAAAAAGTGTGTGTAATCAACTTGAAAAATGAAAATCTGCATTGGCTAATATAGGAAACATCCTTGTACCAACCTCCCAGAATGAAGAAAAAAATTACCGTTTAGTCATATTTACTACAGATCTTTGCTTTAAAAAAAAAAAAAACAACAACATTAGATATAAAATTGAAGTTTCCGGGCTTATACTTGTTCCAGTATCACTTTCCTTCCTCAAGTAAAGCACTATCATTAATCTGCTTAGTATGTATTCCATGTTTTTATAATTTTGATATGTATATACACACACACTGTATAAACAATACATAAGATTATTCTGTGTTTCATTTTTAATTTAGATGAATGTTATTATACTGCATGCAACATTTTCCACCAGGTTTATTTTTCCATTCAGCATTGTAATTGGGATCTATCCTTGCTGAAGTACAGTCACTGTAAATGCTGGGTTGTATCCCATTATATGAACACACCACAATCTTATTTATCCATTTTGTAATCCTGGCATATGAATTGTTTCCAGTTTTTGTACTGTTACAAATATTGCTGCAGTGAACATCCTTGTCTCCTTGACCATTTGACCTATAAATGGAAAGACTGGGTTATACCTATAATAAGCACACCTTAAATATATTAGATGTTAATAAATATTTATTTTATATTTGTTTTCCTAATTTTTACCGCCACTGTTACCACAGATTCTTTTTTTTTATTTATAGTTTATACAAATTCTTATTTCTCTGCCTCCTCATCCATATGTGGCATTACGAAACATTTTTGTTACTTCCAATTCACAACTGTGAAATACTATTTCATTCGTTGTTTTCATTTGCATTTCCCTGATTACTGATGAGATTGAACATCTTTTTATTACTTGCTATATGATCTTGGGAAGATTACTCAATTTTTCCATTCCTTAGTTTCATCCTTTATAAAATTATAGTGGTAATACCTATTATATAAGGTGACAGAAGAGGTATTTAATAAAAGTTGATTTTGCTGCTGATTGTGATGATTGTGATTGTGGTTACTACTAATACTACTATCACTATTATTATTGTAGTTCTTGTTATTATACTTTCCTCTTTTGTTCTTTTGTATGATATATATATAATATATATCATTGAATGATATATATATGTAATATATATATATATATCATTGTGTGAGTGATATATATGTGTGTGTGTGTGTATATATATATATGTCTCCCTTTCCCCATTTTTTTTTTGAGACAGAGAGAATGTAAGTGGGGAAGAGAGGCTGAGGGAGACAGAGAATCTTAAGAGACATGGGACTCAGTTCCACGACCCTGGGATCATGACCTAAGCTAAAATTAAGAGTCAGACGCTCAACCGACTAAGCCACCCAGACAACCCCCTGTCCCCATTTTCAGTTGTGTTTGTATATTTCCAAGAAATAGAAGATTAAAGAGAATTTTGAAAGAATAGAAAATGACAGTTAATGAAAAAATATTGTAGATATTACACAGAAATCATAGTAGATTACCCCTGCCTGCTGCTGTCATACTTACACTCATTTTAACATGAACTTATTTATTGAGGTTTAACACCTATTTCAACTAATATAAGAAACACTATTTCTATATAGCTAGAATCACTTTTGGAATTGTATACACATGGAAAAATATGTATATAGGGAGGTCACAATTCTTACATTTGTATGCATATCTAAAACAACAGTTGGGCATTTACTTATTAAATATACATTATATGTATGCATAAAGTTACTGGGTGGTTTTTAACGCTACTGTTAATGGCTTTATTTTTTGTGGTTTTGTATATAGTACATCTACTAGAAGTGTCGTATTTTTACTTTTCCACATACTCCTTATAACAAGATGTAACATCAGTTGATGCTGATTCAAAGATACAGTATTCTTTAATACAGAACTACTTCAAGTAACAAAAAGAACCCGCTAAGTGATTTGCATATATTCATTCAAGCAATTTTTCATGTATAAAAAATTACAGAGGTTAGATATCTTCTGGAGATACTTCCATAATTAATAGTTTACATATCACTACATATTTAAGAAATATGAGTAGATATTTAAGTTTTATATACCACTATATGCTTGTGCCTAGGCTCACATATAGTAGAAGTTTAACAAGTATTTGCTAGATAAATGAATGAACACTATTGATGCTGACTTTAGCAATCAATCTTTCTCACTGGAATTTTGAAATAAAGTAGTTATAAAAATTTATTATGTTTTATGGTTATCATTATGTAAATCATTTAGCGTTGCCCATTTATAATATCTTAATATTTTCTACAAATTACAAACATCTTGGCACATGTTATATGTATCCACTGAGATAGCAGACATTAGTAGGGGATTCCTGAACATTGCCTAAATTAGATTGGGAAAAGAGTATAGCAATGTTTACTTTATTTATGCTAATGAGCATCCTCAGTTGTAAAGGAATAAATTTATAGTATAATTGCATATAAAATTCCATGCATTGAAGGAAATCTAAGAATGCTCAATGGGCATTTTATCTTCAATAATTAGTATCTTGATGTTAACATATTTAATAATAATACAAATGTCTTTATTATACATCATTTTGTTTCTACAGACGGTATTTATGTTTCATTATTATTTGGTCGATTAGCAGTGACAGTTTAAGCACTCAATTTAATCCATCAGATTTAAAACCAGTGGCTATATGATTTTTCATTTGCATATGGAGAGATCACATTTGATTGGAGGCCCCATTATGAATGTGAGGATCATAGGGCCATTGATGACAAAAATCAATTATTGAAGTTTTTGTATTGAGATTTAAAAAATCTCTTCAGTCTCATCCAAATAATTTTGAATAATTATAGAATCAGTATAATTCATTTTAAGTTTGTACATTATAATTTATTTGGATATAAGCACATTTAACATAAGATCTACCCTCTCAACAAATGTTTTAGTGTACAATACAGTATTATTAACTATAGCTATAATTTTGTGCCACAGATCTTTAGAACTTATTCATCTTCTGTAACTGAAGTTTTATACCTATTGAACAGCAACCCCCCACTTCCCCTCCTCAGTCCACAGCAATTACAGTTCTACTTTTTGTGTCTATTTCTATGAGCTTGACATTTTAGATGCTTTGTAATTATGCAGTATTTGTCTTTCTATGACTTGCTTATTTCACTTAGCATAATGTTCCCCAGGTTCATCCATGATATTACATATGGCAGGATTTTCTTCTTTTTTAAAGCTGAAGAACATTTTGTTATATGTATATACCACATTTCTTTATTCATCTTTTGATGGGTATTTAGATTCTTTCCCCATCATGGCTATTTTGTCAGTAATACTGCATTACTAAGAGACAGTGCAGCTTTTTCATTAAGATTCTGATTTCAGTTCTTTTGGTTATATACCCCAAAGTAGGATTACTAGATCATATGGTAGTTCTAGTTTTAATTATTTGCAGAATCTCTGTACTGTTCTCTATAGTAGCTACACCATTTTACATTTCTACCAATAGTGTACAAGGCTTCCAATTTCTCCACATCCTTGCCAACACTTATTTTTTGTAGTTTGATAAGAACCATTCAAAGAGTTGTGAGGTGATATCTCACTGTGGTTTTGATTTGCACTTCCCTCATGATTACTTATGATGAGTGTATTTTCATATACCTGTTGGCTATGTGTATGTCTTATTTGGGAAAATGTCTATTCAAGCTTAAATTGAGATATTAAAATGCCTATATTTTAATCAAGTTATAGAATATTTAAGTTTTTTAAGGATTTGAAACATATATGTAATAAAAACATAGGACAAGTAATATTTTGTAGTCATTATGAAAGCAGGACATTTTTAATATATGAAGCCTTTAATACTTCCTTGATAAGTTTCATATATCCTTACCTCCCTTCAAATTCTCTATTTATCTAAGCCTGTGGTTGCAATCACTAAGGAATGCTTTTAAAGATGAGAAAACCAAAGGCAATCATAGCCACTTGTCAATATTTACTGATCATGGCAAAACATTATTGTTTGTGAAAGGCTGTCTAGTTAGGGAACTATTTTAAACTAGCTTTGCTCTGGTGATTAAGCACTCAAATATGTGATTCTCAAAATAGCAGTGCCCAATCATGGAATTCTTACTATTTCTTCAACCTAGGATAAAGTCAATTTGCATATTAAGACTTGAAACCACTTAACTGTGACCTCTAGATATTTAATACATCTAATCTTTATTTTAAACAACTTGTTCATTTGAAAAGGAGAAAAGTTGAAATATATTTTAAGAAAAAAAAACAAAAATATGAAGTCATTGAACAAAATGAGCATTATATATGCCTGGTTTACTAAGGAGTTTTGTCACTTCGCGCAAAATCTTAATATATCATTTATACTACAGCATTTTCATCCTATATGTTTCATCCTTAACTAGTCTCCCATAGTGGGGTGTAAGGCAGGCATATTGTGAGATTGGAATAGTTTTCTTGACTATTTCTTCGGGTAAAATTTTCTGAATGATTCTAAGAAGTAAGTTCAATATGATTCAGATTTTTTTTTTTTATTAACTAAGGGTATGATCCTTGGACTGTCATTTCTTTATATAGAGTTGTCTTAACCTGGGAGTGACTTGAAAATTAAATAAATTAAAATGCTTACTATTGAATAGGAAGGACACTGTGCTCTCAGGAAGATCTCTTGAGGAACATTAGTCATAATTTTTAAAGAAATACATTAAAAGTCATTTTTCTCTCAGTAGTAGCAATAATTTTATTTAATAAGCATGAGAAACTACTTGAGATCATAATTTTCAAGTGTAATTATTGTCTAGTCTTCTTAGACTCTGAATCACTGTAGATAGATCATACTGTTAAAGCTTAGAACTAAATGCTACAACTTTAGTTATTCAGGTAATTAATTTGATGTTATTTTTCTAGGAAGTTCATTTAATTTTCTTATATTATACACCATTAAAACAAAGGGGATGTTGATGGACTTATAATTTTTGATGTATTCTGTCACATTTATAGAAAAATTTCCAGAAGCTATCACCTATAAACACATAGCTTAGCCAAAATATCCTGTGGTTATGTGTTGCTTTTCCTCTAAAGATAATCAGGAACTCATTTGTGATCTCTTTTACAAAGATCAGATAAATTAAAATAATAAAATGATTTCCTCAAAATGAAATTATATTTTTAAAAGTAATAAACAGCATTATTATGGCCATATGAATCCAGGATGCAGCTTAGCAGCATGAGTTTAGAGACAAAAGCATATCACTACTTGATTGAAAAAATATATTGGCTTTACTTTTCTCATATATATATATATTTTTTACTTTTTTCATATTTTTAATGGTCCCATTTCCTACAGCCCTATTTTTATATTAGAAGTGGTAAGCTGCCAACATATGCATACAATTGTATATGTGGGATTCCTGTATAGGAGGCATTTAGGGATTTGCTTCATTTTCATAGCAGGTAGCTGCGTTGTTTTTTTCCTTTGGTTTTTGGAATGGCTTGTCTGGGATAGAGTTAATGGAGGTTATGGTGGGGGATGCCAAAGCCACTCCTTGGCACTGTTACTTCTTATAGTTTCAGGTCATTTGAACTGTTTAGAACTAGAGGGTTACCTTCCAAAGAAAGCATAACTAAATATTTTGTTCTAAGAAGGCAAATAAGGGGTGCCTGGGTGGCTCAGTCAGTTGGGCATCTGACTTCGGCTCAGGTCATGATCTCACCATCAGTGGGCTTGGGCCCTGCGTCCAGGTCTGTGCTGACAGCTCAGAACCTGGAGCCTGCTCTGGATTCTGTGTCTCCCTTTCTCTTCCCCTCCTCTGCTCATGCGCTTGTGTGCGTGGGCGCACTCTCTCTCTCTCTCTCTATCCCAGTAATAAATAAACATTAAAAATTAAGGTAAATAGTACTAAAAATATTGGAGACAAAGATAACTTATTAAAAAACCATAACTTTGAGGTTCATTAATTATGTGTGTGCAAATGGTACTGTTGTGCAACTTGCAAATGGTTCATATTTATTCTTCAAAGCAATCTTAGAAATTTTTATATGGCAACCTGTTTCGCACTTAAAGTTACTTTAGGTACTTCAAAGCAGTTCCACTAAAAGATACATCTAAATTTTAGCATAATTTAGGATAAATGCATGTCTGCCTTTCTCCTCAATTAGTCCAAATTAGGGAGATTTTACTATCTATTTAATTCCAGTGGTGCCATAGGTACTTGGTAAAGGAGTAATTAATGTTACACATTAGGTAAGAAGTAGCAATTGATTTTTGGTTCTGTTTGGCTTATCTTTTCTGCTTAAGTGCTAATATTTAATTTGTAGGGAAACCTTTAAATAGGTCTATATTATTATGTTTATCCTCTTTCTTGAACTAATGAAATAAACACATTTATTGATTTTTTTTGGCATCAGCTTTATTATTATAGTTAATATGCCTTACTAATTTATTCTGTGTATTTGGATTAGTGCCATTATTGTTTATGAATCAATATTTTTTCCTTTAGTTCCAAAGAATGTAGAAGCCTCAGAAGAAAAGAAGACCCTGCCTGCAAAGAAGAAAGTGAAAGAATTGAGAGTTTTAGATCCCAAAACGGCCCAGAATCTATGTATGTGATATTTTCTGTTATGGGGGTGGTGGTGGTGGTGGTGATGGTGATGATGAGGAGTTGTTGAATATATTTAAAGAAACAAAGTTGTAACTGCTTTGAAAAGTTGTAACTGCTTTGAAAAGGTATATTTAGCATCTACTAGAAACAAAATTCTGTGTAAACATGATTTGAGTTGCCTTGGTGTCATTCAGCAAGAATGGAGACCCTCATGTAATTTAGCCTTCTTTAGGCCAGATGAAACTTATGAATAGTAAAGCTTTGAAAAGTATTGGTAATTAAACACTGTTAGAAGACAGGATGAGACAGAAGGCAGAATTGAAAAGAGTTTTATTTTTTTCCCTTTCTGTCTAGGGCTTAGTGTGATAATTTCAGAGTATTCTCTGTACACATTCGGGAAACCCTTTTATTACTATGCCTTTATAGTTGAAGTAACTGTGATTTTAGATAGTTAAATTGGTAACCACTGCCCTTTAAAACTGGTTTATGAACCTTAAAGCCTTCAACAAGTCAGTCAACCATTAAGTATGCTTTTGCTAAAAGCAGCAGCACAGTTAAACCCATCTTCATTTAAGTAGGCCTTAAGTTTTACTTTGACATATACTCCCCTCTGTGTTCAATTCAGCAATTATTTTTAACCACAGGAGATTATGTTTATATTTTGAGAATATTCAAACACAATGCATGAGAAATTTCAACACATCAAGCATTTCTAATTATGGAAAGAAACACCATGGGAATTTATTTTGTTAAGGTTTGTGCTATAGGGAATCAGATTAAAATAAACAAGTCATCATTCTCCTGTGAGTAGGAATGTTACTGTCAGAAAAGCAGTCTCCTAATAGCTGTTGTGAATCTGTACGTTTCTTACCTGACAGTACATTTTCTTTATGAAGTGGATGTTCAGTACTTTAAAAAATGACCTTAATTGCTAGTTGATATTTGTCAACATTATTTATTTAGATTATGGAGATCTCACTTGATGTTTATGTCTAGGTAATCATTTGCCTAGACAGTGACAATTTTTTTTTCCTTTAGGCACCCGTGATATCATACAGACCTTTTCATGAAAAAAAAAAAAAAAAGAAAAGAAAAGAAAAACAATTCTTAGGAGTATATTCATGTTCTGGTGATAAGAACACATGAATGCTCATTAAGATATGCAATGGAAGTTAAAGTGGAAGTTAAAGTGAAATGTATTGTTGAAAAGTACTTTCTGAATAAGTTTAAGCTTCGCTCAGTGTAATTTGTTGAATTCGTCCAGTATGACATAATATATACCCAATTAAGAAAAAGTTGACAAGATAAATTGTGGTTCAACATATAGAGCTACTAATAGTATATACCACATGATTGTCAGCAGAAATTCAGATAACAATGATGATTCAGACACTTTAATTTTTTTTACGTGGGAAAATTGCAAAGTAGATTGATGTGATTTTTTTTTTGTATTTGGTTACTTTATTGTCATTCCTGAGAAGTACTGTGTTGTATGCATCTGACAGTCTCCATATTAAATTCTATGTTGAATTAAAAGGCCATCTTGAAATTAAATCTCTAACTTTTCATGAGTCATTTTGTATGAGCTGAGTCTAAAATGCATACACATGTAGTCATTAGCGTTGTTAGTGGTAGTTTTAATTTTTATATAAATATGCACAACCTGTAACATTAGAGCCTGAAATAATGGGCCATTTTGCCTAGATGAGCAGTGTAGACCGTCAAATGGAAACTAATTTTGTTTGTTCCTATCTATAGAGTAATATTAGTGACAGAAATTTCATATTTTGAGTCAATGAAAATGGGAATCAGGTATTTATTAGGCCATTAAAATTTTGATGCTGTTCTGTTTTTAAGAAAATCTATTTTTATTTTAGCTATCTTCTTAGGATCATATCGTATGCCATATGAAGATATAAAAAACATTATTCTGGAGGTTAATGAAGACATGTTGAGTGAAGCCTTAATTCAGGTAACTTGGATATTTTCCTTTAAAATTCATTTTCACAGGTATTTCTAGATTGTTACCTTCTCAGTGGAGTTGTGAGAAAATGTTTTTCTACATTCTAGTAATAGAATCAAGAGTATCTAGCTTTGTTGCCAGTAAGAGTATTCTGGGTCACCTGGGAGCTCAGTTGGTTAAGTGTCCTGACTCTTGATGATCTTGTGGTGTGTGAAATCCAGGGCTCTGTGCTAATATCGAGGAGGCTGGTTGGGATTCTCTCTCTTCCTCTCTCTCTCTCTCTCTCTCTCTGCCCCTCCCCCATGCATATTCTCTCTCTCAAAATAAATAAATAAACATTAAAAAAAAGTATTCAGCACAGAAGATCTAAGTCCTACGTTTGTTTCTGCCTATCATTCAGTGTCCATAAAATTGCATATATTTCATCATCACAATGACTCAGTTAAATAAATAGTATTCTTATCATTTTATGGATGTAAAAGTGGAGGGGCCAAGAGGTTAAATAACTTACTTAAGATCAGTGTATAAATGTTATTGTTTGTTAAGCATGTAACATGTACTAGGGATTGTGCCAAGTACTTTATATATTTTATCTCATTGAGTCCTATAACAATCTTGTGAGGTGCATACTATTATCCTCATTTTACATAAAATAAAACTGCTCGTGTCACATAGATGGTAAGTAGCAGATTAGCAGAGCTGAGATTCAGAACATGATCTCTCATGGTTCTAAATCTATTGCTCTTTCTGTTCTATTATTCTATGTTCCAAGAGCAAATATTGTAGCTTGCTAAATCTCTGTTTCCACTTCTGAGAAACAGGGTCATTCTGAGGATTAATCCAAATAAAGTGCTCTGTAGAATAAAGCACTATACAAGATCTAACTAACCTATTATTAGAATTCTTGGTATGTCTGGTCCTGTCTGGTTTAATTTCAGGAAGGAAGAATTGTGAAGATTCTACATGGAAGGGCATAGTCATTGTAGGTTTTGTTGTTGTTGTTGTTGTTTGTTTTTAAGCCATAAAGTGTGTGTTGATTTTAATAAGACTGAGCAGTTTATGCTGTGACAGTTTTGCCCCCCTCCGACTGTCTCTAAATCTCAAAGAACCAGTGTCTGTCATTTGAGCAGGCTATGTCTGTATAGAAGTTCCTCCATTTCGGAAACCTAACAGAGGACCATGGGAAGGGGAAGGAGAAAAAAGAGTTAGGGAGAGGGAGGGAGACAAAGCATGAGAGACTCTTGAATACTGAAAACAAACTGAGGGCAGAAGTGGGAGGGGGAAAGGGGAAGTGGGGTGATGGTCATGGTGGAGGTCACTTGTGGGGAAGAGCACTGGGTGTTATATGGAAACCAACCTGACAATAAACTATAAAGTTAAAAAAAAAAAAGTTCTTCCATTTCATAATATAGGCTTGCATTACAGATGACCTCGTGTAAATGTTTTAAATATAGATACATTTATTTTCTTTAAGACTGAGGTTTAATGAGGGGCACCTGGATGGCTCAGTTGGTTAAGTGACCAACTTCAGCTCAGGTCATGATCTCAAGGTTCGTGGGTTCGAGCCCTGTGTCGGGCTCTATGCTGACAACTCAGAGCCTGGAGCCTGCTTCAGATTCTGTCTCCCCCTCTCTCTCTGCCCCTTCCCCGCTCACACTCTGTCTCTCCTTGTCTCTCAAAAATAAATAAACGTTAAAAAATTATAAAAAAGACTAAGGTTTAATGAATTTATGTAGCTTCTTTATTATCATGACATGTTTACATTAATCTTAGTAAGAGATATTCTTTGATAAGAAAACACCCTGTGAATCAGTTTAAAACAAAAAAATAGTTTTTTTTCTGTGCAACTAGCACGTCCACAGTTCTCTGAGTAGAAATGGAGAGCTGATCACATTTGTCTTGCCTAATTCCTGATTTCTCTACACAGTAGTCAGAATGAACAAAGAGTGAAGCCTAAACGTGATTTAGTTCTCCTTCTTTTTTTCTTAATTGGATAATTTTAATGTCCGATAAGGCGAATAAACCTCTGACTCCAAAGTTTTCTAGTCTTTTCTCTGCAATCAAATTATAGTAAAATAGAACCATATTTTGAAGAATTAATCAATTTAGCCATTTATTTTACCCATTAAAACTATGTAATTTTTCCTTCACATACTTTGGTAAATAAAAAATTGAATGTAATTATTTAGAATGCTGCTGTGGCATTTATTTGGCAGCAACATTCAAAACATTTTTAAGTCATGTTTTGAACTCTTGAGAGAATGTAAGAACCAGAGAAAGATTCTCACTTATGAATGCCCCTCTAATAGGCAATAAACTTTTAAAATGTATATTTAGAAATTTATTATCTGGGATTTTTTCTGTTCCCCTTTATTTTGTAGCATAAACAATACCTATTTGTTTCTCTTTAAATTGGATAAGCCTGGTCCAGTAGGGAGAAACAGATTGCTTACAGTTTGGAGATGGCAGTAAATTATGTCTAAATTCTTGAATTTGCTGGTTTAATTTTATCCACTATGCAGTCAAAGCAACTGCTTGTGAAATCACATCATTATGCTAAATCTTGGATTAAATTCTGGGAAGGTGAGTGATGGAGAATCATAAAGAGTAGATCTTCCCAGGCTCCTTTTGTGCTTGTTATACCTGACTGACGTGTCCATGTATTTCCTGTTCTCTGTGGATGGATTGACCTAGGCTTGTCTCATCTCTTCCTTGTTTTCTAGACTTTTCATTGCCTCTTCTAAGCCTTCGTTTTTTTTTTTTTTTAACATATTCATGTGTTTACTTCCTTGCATCCTTTGCCCTACCATTTTTGTGTGGCCTTTTTGTTGAAAGTTTCCCACTGAGGACTTTTTTCAAGCCAGATCTCTTTCCTTCTCAATGCCAGATACTCTAAAATTTCTTATCATTCCTTACTCTATTCAATCAAAAATCATTTTTTTACTTCTTCTTACAGGAGAAAACCACTTAACATGTAATTTAACAGTGTGTATGATTGGAATTGTGCCACTTCGGTATGAGGCACAATGATAAGTGACTCATGTGGGTTATTAAAGTTAGTATTATGTTTATCCCAACAAATCAAACATATGAGTATCTTTTGGTAAGGAGGAAAGTCCTAGATTGAAACAATTATTTGATTTGATTTTCCAGAATCCAAAGGAAACTACTTTCCTCAGGTAAGAGAAGAGACTAGAATCACTATTGCTTCTTTCTCCCTCCTATCCCAAAAAAGTTTGCTCCAGTGATGCAAAAGTAACATCAATTTGCCATTCATGGGAGCTGTTTATAATTTATGTCTAATTACCATTTAGCACGTATATAGTGCATAGCATTAAATATGTATCATCAGATTAACTTTGATGTAAGTTCTATTTGATTACAGTGCTAAACTCCATCCATGCATAATCATAGTATGTTGTTCACATTAGATGGTTATCTCCTCATAACAACAAAAACAACAAAAAACAATTAAGGACACACTGACTCCCAGAGAGTTAACACTAGTATTATCTCTCCAGTATAGATTATTAGGCTCTTCCCTGCCAGGCAACTAGTATATTTTAGTTATTTAGCAGGATTAATATCTTACTTAAAAACACATACACATTATATAATATAATATATAATATGATAAATTATATATAATGTAATCAGTAAGAACAAGCCAAAATTTTAAGATGATTAATAAAAATACTAATATCTCTCTTATTTTAAAAGGCCTAACTTTAAGCTAGAAAGTGACTTCACTATTTGGAAGATGTTGAAATGTAGTTGGAAGTCAGAATGGAGATTAGGACTGAAAATAGGATTTTTGGAATCATTTGTAAAGAAATGTCTGTTGAAGTGTGAGGACTAAAGATAGTGGATAATGGATAACTACCAAAGTAGGTAGTGGAAGGAAAGTGACAAATGAAAGATTAAAGACTGTGTTTCTATAGAGCACCCTGGTTGAGGGAATGGATGGTGTTAGAGAAATCCGAACTAAATGAGCCAGCATGTCAGGGAGAGTCCCAGATACTGTGGTATGTCACAATAGCGAGCACAGGAGAGAATTTTAATTTGATTTTCCAGAATCCAATTCCAGGTTGGAAACCAACCTGACAATAAACTATAAAGTTTAAAAAAAAAATAAAATAAAATAAAAAAAAATAAAATAAAATAAAATAAAATAAGATAAAATAAAATAAAATACATCTAAGCATGACCCAAGGGCTGAAAATTAAATGTAAAACTAAACTAAGAGTAGCTGGAGAAAATTAGTATTACCCACAAAGAGTAATCATAAGTAAACTCTTCAACAGAAGCAAAGGAAGCCAAAGGAAAATGTGATAACATTTTAAGGAAGAATAGATTGCAGATAACT
>CM053579.1:43579221-43604827 GCA_028646485.1 Cryptoprocta ferox | reverse complement strand
CCCATTTGAATTTTGGTAGTGCATGTGTGTTTAGGAATTTGTCCATTTCTTCTAGGTTGTCCAGTTTGTTTTACTATAATATTTCATAGTAATCCCTGATGATTGCTTGTATTTCTGAGGGATTGGTTGTAATAGATCCATTTTCATTCATGATTTTGTCTATTTGGGTGTTCTCTCTTTTCTTTCTGAGGAGCCTGGCTAGAGGTTTATCAAGTTTGTTTATTTTTTCAAAAACCAACTCTTGCTTTCATTGATACGCTCAACTGTTTTTTTGGATTCTATATTGTTTATTTCTGCCCTGATCTTTATGCTATATTAAAGGAGGCTCATTGACTGTTCAGGGCCTGTCCGTTCAGGAAGTGTTCTTTTAATGGTGTCTTTCGGTTTCTCTTCTTGTGCCTTTGGTTATTTTATTTCCATAATCAGTGATATTTGGGACTCTCCACCATGTGTACTTTGGCTTGTTTTTTGAAGTAGCCCTGAAACGGAAAACAGACAAACACACAGGGAACAAAAGCACGCCTACACACAGACAAATCAAACAAACAAGCCAACCAAAAGGGGAAAGAAATAAAAAGAAAGAAAAGAAAAAGAAAAAAGAAAAGTTGGGGGGGGGGGACAAAAACAACAAAAGACAATGGACAGTTCACTCACGAGGCTGTCTTCTTTGTGGACTCCGTGTCTTTTCCTCCCACTGTTGTAGATCAGAGTACTGTGGCTCAGTCCTTCTTAGTTTGATAGATGTGGATGGGTGAAAATTACAGAGCTCCCTACTTCTCCGCCATCTTGCCCCTCCCTCGAAACGACGTCAAATTTGTATAGATTGTAGTCTTTCCAAAAGGTGGACATTGTGTATTTTTCTTTCATAATGTTAAACTGGGTCTATTGTAAAATTAATTATCACATGTAAGAAGTATTTTTTATCATGTTATAGCAGATTTTTAAAGCTATAATTTCAGATTTTGAATTGATCAGCATGAGACATATTCTATTTAGCAGCATTTTAGTTCTGGATAAAATTCAAGCTGCGTATTACTGATTACTCTGAAATGCATATGGTGTAATTTTGTTTTACAGATATCATTTAAAAAGCCACGTACTCATTAAGGTAAATGTGTGCTGCATGAACAACAAAAAAAAATAGAAAGAAAATGGACATTAGTTATATTTTGTAGGTTCTCTGATATTGAACTGAATGTACTAACCTTCAAATATAATTGAGCAGCAAAATGTAATTTCCAAACGCACAATTAACTTATGACTGGCTTCTGTTGATTTTTAGTACTATAACCCCAGAGCAGGTGAACCTTCCCATTTTTTGAGATTTTATCTAATACTTATATTTGTGGCTAAATAAGGAGATTATGAAAAAATATTACTTTGGAGTAAATCTTACTTTCATGGAACTCCAATTATAGTTTCTGTTTTGAGTTTCTGCCACCAGAGCCATGAGCTTTTATTTTTCTCTTTCCCATTCTACTCCTCTTGCATTTTCCCCATCATTGACAAACAAGGCTTTCCCCTAATTTCAATTTTAAAACCTGACAGTTACTTGTCTTTGCTGCAAACAATGTTTTATATCTCATATTGCTTTGTTGTCTCTTCTCTCTTTCTTCATTTTATTCTATTATTGTGTCATACCGTTTATATATATGCACTCATGTATGCATACATTGTATATATACACACATACACACATGCACACATACATTCATGCATACATATATATGTACATTCGTATCACACAAAAGCAGGAGAAAGGTTGTAAAGCAGAACATTTAGCTGTTTAGTTCAGTCTAATGAGGCAGGTTTTGTTCCTTAGCTTCATGTGAGAAAATCTCTACTCCATGGTCGTAAGCTGAAGTCTTAAATCGAGCTAGCCATTTTACAGATATGCCTCTGGAACCAGGAAAATTGGGTTAAAGCATTTAGGGCTCAGTAAGACCAATCATTATGAATGGCAAATGAACGCAAAACACTATCTTAGTATTGTTAGGGCATTCGGGAGTTTTGTTTGCACAACATTCACACTGTAATACTCTGAATGACTAGAAGATTGAAATATGGTAGAAAACTTTGTAGTTGTATTTGTTCATATGATTTAGAATAATGAGATCTTTGTTTGTTGCAAGGCATCTTAGAGGATCATCTAATATAATCTTTTTTTTTATATAATGGAGCAGTACTTTCTATAATGCCTCTGAGAGATAAATGTCCAGTGACATGTCCAGTGACATTCTTTGGGCTTCTATCCTATCAAAAAATATATTCTTCATAGGGAATTGTAATCTATCTTCCTGTGAGTTTTCACTCAGTTCTGTTCTGAGAGAAAAATATAGAATCCAAGACTTAACCTGTTTCTCATAATAGTTATTCAGATATTTGAAGCTCTTTTCATTTTGTTCACTTTTCTAAGGTACTTTTTTATGTATACCTATTTTTATAAACCATCCCTTGAACAATGACCTCCCCAAAATGTTGGTTGCTCTCCTTCTCATTTATTATAATTTGTCGATGACCCTCCTAAAATATCATACATTATTTAACTAATATTCCAAATAGAATATGATCTTTGCAGAATACAGTTGACCAATGCCTGGTTTAAAAGTTAAACCATCATAGGTTCCCATCTTAAATTATTGATGATACATTAAGATTTTTAGCTTTTATGGGGCGCCTGGGTGGCTCAGTCGGTTGAGCACCTGACTTCGGCTCAGGTCATGATCTCATGGTTTGTGGGTTCGAGCCCCGCATCGGGCTCTGTGCTGACAGCTCAGAGCCTGGAGCCTGTCTTCGGATTCTGTGTCTCCCTCTCTCTCTGCCCCTCCCCTGCTCATGCTGTCTCTCTCTCTCTCTCTCTCTCTCTCTCTCAAAAATAAATAAAACATTAAAAAAATTAAAAAAAAGATTTTTAGCTTTTATAATAATATGCTTGCTGTGTGCACATGTTGACTCTTTAGTCAGCTGAACTTCTCATTCTTTTTTTTTTAATGCAAACCTAGGTTAAGTTCAATTATCCCAAATCCTGGACCCTGTGTAATTGATTCTTTTTTTTTTTGTAACTACCTATAAAATTTGTGTTTGTTCCTGTTCAATTTTATTTGGTTTTATCTTAGCACTGCTGTTTTAGAATCTTGATTTTTTCATCTATCATATTACAATCCTTTTAGGTATTGTGTCATTTGCAAGTTCAACAAGTAAACCTTAAAACATTTTCTGAGTTGTTAGTATGTTGAAAAAGATAGGAACAAGAAGAAATGCCTTGGACTAACTACCAAAAACCTCCTACTAGGTTGACACCAATGTAATAATTAATATTCTTGAATTAAGGTTTTCAACTAAATTGAAGAGCTGTCCAGCTGTACTGTTATTCTGCCCATATGCTCTTTCTTTCTCACAATGGTATGGAGAGAATTTGCTCAAAGTCATCATGAAATAAAAATATTCTATGCATTTACTTTCTTGTGGTTTTTCTCTAAGAAAGAGTTGCCAGTAATTTTGCATCAATTTTTACATAATCCATCCTACTTCTTGGTTTTTAGCATGATGTTTTATAAGCTCATGAAATCCTTTTGTTTGATATACCTGGACATGAAGCAGGGTTCAGGATCCTTCCATTTTTTAAGACAATTAGGAAACATTGATAATTTATTTTTTTTTAGTTTATTTATTTATTTTGAGAGAGAGGGAGTGACAGAGTGTACCAGTGTGTGCATGCAAGCAAGGGAAAGGGCAAAGAGCGAGGGGGGAGAGAGAGAATCCCAAGCAGGCTCCATGCTGTCAGCACAGAGCCCATTGTGAGGCTTAAACTCATGAACCATGAGACCATGGCCTGAGTTGAAACCAAGAGTTGATGCTTAACTGAATGAGCCACTCAGGCGCCCAGGAAACATTGATAATTTAATCAAAACTTTTGCTACATGAGAACCATGGAAATTATAAGAAATCAAAAAAAAAAAACTGGCTTGCAAAGTATAGAATTTGAATCTCCCTCTAGCTAATGTGGCCTACAGGGCCTGATCCATTCCACATGGAGACCTATGAAAAATGAGAGGTTTTGCCTTGATTCCTCATTTCCATTTTGGTCAGCTTCCATGTTTTGAGTGTCATTTGATATTTATCTTCTAGGATAATCATCCTGGATTTTATGACCCTTGAATATAGAACAAGAGAAATTATGTCCTCTTGGCCGTATACCTAAGGACTACTTTCTGAATTCCTGTTTCTAATATGGTTGGCATGCCTTTTGTTAAGGGGACCATTACCAGGAATGACCTCAGTCTGTCTGTGAAATACCACTCTACCTATATTTTTGTGGCTTTTTCTCATACAGATTCAATGGAATAGTGACTTTATACAACATGACAACCTCGGCATTTATATATTAGGTAATACCACTCAGCAATACCAGGAAACATAATCATAAACTGCCACTTATTCTGGCAGATATATGGAGAATATATCAGGGGAAGCGGTAGGTATTAAAGGCCATTAAGTAGATATTATTGCCTTCCATGTTAGTTGTGTTGAATACTTTAATTGGTTTGTAGTTAATGTGAATGAAGTAGACAGTCCAGTGGTAGAATGGGAATTTGACAAAATAGACAGTGGAGAAAGAGAATCAGATAATAAGTAAAGGCTTTGAGTCAAAATGGTTGAAAGTTGATACTCTTTTTGGAAACAATGAAGTGAGGAATGATACCTACTGGAGTAAGAGGGATAGAGTGTATTGGTGATGGGTTTATAATGGTGCTCGCATACTCAGAGAGATTTAAAGCATACAGTTAGCATTCCTACCTTTGAGAGATATTGGGAAGTTGTTGACAAAAAGAGATGAATTTAAAAATAGTCTGAAACAGATTAGGAAGGGCTTGGAGATAAAATCTTGGAGAATAATGCCTACCTTTAGGGTAGGGGTTGACAAGAACTTGCCAACGGAGTGTTAAGAAAGAGGGAGGATAATCAAAACTGATGCTATGTTTCAGGAGCCAAGGGGAAAAAGTGTTTTTAAAGAACAGTTGGGAGTAAAAAAAAATCAGCAACTTCCACAAAGAAGTTGAGAAATATAAAATAATGTCAGTTCTTCAAGTTTGGTGATGACATAGTTATTAGTGATCTTCTACAGAACAGGTTCAGAAGGATGATAAAAGCAGATTGGAAGGACTTACATAATATGAGCAGGAAGCAAGACAAATAGGCGTCTCCATTCAATAAAAATAGCTGTGAACATAAGAAAATGCCTTTACCCTTACCTCCTCCTGTTCGACTAGTAGTTTTGTGGATGAAAGGGAAAAGGGGGTCAGATAAACTTATTTGTTGAAAACTTACTGGAAGTTTGCTATACTGTTTTAATTGATTTTAACTACAGACTGTTCCATAATGAGTACATAGTTTAACCACAACAGGAATGAAATTAATTGAGTTCTGTATAAATTTAATACTGGACAGATGTTAGTTTTCCAATAAAAGCAACAAAGGTTGTTCACTAAATTAGTTTGGATTTACAGTGCTACAGAGAATTTTAATTACATTCAGATGTGTATACTATGAAAAATCATTTCAAATTGCTTTATTATGGTAATAGAAGCATATTTATGCCCCATCATGCAACATGGAAAGCATTCTCTGTGTAGAGTGGTATAAAATGATTGCAACTTTTGCATTTTCATGTCTCTTGCTTTGAAACTGCCACCATAACTTATATTCTCTAGTAATACAATCTTGAATCTCATAGATATATATGAGGATGTGCTGGACAAGGTACTAGTGGAAAGCTAAGAAATGGAAAAGGTAAAAAACAGCCAGAGGAGTTGGCAAGATTACCTTTTTTTCACTGTGCCAAGGCAGCTATTTTAGCTGAAAATAAGAAAGGGGTGCACAGTAATTTAAAATTGGGTAGGTATAGAAAAAGAAAAGATGAACAAATAATTCAGGTATATAAGTAAGTTCAAGAGATGAATGAGGGGCGCCTGGGTGGCTCAATTGGTTGAGCATCCGACTTCGGCTCAGGTCATTATCTCACAGTTCATGGTTTCAACCCCACGTCGAGCTCTATGCTGGCAGCTCAGAGCCTGGAGCCTGCTTCCGATTCTGTGTGTCCCTCTCTCTCTCTGCCCCTCCCCTGCTCATGATCTGTCTCTCTCTGTCTCTCAAAAGTAAATGAAAATGTTAAAAAAAAAAGAGAGAGATGAATGAAGACATTACCCTGACTGTTAAGGAAACAAAGTCAAGAGAAAGTTGACTAACAAAAAGTCATATGTGAACTTAGAGTAATCAATAACTGAATTGACTAGGGGTCTTGTAGCAGTAGTATTTGGAAGAATGGATGAAAGATAGAGAATTATAAATGACATTTAAAACTCCCTATTTCCATTACTATATTAATAGAATTGTTTGGTTTATCACAAAATTGCTAACCCTAAATGGCCAAAAATACAAAATCAAAGCCTCCCCTAAATGAATTAAAAAATGAGAAAAAACACTTTAAAAACAAAAATCCTGCCCTTTGCCTAACCAAAAAGCGAAAGAAAAAAATGAGTGCAATTTATTGTTAGAAAATTTAACTTTTAAAACTAGCATGCAGTGTGTGCTCCCTGTCTCTGTAGGACAAGGCCCTTGAGAGACACTTAACTAGCCAGGTATAAGATGATTGCAGAGGTGGAGATTGTCAACATATGGGCAGTAAAAGCTGTGTGCTTAAACTCTGGGCACTTTTCCTTGGCTCGTTTAGTAGTGTGTTGTGTGCATGGATGTTTTATTTCAGGAGAAAAATTCCAATGCTATTTGAAAATGTTTGTTTCACGTAGTATCAAAGTGGCTTTATCAGTCTTAAATATCAAAGAAGTAGCAGAAACAGATTTAAAGTTTAATCCATTAGTTTCTAGTCACCTGCTCATTAGCTCCTGATGATGTCCTTTGTTTTCAACCAAATTCTGTATGCATTCATAATATTTGTAGCTCGTTCATTGTGTCTAATGCACTGGTCTCCAGAGTATGTGTATTTAGAGGGGTACAGCGTTTTAGTTAGAGTGACATAGATCATCACCAGGGTAAATTGAAAGTTTTGCGATCCTAGGATGCTGAAAAGGTTTTAGAGGTTTAATTAAAATTTTTTCTGTGGATCTTCTTTTGTTATATTAGCGTGGTGGGAATTCAGAAACAAGAACCTTTAATACTTTCATTAGTATAGACTAATAGACTTCATATTATATAATTTTCCAGAAACTTTTCAAAGTACACATCTAAGCAGTTTCAGAAAGATGACGTGAGGATGACTCCCACTGGGGATGCCTCCCATGTTGCTTCTTAGCAAGAGAAGGATACTCAACAGTGAGCTGAATGAACTGGGTGAACTGGAATGTGCAGTATGAATTATGGTCAGTGCTCACCCCACTCCATTATCTGAAGTCAGAAGGCAGCATTCTTAGCCCTAGTCCTATAAAGTCCTCCTCCTCACCACCCAATTATCTATGTGGTAGTGCTCTCTTTTTAATGTTAAGTTTATGTGTACTTGGATCAAATACATAGAAATAGGAAGTTACACAATTGTTGGATTTGTTTCTCTTAAGCATTTGAGTAAAGTCCTTTTCAAAATCCCCAAGAAGATAGGTACAGAAAAAGCACTTTTTACTTTCTCTGGGAAGCAGGGTTAAGGAGTACAGACTATGGTCCCACTCTGCTCTCAGCATTACAAATGTAAAGTATAGACTAGCTTATTTCATTTACCAAAATGTCTTCAAGGTTCCTCCATGATGTTGCATATTGCAAATATTTTTTCATTTTTCAGGCTGAGTAGTATTCCATTGCATGTATATACCACATTCTTATTCATTCATCTGTCAGCGGACATTTGGGCTGTTGCCATTATTTGGCTCCTGCAAATATTGCTTCAGTGTATGTGGGAGTGCAGATATCTCTTTGAAATCCTGATTTTAAGTATGCTACTTTTTGTAAGTTTTTAGTTAAATTCTAGGTAGTTAACATACAATGTAATATTAGTTTCAGGTGTACAATATACTGATTCAAACCTCCCACACAAAACCCAGGGCTCATTGCAAGTGCACTCCTTAATCCCCATCAACTATATAACCCATCTTCCTACCCCACCTCCCCTCTGGTGGCAATCAGTTCCCTATAGTAAGAGTCCACTGCTTGGTTTGCCTCTCTCTTTTTTTCCCCTTTGCTTCTTTGTTTTGTTTCTTAATGACACAAAGAATGAAATCATAGGCTATTTGTTTTTCTCTGAATGAATTATTTCACTTAGCATAAATCTACCTCCATCCATGTCATAGCAAATGGCAAGATTTCATTCTTTTCTATGGCTGAGTAATATTTCATTATAGATATCACTTCTTTAACCATTCATCTGCTTATGAACCCTTGGGCTGTTTCCATAATTTGGCTATTGTAGATAATGCTACTGTAAACAATGGTATGCAAGCATCTCTTTGAATTAGTACTAGTAGTGCAATTGCTGGATCATAGGGTAGTTCTATTTTTAACTTCTTGAGGAACCTCCATACTGAATTCCAGAGTGGCTGCAGCAGCTTGCATTCCCACCAACGGTACAAGAGGGTTTCCCTTTTCTTGACATCCTTGACAACACCTGTTGTTTCTTCTGTTGTTGATTTTAGACATTCTGATGGGTGTGAGGTGATATTTCATTGTCATTTTGATTTGTATTTCCCTGATGATAAGTGATGTTGAGTATCTTTTCATGTTTATTTATTTTTGAGAGAGAATGAGAGAGTGCCGATCGGGGAGAGACAGAGAGAGAGGGAGATACAGAATCTGAAGCAGGCTCCAGGCTCTGAGCTGTCAGCACAGAGCCCAACATGGGGCTTGAATCCACAGACTGTGAGATCATGACCTGAGCCGTGTTTAACCGACTGAGCCACTCATGAGCCCCTAAAATGTTTTGTTGCTGAAGATACAATTATGAAATGGATCCAACAAGTTCATCAATTAAATCTTAAGACCAAAGTTATTATATGTTCCATTATTTCTGTTGTGATTTCTGATAGTGTCGGAGACTCACTCATTCACTGAACTTGCCTGTTGAAAGAATTTTGAACTAACAGCTGGTTCAATCTGAAACTGGGAGATTTATGTATGTGTTTCTTAGCGAGGAATCCCATTATAAAAATACAGATACTCTGAGTCTTCAATTAATGAATATTCTGTGGGAAACCTCTCTTTTTTTTACTTAATTTTTCTGGCTCTATTGAGATACAATTGAGATTATAACACTGTGTAAATTTAAGGTGTACAACATGTTGATTTGATACACATATATTACAGTGTGATTACCACCGTAGTGTTAGTTAACACCACCATCACATCACGTAATTACTATTTCTTTCTTGTTGTAAGAAAATTTAAGATCTATTCACTTAGCAATTTTCAAGTATACAATACATGTTGTTAACTATAATCACAATGCTGTGCGTTAAATCTCTAGAACTTATTCATCTTATTTAACTGGAAGTTACTCTTCTACCATCATCTCTTCTGTTCCCCCACACCCAACTCCTGTTAACTACAATTCTAGTCTTCAGAAAGCCTCTGAAATGATATTGACTATGTTAAAAATATTTTATAATCAGGGTGCTTGGGTGGCTCAGTCGGCTAAGCGTTGGACTTCAGCTCAGGTCATGATTTCACGGTTTGTGAGTTCAAGTCCTGCATCAGGCTCTGTGCTGACAGCTCAGAGCCTGGAGCCTGATTTGAATTCTGTGTCTCCCTCTCTCTCTCTGCTCCTCCCCAGCTCGCATTCTGACTCTCTCAAAAATAAATAAACATTAAAAATATTAAAAAAAGATATTTTATAATTATAAAGAATGTTATATGGATTATAAATGAAATTGGTAGCTCATGCTACTATATATATATACTGCAGTGTATATATATATATATATATATATATATATATATATATATATGACAGGTTCCACACTGTCAGCACAGAGCCTGATATGGCGCTCAAACTCATGAACCGTGAGGTCATGACCTGAGCTGAAATCAAGAGTCAGACACTTAACTGACTGAGTCACCCAGATGCACCTCATGCTACAAATTTTAAGAAAGCAATAATGTTTGTTAAGAGAACAAGATCGTTTGATGGGAAAGAAAAACCAGGCTATGATATTTGTGTGACCCTGACAGGAGAAGACCATGTTATAAATAAAGTATGAGCCCCATCTCTAATCCTTTCTCTTCAGTGACATAGCCCTACTGGAGGCAATGCTGTCGTCCTTTGAACAGTCAAGCACTTGGCTTATCATTCTTTTATGGTGCTTATGATTTTCCTCCTTGAGCCATATGGTTGGCTGCCTTGTCTCAATTATTAGAATCTAAATTGGAGAAGAAAGGAATGGGAATATGTGAGCGAGAGACTTCTGCCATCCCTAACACAGCATTTCTGTCATGTAATTAACACTGAGTGTGCATCAAATTGAGTTTAGTAGAATTAATTAGTTTAGCACTCGAAAATTTATACTATAGTGTAGATAAAAGTCTAAGAGGCTGAGAAGGACAGACATCAAATTAAAAAAGAAATATATTTAATGCAGGTCTTCCAAGCTGCAATAAAAGAAACCAGAGCTGTGCCCATCACTTTTTGTGTGCCACTCTTATGCTTATCAGGATAGAGGATCAAGGCCACATTAAATACCATAGTATGGTATCATCTCACTTTAAATTCATCTTATTTCCTCAGGCTACAATGAAGAGAGAAACCATCTAAATCACTATCATACAAACTCTAACTCCCATTTTATTCCTTTGGCCCCCTGCTTTGGAAGTTCACCTACCTTAATAAGAAAGAAGAAATTATGCCTGTTTCCAGGTTTCTTGTGGGTACTTCCCCTGGCACTCTCATGACCACACTCCAGAGCTGTTCTGCTTGTGGTTGCCCTGTTCTGCTCTGCCTCATCTGACTCTCATAAACCACTGCTACCAGTCTTCCCCCACTTTCCTAAAATCTACTATTCTGTCCCCAACTTGAGTGAAGGAGATACTTCCCCATCATTTTATGTTTTCCCTAACTAATCAATTATTTGCTCACAATTTCACATGGGTGTTAATTCATACTTTTGTTGTTGTTAACTCAACAACAATGCATACTTAACTGTTGGAGAAAGAAATTTAGGATTTCTGAAAAATTAAAGCTGAGGCATACTCTAGGACTATTAAGGATAGAATTTATTTTTTGAGGAGTTAGGGCAAGCTTTTCATGTAAGATGACATTTGAGCTCATTAGTAAAGGTAAATATAAAATGGAAACCCAATAAATTATACTAATGATATCATTTGTTATTGAGATATCTCACGTGTACATGTGTTTTTTTCCACTAGCTTTATCAACTTTAGCATGGTGAACAAGCAGGAAAAATCAGAAAGTGCCTGCCAAGACATGAAAAAAGAAATCAAATTAATATTATATTCTAATACATTTCCTTATCTGTGAGATGCTGTAACTCATACTTAAGACAGTGTTGTTTATTTATGTGTTTAATATTTATTTATTTTTGAGAGAGAGAGAGACAAAGCAAGCAGGGAAGGGCAGAGAGAGAGAAGGAGACACAGAATCCAAAGCAGGCTCCAGGCTCTGAGCTGTCAGCACAAAGCCCGACGCAGGGCTCGAACTCATGAACCAGGAGATCATCACCTGAGCTGAAGTTGGAGGCTTAACCACTGGGCCGCCCACGCACCCCATAGACAGTGTTATTTATTAAGGTCAGCATAGCATATCTTGGGCCCCCTTCAGATATAGAAATCTGGTGGGGAGTCTTCAGAAAAAATTATTAAACCTTCATATAATACACTAATTTTACAATGCATATGTTTTGCACATGTGGAATTAGCAGACTGGTGTAGGCTAGGTTGTGCATAAAAAGGTGTTTCCTATGGTTAGAATGTTCTTCAGAAAGCAAGTCATGGATAAAGGAACATAATGATTTCAGTATTAAAAATTTAAACTCTACACCGTATTTTAACATTTTAGTGTTTTCTGTGACAGACCAGTATACATAAATATATTACACTATTTGACTATCTAATAAGGTACTTACTATATGGGAACATTACATGTAAATAATTTTCTTGTCTCTTTGAAGTAAATGTCAAGATTTTTTTTGTCATTTGAGGGAAAACATAAATAATAGAATGTAAACAGATTTTCTTATGTAATACTTCAGAAAGTTTAAAACGTAAAGATAAAAAGAAAAAAATGTACCTATATTTTGACAGATTTCATAAGTGCTATTGTGATTTTTAAAATCTCATTGTAGAGCCACATTTGTATTCTTAGGGATTTACAGATAAAGTTATAATGAAATCCATTGACTAAATAGGAACAAATACACATGTACTAACTATGTTTTTTTTTTTTTTGAGGAATATCAGTAATACATAAGGGAAAGTAGAACTGTAAAGAGAAACTGCCCTGGTGAAGGTATATACTTACTCATAGTTTTAGCTTTATTGTTATCCCAAGATAAACTTCTTATATTTCTGCACCATCATTTTTCATCTTGCTCACCAACTTATTATCTTATATAGATGTCAGAATGTTTAGATTTACCATCTGCAAAATATTCATTGTTGAGAATTATAGACCACTTAGAAGATTGGCAACGACAAGTTAGAGCTGAAAATAAGTCTCTCAACAGTGTGTGAAATCACAGGAGTGATTCAGTAAATTCTCAGGAATATTTTCCTTTCATGGTGAGGAGGGGCGGGGGGAGCAGTTGATATTGTGAGATGATTTGCAGAATAAACACTGAGTGTAAAAAATTACACCTGTATTTATTGTCAAGGCATATTTGTTAGGTAATGCATTTTTCTCCTTTCCAGATGTACCTCATCTCCTGTTATACTGTTACTTCCTTTGCTATCTTTTGTTGAAAGTAGTTCAATTCAGGTCTTACTCCTAAGATTCTGCTACTTTTATAGTTCCCAGCTAGAGAAGTCGATGCTCTGTTTTTAAAAACCTGAATGCATGCAGGTTTCATTCTGACAAGCCCTCTTTTTCAGAATAACCTTATCAGTGCTTACAAATTTTAGAAAGAGAAGAGATCTAAGATTTCTTTAATGACCTTTAATCTCATTATTTAACTTATGTCTTGAGGAGAGCAAGTAAAGCAACAATCTGAAGATTGTAGGTTTACTGATAAACACTTCTGTTCCTCTATCTGCTCCTCTACCACACAGATAACAGTTACAGTGGAATGACATAACAGGGAGGGGCAGGGATAGGCATTGTCCAATGGAGATGAAGTGAGAGTAGGGAGGCTGGTGTGGGAGCAGATGGGAGCTGAGAAGAGCGGTGCTCTATGCCACTGTTGGCATGGTTACAGAGAGGTAGATGTGCAAACAAGCCAAATTCTGAATGTTTTGAAATTCCACTTTGTGGCTTGTGGCCTCAAACCTTTTTTTATTTACTATTACCATAAAGCCTCCCCTATTGCAAATAGTTCCTATAAAATATTCTTTTCATTATATTGTTCAGCGATGTTTGAAATATGTTTTTATGTATATTGTTATTAATATGATCTGTAGAAACAAATGTGTTCCTATTCATTGGTTTCCAAGTGAACAATAATTAATACATGTAACAACCTGGATAGTAACATCCGTTATATATGTATGTTTATGTATATTTGCCATACAATCCATTTATATAGCAACAAGAAATGTTGTTAAAAACGTTTCAGTTGTTTTGTTTTATTTTACATTTGGTTCTAGGACTCATGAGCATTTGCTTGTCTCATCTTTAGCTAAAATTATGGTTTCCACTCAAAAAAATAGTAAATAGCCTAATTTAGGTTGATTTAGGTGCTTGACTAAAGTCTTAGTTTTCTGTAAAAATGCATCCATTGCAAATGTTACTGCCATTTCTAATACTTAAAGTGCCCTTAGAGGATGTGGATAGTGCATTAATTTGAGGTTTTAGGTCAAACCACGTGTACTTGCCAATACACAACCATTTTGAACTATAAAATTGCAATTTGGTATGGTTGGACCTGATCTATGTCTAGCTATCCATCTGTCTACCTATTATTTCTTATGTTGACCTTGGGTCAAATAAATAATAAATTATAAACCATGTATATGTATGTTTCATCTTGCAGCTAAATAGGATGAAATACAATTTCCCAAAACTTCAGAGAATCTAGTTCAATTAAAAGTACTGTTTGCACAAATGTTGAGATTTTTTTTCATAGAAATGCTCTGAGAGTGTTGGTTGATATGTAATTTATTAACCAAATCTTCTTTTCCTAATATATCTATTCAGAGGTAACTCTGCTATACACAAAAATATTTGATGCAACAGAGAGGCAGCTAAGTAATGTGCTTTTGTATAAAACTAAAAGAATTAATTTTTTTGGTAGTCACTGGAATTTCTTGCTCAAAGTTTTGCCCAAAGTTGTAGTATTAACCTTCCACAGTATAACAAAATTATTTTTCTCCTCCAACTTTTGTTTTTCTTTCTGAGACTGTTTAGATGAGCTGACTCTATAAAGTACACAAATGATTGGTATTAAACGTCCTTTTCTGTAATCTAAAGAACTAAAATGAAAATTGAATTGGGATTTGTCCCCAAGAATTTATCAAAGTGTTATTTACATTTCTGTTGCAAACTTCATATTTTGAGAAGCGTCTCAACCACATCCAGGCTTGTTCCTTCATTTTGTTGTTTATTTTTGCATTTTAAAAATAAAAGGAGAGTCTAGTTAATTGAATAAAACGAAAACATATTTTTGAATGACAAAATATTTCCAACCAAAGTTGATTAACCTAAATACAGAATTTCAAGTCAACTTTCAATTGTAAGGACACATACCGAAATTGTATCACTTCTTGAATTTCTGCTAACTTCATTTTAACATATTGTGGGATAATTTTTAAGGGAAGGTCTAAAGGCCATAACATCAGTCTTCATTCACTTATAAGCTTACAATAAAGCATAGTGCTGGTATGATGTGACCCCTGAATTCTGAGAGATAATTGTCTGGAGATTATACTTTGTGTTGTGGCTTTTGTTTCGTTAAAGTGCAAAAGGATCTTAATTTTGCTCTTGTCCTTGAGGTTTCCTTAGTTCTGAGTCTAAAGTGAATTTTTCTTCTTTTATAGTGTTTGCTATTTAAATAAATAAGTTTTATTATCGTACGGGTTTGGTTGTTTACTATAAATTCTAGATACTTTATCTCAGTGCCCACTTGATAGTTATAGAGTCATTTCCAGTTCTCTTTCCCTAAATTTCAGCACACTAATAATGTGTTTCTTATGTTCTCAAATATGAGTAATCCAACTTGACTTCCGTTTTCGGGGAATATTTTAGCATCCATCAGCTTTCAGATAGAAAGTGATAAATTGTCTATCCCATGAGAGTCACCATGGCTTATTTTACATTCAAATACTGTTAATTTCTCATTTTTTTCTAATATGTTTTTACTTTGGCCTACCATTTCTATAAATATTAAAGTAGTCAAGTTAGAAATATCATTTTTGATATCTTTCATATTGCCTCTCTGTAACTTTTACTGTGTATTTTCTAATGACTAAAACATATAATTGACATTTAATAAACTTTCCCTAAGATGTCATAAAACCTATATTTCTACTGAATTAAATGAGTAGTGTCCCAGTATGTATAAACAACAACTTTAATATTGAACCCCTTGTAGTTTAGTATGATCTGTAGGGTCAGCTCTATATGGATAGAAGAATATCAGCCTTAGCAGTGTAGAAAGCAGCCATTATATATTTCTGACGTTTTGGGCTTTTTGTTTTGTTTTGTCTTTTGGTTCTAAAGAACAAGTGGTGGCTCAAAGTCAAAGTAAAGAAAATCATTAGCAACTATAACTGTTATCCTTTTTAGTTTACAATGAAATGAAAACCATAAGGCTAGATTAGTCTCAAATATCAAGTAAAAGGGGCACCTGGGTGGCTCAGTTGGTTGGGCATCCAACTTTAGCTCAGGTCACCATCTCACAGTTTGTGGGTCAAGCCCTGCGTCAGACTCTGTGCTGACAGCTCAGCCCTCTGTCTCTCCCTCTTTCTCTGCCCCTCCCCTGCTCACACTCTGTTTCTTTTGCTCTCTCAAAAATAAACATTAAAAATATATATCAAGTAGAATAATGTACTCATAAAAAGCAGCTATTTCCTAATCAAATTAGACTCTTAATAAATATAAAACATGACAAGATTTAATTTCTTTGGGATGTGGTGTTACCTTAATAGTTATTTGTCAGTTTCTGAAAATAGCAGTTTCTGAAAATACAGGTAGACTGTAATGACAAATGCCAGTCTTGCTAATCACCAAATTTCAGTCAGTAAAATTATCATATGGCCTTTCTTTAATTATTGTCAGTTCACTTAGTATCTCCTTAATATTTTTATGCTTTAATAAAATAAGGCAAAGATTGAGATCATTAGATATCCAATTGTAATTTAGCACTGTCAAGATTAAGGAGGAGATTAAGATCATTAGTAGCAAAATGGTTTCATTTATGGACTGAGAACAATGAGGCCCATCAATAAACCACTTTCTGCCTCTAATGATCCTGCGACCCTCTAATTGTGTCCAAATCTAACAACAAACTCATTTCTTCTTTTATTCTTGAGGGCAAGATTGTTAAACCAGAAATGTTTTGCATATGTGTTGCTTTTACTTTCTTGAATTTTGGTATGTGTTTTTGAATGCAATAAATTATCTCTAGCTCAATTGTTATTCACCTTAATGTCTTTTGAGGGAAATATCCTGTGCTCCCTTCCCAATTATTCCACTTATATTTGACTGAGAAATAGATTTTCTAAGATTAGATGAGCTCCAACAACAGTGGCATCTTAATCCTTACATGACTCATTAATTCTAGAAAGATATCATTCTTATAAAATTCCCAATTGAAAATACTGGAATGTTCTAAGGATTGAAAATGATCCCAGTATGGGGTTCATATAGGATACATATCTTACTGGATTCTATGTCATTCTCTCATCTTTATGGTAAAAATTCTCTTCGCCTACCCCCTAGTAACAAAGTTGTCTGAAAAATCAGTGCTCTACTTTACTGGATGTAAGGTGTTGACTGATGCCCAGAATATTCTGACTGCTTGCACCTAGTAAGCTATCTTCAAGTACACCCTGGCACATTTTTTCTTAACATTTGAGATCTTGTTTTACCATGAGTATATTGGGCTTATATTTCAAACTTACATATGCCAGTTGTCCTTGTTAGAGCAATTATGTCCTTCAATTAAGTGTTATATGAACCAAAAAATGTGTTTGTTTAAAGATATCCCATTTTTAGAAGGCTGTTTTGGATGCTTTTGGAAATGCTGTTTAATCAGGTGTGGACAAGCACACTTAAAAGATAGAAGCCAGTCGTAAAAACCCTTTGTATTCAGATTGCTTCATGAATGTATTTCAGTTCTAGAAACTGAAATCTAGAAACCAATCTAGAAACTGATTTAGATGTGGTGGATATGTATGTTGGTCTCTGCAAACAACCAGAGGATCCTAACTCAAATATAATACCTTAACTCTATGTCAAAAATATTGTCAAATAAATATTATTTATACTTTTCAGTTAAAATATTTAAAATATATATCATGTTTTATGAACACCAACTTTAACTGAACTCTATTAATTGGCCTTGCCTTAATTTCTAATTATCTTCTCAGTCATGTATAGTATATTAAAAATTTTATTGCTAGTCACTCATATTCACTGGAAATGGTAACGGCATAGTCTAACTCCATCATTTTCTCTCCTTCTACAGTATAAAAATGAGGCATTATGTGTTTATACCTTGAAGATTCTTTTTTTTCCCTCCCAAGACAAACTCAACTCCCATAGTCTGTTGACATTTTACCCAGTTAAGGTATAAAAACATTGAAGGTGTCTGTCTTGTTTCTCTCTTGTGAATATCATGTTACCAGTAAGTAGCATATAGACCATCTGCAGAGGAGAATCTAATGGTGGCCTAAGCATTATTTTATTGGCAATCTCAATTCTAACATCAGAGATACATAGGGAGAACTTTTAATGGGCCCTATGCATAGTACATTTTGTGAGAAAAATGTGATGCCTCTGCTCTAGAGGAACTTCACATTCTTATTGAAGAGATAGGATTTACAGATAAGAAACTTAGGGAGCAATATGAGGCCCAAATGCTTAGATTTTTCAGGGCATATCATATATTTTCTAGGAACTAAGAAGAGCTAAAAAGTGTAATTATGGTCCAACCACAGAATGTTTACCCCTTTTAATGATTGAATAAATGAATGGCTCAGGAAGACTTGGAAGCCTACAGGTGTTATCAATGGAACATTCTTTTCCATGTAAATTGAAAAATAGTTGATAAAATGTAAGACTATAAAAATAAACGCTATGTTAGGAATTACATAATAAAGTTAAAAACATGACAAGACTTGTTTCTGAAGGGTAAAGAATGAATGTATGTTTAAAAGCATGCAATGTCTGGTACACCTGGGTGGCTCAGTCGGTTAAGCGCCTGACTCTTGATTTTGGCTCAGGTCATGATCTCTCACTTCGTGAGATCATTGACAGCAAGGAGACTACTTGGGATTCTCTCTCTACCTCTGTTTCTGCCCCTCCCCTGCTCGCACTCTGTCTCTCATAATAAATAAACTTTAAAAAAAAAAGCATGCATTGTCAGTATTGAGTTGGTCAGTGAAGTCAAAGGAATTTAGTTTCTTACAATGCAATTAGAACTTGTCCATCATCTGTACCTTGGCATAGATATATTGGCCTACAAAAAATGACAGTTTCATACATTTTTATTCATTACATTTATATTCAAAATTCCTTCGAGGACATTAATCACTAGAAATGTGTATGTCTTCATTCCTGTAGTCATATTTAATGTGTGCAGTATGAAATAGTAATATAGAAAATGTGTTAATAAAATGTATATATGTATTTATTCATTCACCTAATATGATCATCATTAACAAAATGCCTTATCTATTAATGGCGCTAAGCCCCATATAAAATTTACAAAAATCATTGAAGCAATGTGGGTCAACATGACACATGAATAACATAAGGGTATTTCCCTATTCTGTTTATTATTTAGGACTTAGAGTAGTCTATTCTTAGCTCACTAATGATTAGGCCATTGGATAGTAAGATGTTTGTCCATTTCACCCAATATTTATTTATTCTTACCAAGTGTGAGGCACTATGCTATGCTCAGTGGGAAGTACAAAAAGTACCTCTTACCTTCAAGAAGGTGATGTGAATATAATATCCATGATAAAATGATTGCAAGGGATTTAACCAGGTTGACTCTAAGAGAAAGTCTTCAAAGACTTATTTCAAATAGGTCTTAGTTTATTACAACTCTTACAAAATCAAGGTTATGTGTGACAGCAAATACTAGAGCAAAGCAAGGAGATTCTTTAGATCACATAAGAAGAGGCGATATCAGAAAGTCAAACCTATTTGTTACATTCAGGTTAGTGAATATAAGGCATACTTAAATAAAACTGATTGCAAAATTGAGATGCAGTTTTTAAAAGTTAAAGTTATCCCTAGGCAAACGCTTAAATCTTAATATTAAATTAAATCTTATTAAGAGTTAAATCTTAACTCTTAATATTATTAAATCTTGCCCTTGAATTTATATTAGAAAATTCATCAGGTGCATGGAGCAAATCTTTGAGGGGAATATGGTAGTTTTCCTGCTAATATTAAATTTTTTACTGTAAATGATATGCCATCCTGAGGCTTAAACTGATGGGGTCATATGCTGGATTCTGGTTTATGGTAGAAAATTTGAAAATACTGTTTTTGTCAGGAGAGAATTCATGTAGAAAGTGAAGTCTATTGATGCAAGACCAGCAAACAAAATAGTGTTTTCCAATTTTCTCATTGCTTTAGTATTACTCATTAGTGTATGCTTACTTTTTTTCTAAGATCATACCCTTTATTAGGCAGCAATATTCTAATGGAGAAAAGAAAATGAGCAGTTAACAATTTTGTACATAAGACACAGTTTTTCTATTTCTGAAAAGTAATAGAACTTTTCCCCCCAAAATGAACAAAATCTCAAGTAAAATTAGAATCTCTTTACCTTGATACTCATTAAAGTGTGACACTAGTAACAATTTGCAAAGAGAAAACGGTGGAAATGCATTAAAACAAGATTATCTTGGCAAAATTGAGATTTCTCTCTGTATGTCATGCTAAAAATATAGCTGACAGATGGTCTTTGCAAGATCAATGAAAGATCTCTGCTTGAAATGTGATTTGCATTATTTAAAGAATTGATTAAAATGGTAGCTATTAACTTACAACACAGAGGGAAAGAAATAGCATAACACAGATTCACCATTCTCTCTTTATATATAGTAGAGTCCATGTGTTTACCAAAAGGACTCTAGTACATTTTTAATTCCCAGAGACAGTAAGGCTGGTGTACAAAGTTCACAAAAGCTATTTCATTTTATGTCCACCATGGAGATTGTGACTATTTAGGTTTAAATATTTGGGATAGCACTGTAGTCTTCTATTAATTTATATTACTTTAATGTATTCTATCCTAAAAACCTCTTGATTTGTGCTCAGAATATTAGTTATATTCATTAGTTTCTAATTACATCATATTGTCTATAGTAGCTTTTGGGACTTCAAATGTAATTGAAGGTTTTAATTTTAACTCATAATATGAGAGAGTTATATGGTGACATCAGTCTTCTAAAAAAAGATCCTCCCCGCCCCTAGAGGCATTTGTGAGACTGATTGAAAGCATGGAGAGCAGTTGCAGTAGTTTAGGTGATGTGACCTTCAGAAAAGTGGCAGATGCCGTCAAAAAGGCAAAGGGGGCTGCTAAAAGGCACTGTGAACAATAACTATTGATTAGAATTGGCAACCAGCTGGATGTGGTTAATAAAAAGGTTAAAGAGTAAAAACTAACTGTGGTTTTAAGGAAAGACAGCTGAAAGAATAGTGGTACCATTGGGGGAAACAGAATAGTCAGAAATAGATTTTGGTTTCTGGGGGACAGTGGTTATTCAGGTTTAGATATGTTGCTTATAAGAACATGGAAGACCCAGTTGGATGTGTTTAGTTGATATGTGAAAAGAGAAGACTGTTCCTCAAATAAGAGGTTGGGGCTTGGATATAGAGAATTGGGAATCCTCAGCTTATATCTAATAATGAAAGCCTTAATGTAAAACAGTGCATTAAGATAAATAGTTTATAGAGAAAATATCAGAGGGTACTGGGAATGTTTCCATCTAGATGGTGGGAAAAAGCATAGCAGGCAACAAATGAAAATTCTGTCATATTGCTCTATGGAATGAAAGAGCTTTCTATTTGGAGTTGAAGCAACATTAGAGTATTGACCTCAGATAAATTTTCCATGTGTTAAGTAGTCATTTCTTTTCATGTAAAAGCTAGTAAATGTTCACAGATATCATAGTAAAGGTACCTAGAAATGTTCCACCAAAAGTTGCTAGAAGTGATACATGAGTTCAGTAAAGTCACAGGACACAAAATCAATATACAGACATCTGTTGCATTTCTATATACCTATAATGAAGCAGCACAAAGAGAAATCAAGGAATCAATTCAATTTACAATTGCACCAAAAACCATAAGATAACTTAGGAATTAACCAAATCAAATAGGTAAAAGATCTGTATTCTGAAAACTACAGAACACTTATGAAAGAAATTCAAGAGGATACAAAGAAATGGAAAAACATTTTAAGCTTATGAATTGGAAGAACAAATATTGTTAAAATGTGTATACTACCTAAAGCAATCTACACATTTGATGCAATCCCTATTAAAATCCCAGCAGCAATGTTCACAGAGCTAGAACAAACAATCCTAAAATTTGTATGGAACCACAAAAGACACCCAGATACCCAAAGGATGCCTGAAAAAGAAAAACAAAGTTGGAGGCATAACAATTACAGACTTCAAGTTATATTACAAAGGTGTAGTGATGAAGACAGGATGATTCTGGCACAAAAATAGACACATAGATCAATGGAACAGTATAGAAAACCCAGAAATGGGCTCACAATTGTATGGTGAGCTAATCTTTGAAAAAGCAGGAAAGAATATCCAATAGAAAAAAGACAGTCTCTTCAATAAATGGTGTTGGAAAACTGGACAGCAATATGCAAAAGAATGAATCTGGACCACGTTCTTACACCATACACAAAATGAAATGCAAAATGGATGAAAGATCTAGAGGTGAGACAGGAAACCATCAAAAACCTGGAGGAGAACACAGGTAGCAACCTCTTTGGCATCTTCTGGAGCAACTTCTTAGCAAATCCATCCCCTGAAGCAAGGGGAACAAAAACAAAAATTAAGTATTTGGACTTCATCAATATAAAATGCTTCTGCACAGTGAAGGAAACAATCAAGAAAACTAAAAGGCAACCTTTGAAATGGGAGCATATTTTTGCAAATCACATATCTGATAAAGGGCTTGTATCCAAAATCTTAAAGAATTTATCAAACTCAGCACCCAAAAACCAAATAATTCAGTGAAGAAATGGACAGAAGACATGAATAGATTTTTTTTTTCCAAAGAAGACATCCAGATGGCTAACAGACACATGAAAAGATGCTCAACCTCACTCATCGTCAGGGAAATACAAATCAAAACCCTGATCAAATACCACCTCTTGCCTGTCAAAATGGCTAAAAAAAATTAACAACTCAAGAAACCACAGGTGTTGGTGAGGATGCAGATAAAAGGGAGACCCTCTACACTCTTGGTGGGAATGCAAACTGGTGCAGCCACTCTGGAAAACATTATGGAGGTTCCTCTAAAGGTTAAAAATAGCACTACCCTATGATCCAGTAATTACACTACTAAGTATTTACCAAAACGATACAAAAATACTGATTTGAAGAGAGACATGCACCCCAGTGTTTATAACAGCATTATCAACAATAGCCAAGCTATGGAAAAAGCCCACATGTCCATCAGCTGTTGAATGGGTAAAGAAGAGGTGGTATATACACACACACACACCTATACATACATACAATGGAATATTACTGAGCCATAGGAAAGAATGAAATCTTGCCATTTGCAATGACATGGATGGAGCTAGAATGCATTATGCTAAGCAAAATAAGTCAGAGAAAGACAAATACCATCTGATTTCACTCATATGTGGAATTGAAGAAACAAAACAGATTAACCTGGGGGAAGGGGCAGGGAAGAGAGGCACACCAGAAAACAGACTCAACTATAGAGAACAAACTGAGGCTTACTGGAGGGGAGGTGGGCAGAGGGATGAGTTAAATGGGTGATGGGGATTAAAGAGGGCACTTATGATGAGCACTTGGTGTTGCATGTAAGTGGTGAATCGCTAGATTCTATACCTGAAACTAATGTTACACTGTATGTTAATTAACCGGAATTTAAATAAAAAGGGGGGGGGAGAAATGTCATATATTATGGGCCTAAAATTAACATAATTATTTGCCGGAGTCCAGCTCTAGCAGGTCCAGGGTTCCCTGAAGGATGGATGGTGTCAGCACAAGAGAGATGAGAGTTGGCAAAAGGGGGAGGGAGAGAGCCACAAGTTTCTTTCTGATCAGCAGGTGGCATCTCTGTTCTCCAGTCAGGCATCTCTGCTCTTCAGGCAGGCATCTCTGCACTGATTTGAGAGTCAGCTTTATTTATTGAAAAAATGTATGGGGTACAAAACAGAAGTGGCAGTTGCCTTAGACAATGTTTTCTGATGACAAATTCTTTGGTATGTAAAAATTCCCCAGAACATAGATTGGTAGAAGACTCATGCATAATGATTGTAGGTGATTTAGATGCTTATCATATGGGGAAGGAAGGTATCCTCAGCATTCAAATACATGGCAATGTTTTTAGCATAGCAAAAGCAAAAGTTAGTTCTTTGTGAGCAGGGGTCAATAGCCTATTTTCTTCAGGGGAAGAAAAACAGGTTTCTCAGGAAATGTAATATTTGCTCCCATAAACACAAAAGAAGAAATTCCTATAATTTCCTTCTTAAGGTACAATTAGCATATTTTTAGCATAAGAGGACAAGTCACACCTGATACCAGTCAACAATGTGCCTTAGGGGTCGGTGCTCAAGCAAAAATAATTGAGAGGGGGGTAGACATCGGTGGCCATCTGATGGTTGGGAGCCTTGCAAACCCACCTTACCTTGCAAGAAGATTTTTCAACTTAGTGAGTTCAGAAAATGGCTTCCAGCAATTATTTTTATGAGTTGATAGATTTCTACTAAATACAGTATCCTTAATATAGAATAGAGGCATTCCTGATAAGTTTCCTATGAAAAATATATCCCATGTACTTTGCCTTACTTTCTAAATATTACCTTTATATGTAGAAACTAAAGAGTCAGGGAGCTGTTTTGTCCATGTCAAGCTGCCAAGCACAATTTCCCCGTAGCAACATTTTTAAAACTAATGCAAGTTATTTATCTGGTTTTTTTCCATGTTGCATTGTTTACAAAGACTTTTCATTACTCATTTGTATCTTTATAACCACTGTAGGAGATCAGTAAGGCAAATGGTAATATTCTTGTTTTATAGCTTAGGAAACAGCCTCAAAGAGTTGTTTAAATGTGTTGTCCAAAGTCATATGGAAAGTAACTGGAAAAAAGAGTTAGGGAGAGGGAGGGAGACAAAACACGAGAGACTCTTGAATACCGAAAACAAACTGAGGGGGGAAGGGGAAGGGGGAAAGGTAATGGGGGGTGATGGTCTTGGTGGAGGTCACTTGTGGGGAAGAGCACTGGGTGTTATATGGAAACCAACCTGACAATAAACTATAAAGTTAAAAAAAAAGAAAAAAAAAGAAAGTAACTGGAACCCAGGTCTTCTGCATCCAGGACCAGCTTTTCTCCCCCTCCCCCCATTTAGATAATATTCCATACAATAGGTCAGAGGTCTAAAGTGACTATTTATTGGAATATTTCAAACACATTTTGAGGCATATTGATTATTTTAGGCTTTTTGAGTTAAACTACTTTTGAACTGGTTCTTATTGATGCCCTCCAGAGGCCCAGAAGAATTAAATGCTTTATAAAACATATGTAGATTGCACTCAGAGAATACTTCACTCATTTCTTAATACCTGGATATACTGTTTTATTTTTTTTACTATTATGTATTCATGTCTGAAAACTGTGGCCATTTAAAAATACAATAGACACTTCTCCAAAGAGGACATCCAGATGGCTAACAGACACATGAAACGATGCTCAGTGTCACTCATCATCAGGGAAATATGAATTAAAACCACACTGAGATACCACCTCACGCCGGTAAGAGTGGCTAAAATGAACAAATCAGGAGACTATAGATGCTGACGAGGATGTGGAGAAACAAGAACCCTCCTACACTGTTGGTGGGAATGTAAACTGGTGCAGCTCTCTGGAAAACAGTGTAGAGGTTCCCCAAAAAATTAACAGTAGAACTCCCCTATGACCCAGCAATAGCACTGCTAGGGATTTACCCAAGGGATACAGAAGTGCTGAAGCATAGGGGCACGTGTTCCCCAATGTTCATAGCAGCACTTTCAACGATAGCCAAATCATGGAAAGAGCCTAAATGT